>CM053787.1:510540606-510963106 GCA_028749045.1 Cupressus sempervirens | reverse complement strand
TCTAGTGCATGAGTTCTTATGTTCTATATTTAGCAAGTTTTGGGCCATTCTTTATGGTCTCTATTTATTGTTATTTCATCTAGAAATGCATGTTGTTTCAATTGGTGCAATTTCCTATGCTTACATGACATCTTTTGTAGTTGGGAGTTGACTCTTAACACATGTGTGGACCTACTTTTAAGTGCACTTGATTTTATATTGTCTTTTACTTAGGCTTTGGTTGACTCTTCCAAGAATGGATCTATATTGCAATTAAATGCTTGACTAGATGAGTTGTATGTTAGCTAACTATATAACAATCTTGGTTAGATGTAGAAAATTTATATTATGAGAGAGTAGAAGACAGGTGATGCAGGCTTAGACTCTAATTTCATAATTTTATTTACCTATAGCCACAAAATAGAAGGTCTTACAGTTGGGCATGTTGTGGTTTCTTTATATGTGAAGTTAAAAAATTACACCTATGAATATGCTACATTTGGCCTTGTGTTCCTTGTGGTTTATCTAATTTTTTTATATAGCTTCTATGTATAAGTCTTAGAAGGGGAGTGTTGGTAGGTTTTAGTTGAGTTTATTTCTCTCTTACCTCTTCCACAACCCTATCCTTGCTTCATTTATTTTCTATTTTTGTGAATAAGAGTGTTGATTTGGCTACCATAGGCTTTTTCATTGTATTTTATCTCATTCTCATAATGTTGGAGATTTCTTAGGCCAAAAAGAGTCATTATTATCTCATTTATTTTACAAATATTAAGAGTCTATGGTGAGCCTTGGTGGTTCTTGTTAATCACATCAAGATTTGTGAGTACAAGGTCATGGGATAAAAGGTCAGCTATGGTGATGGAATATGCATGTATATCTAGGTTTTATTTAATTCATTGAAAGGGTACTTCAAAGAATTCATCATCTATATTCTTAGAATCAATTTTGACTTTACAATAGCTATCTAATAATGTGAACTTGGGTTTAATGGAGCCCAATCCATTTCCTTGGGATATCTAGTAGCTTCAAGGGGCTATATGATACCATTTTATTTAGGCTCAAGTCCTTTATTGTGATATCCTATACTTTCAATAGTAGGTGGAGACTTTACATATTTTCATTTTAGGAAGTCCACAAGTCCATCTTTTCATTAGAGCCAATCTAGGATATTGAATTCAATCAATTCATCACTAAGAGAACCCCAATGTTCAAAAATTTTCTTATTCACATTCATGGTATCTTTATTTGTTGGAGGAATAATTTGGGAAGTTTTTCCAAAGGATCTAGGAGAGAGTGGAAGTTGTGCAATACACAAGGTAGTTTCAAAATTTTATCCTCCCATTCCTTGGTTAACAAAGTAACCTTTTCAATATTTGGAACCTTTAATTCTTCAAAATTTTCTTCCCTTTTCTTGGAGTAGCATCTATGTTGGGTTTATCACTAGTGGAAGGTTTATCTTTTTCTTGTGAAATTATGGAACTACCTTAGCAAATACATTGATTAGGCATAAGTAAGTTTGTTCACTTTCTAGTCTTTTTCAATAAGAAAGAAGTAAAGGATCTCTTATAATAGTGATATCATGTCCCTACTACTAATGATACATAGAAGGTACAACATTGATGACATGTATCTAGGGTCTACTACACAAGACATTATATGGAAACTCCAAGTCCCATGCCATTTAATGTTGATCAACATAGGTCCCACTTGAAGTGGTAGCATGATAACCCCATTGGTATCTCATTCTCCTTTATCATACACTTTTATTGTTACTTTATTTGAATCTAGGAGATCATCTAGAAGTCCCAAGAAATGGATCATTATCAATGTACACAAATTTAAACAAGATAAACTATCTATGATGACTCTTTTTATTTTGCACTGATGTATAAGGACTTCAAGGTAGAGTGAATTATTATGATGGGAATCAAGACCTTAGAAATATTTTTCCATAAAGATGAAGTATTTCTATGTGGTGATATTTCCAATCATGGTGATAAATTATGAGGCATTGATATTTTTAGGCATACGAGACTTTAAGAGATAATTCTTGAGTATTTCTTTATAGATGAGTAAGGTTTTAAGAAGGCCAAGTTTGAATATTTATGCACAAGTCTACTCCTATTGTAATAAAAAAACATAGTGAGAAGCAAGTATATTTAAAGTGGAAGGTGCAATATGCACATCTAAAGCCAGTAGATTAGTCAAAGTGGATTATTATAGAGTAACTCCTCCCTATCTTGTAAGTAGAATTATAATTGGCCACTTTTAGTTTGATCACATTATCATGATCATCAACTTATTCAATGTGAGTACACTTGGAGTCAAAGACACATATATCATTTGTAGTATGTTCTCACACAAGGTATCAAAGTCTAATATGTGGCTAGTAAAGTAGATAGAGTGCACATTGTTAGATGTGGAAGCTCTTTTGACATTGTTAATGTTTTAGGTTAAGGAAAAAAAAGTGTTGAGGGGACCCAAAACCCCTTATAGAAACCAAAAAAATAAACGTGAAAGAACCCTAAGTTTTACAAGGACTTAGAACCTAAGTTCACAAAAATAATAGAAAACTAGGTTTTATAGGGACTTAGAACCAACATAGCAAATAAAAAAATGAACAACATCAAGTTTTACAAGGACCTAGAGCCTAAAGTAAACAACAAAACAAAGCTAAAAATGAGACAAAAATAGAAAAAGTAGTAACAATTACCCTACTAGAGACCAAAACCAAAAATTTGATAAGTTCTTTAATAACCTTTGCTAATTTCTTGATTTCTTCCATAGTAGAGCCAATAGTCTCAATAGCAACTCTCTTTATGATTTGTACAACAATAGTAGTAGGGAACATAATATCCTCATTTCTCCTTTTACCTTAACTAGTAGCAACCACACATAAGCTGGAAGTCACCATCTCTATTCTTTTCCCACTATCTTTTACTTGCT
Organism: Cupressus sempervirens; assembly: GCA_028749045.1. Taxonomy (NCBI): domain Eukaryota; kingdom Viridiplantae; phylum Streptophyta; class Pinopsida; order Cupressales; family Cupressaceae; genus Cupressus; species Cupressus sempervirens. The sequence continues at coordinate 510,960,178 of CM053787.1, read as the reverse complement.
AGAAACATTGCATGTCATAGGCCTTCAACTTTTCTAAGATGTTTCCAACTTGATTCTCTAGCTTAGTTCTCTTCATTTTTTCATCTTCTAGTTCTTTCTAGATTTCTTCCATCTTTTTCTTGAGAACAAAAATTTCATTGTAGAGCCAAGAGTTGACCTGGAGAGATGCATCAACCTTTAACTTGGCCTTGTGGAGAAACAATAGCTTCACCATATTGTTTTCATCTCCAATCTCATCATCTGACCTTCTCTTAGAAATAGTAGTCACTTTTAGGGTTTCCTTAAGATGTAATTGATTCTTTTTTTTAACCCTCTTGACCCATCAGTTCCTTCTAGTTCTCCTTATTCAGATTTTGATCTTTTATGACAATGGATTTTACCTGTTCATTCTTCTCCTTGTCACAATCCACTAGGGTCTTAACAGTAGTAATTTCCTTTTTAGATTATGAAGGGTCAACACTTTGGTTCAAAATATTCTCATTCTTCCTTGAAGGTTCAGAAGTCAAATTTGAAACCAAATTTCCTTCTTTGCTACTTTTCTCATCATTTTTAACCACAAATATACCTCGATTACCAGAATACCTGTCCAGGTTAGAACTAAGATCCCTAGTTTCTATTCCCTCCTCTTCTTCAACATTTTTCTCAGAATCCAAGTCTTCCTCTTTCACTTTCTTCTTTTTCTCTATCTTGGCCTCCTTCTTTTTACCCTTACTATTGTAATCACCTAAAAATGGTCATCTAGACTATTAGCCCCCTTCTTAGCATTTTGGCTAAATTAATTTAATCATTTACCTAGACCAAATTGCTAATAATCAATTTATTTGATTATAACCTATAGTTTGACTATGCTATCCTAAGTTCATTATTTGATTAAAAGAACATGTCCCCTTTTAATTAAATAAAAGACCCCATTCTTCTAACCCACTTAAAGTGCACACATAAAGTCTTTTTTCTGTTTTGCAATTAAAAGAAAAGGCTTTGTGACTTTTGTCTTATATGACAAGTCAACTTATATTCTATTGGTTGATTTGTGTGTGCACATGGATCACTCCTCTTTTCAAATTCCACCGTTGATCATCCACCATCTTCATCTTGATCTCTACCGTCCATACATCTTTAAAAGGGAGAGAGCTTTCCCCCTCAATCGATCCTCATTTTGAATATTGTTATGCTGCAAGTTTTCTAACAGGTTTCTTTGGAGCTTTGTGGAGAACTTCTATTTCTTGTCTACATTCTCTCATCCATGGCATTCTAGCTTAGCTTAGTTTTTATTTTTACATGTAGCTTAATATCACATAGCTTAATATTTGGATTGTAACACTCTCATCCATGCTTAGAATAGCTGCATTTTTCATATTCATTCTAGCTTAATCTTCATTTGCATTGCATTCTTGAGGAACTCCTTGGGACATTTGCATTCTTGCATCTTGTCTTTGGAACCTCCCATTGCATGGTTTACTAGCAAGAAGAGTATCTCTAAGGCTCATCTGAGAGCTTTCTTATTCTTAAAATATACTCTCTTGCACTCCGTGGATAGGGAGCTCTAAGCCGGCATTCAAACATTCCAACTCATGGAATCGTTTGGATAGAATGGTTTAGAGTGTGACACTTTCGAGTGTACAACTATCACTATAACCCTCCTCAGTTTTGATAGTCTTATTTTAAACTTTCTTAGCACTCATCTTATCATGAGGCTCATTACCACCCAATTTTCTCTTTTTCTCCACTTCCAGTGAGAGCTTCACGATATTTTTACTAAAACAATTTTTTTATCAACAAAATAATCCCTTCATGGAGCATGGACCTAGTTTCCTTCTTCCTATGGGCCTTGAGGCTATTACGTAGAGGAAATTTCAAGTAGAAAGGGAAGGAAATCCTATCCTTATACCAGAAATTGTTCAAAAACACAAAATGGAATTTATGAACCCTTTTCAATCTACCATGCAAAATAAAATACTTACAAACATACAATAAAACATCTTGCCAAGTTTCCTTGATTTGTTCTAGGTCATAAAATTCCCCATTCTTCACTAGCCTTTCTTCCTCCTTTTCCATTTTGAAATTTTTTTTGAAGGCAACATTTGAAATACTAGTTTCCTTTCTAAAAGTTAAGCCCACCATTGGAAGCCCAGTAATGTCTACTATGAACTCCTCTACCAACTCCATAGTAACCCCATGAAGAGTGACCATTTACTCACACCATTTTTTAAAGAAGTACTCAGTAATGTGGCATTTTTAATGATGCATCTTCTCAATATACGTTGTCACTTTTCCCTTCTGGAGAATCTCCCACACCACACTTTTTGCTTTCCAATTTTTGTAGCTCGATGACTCTTTCTTCCTTGGCTCCTCACCCATTGTTCTAATTGCTCTATAAATTTGATGAAAAATGGTAACTTTCATAGAAGACAAAGTATGATTAACCTCAAAAAGGCTTTTCACCCAGAAAACATGCCAAGTCCTTTTGATGATGACACAAAAGTACCTCCTCAAAATATTATTATAGTCTTTAATAAAAATACCACTTGCCATAATAAACCACAAAATCTTATGTAATATTTCCTTGAATTGCATTAGTCATGTCATAATTAATGATTTCCCTCAACTCACTTTCCTTACTAACACCACTTGCCATAATAAACCACAAAATCTTATGTAATATTTCTTTGAATTGCATTAGTCATGTCATAATTAATGATTTCCCTCAACTCACTTTCCTTACTAAGGTAATTAGTCCAAGTCAACTTTTCATCCTTGTAGATATCTTTGTTAGCTATCCAGTGAACCGCTTTATTTCCTTCACATAAATTATGCGTTATGATGACTTTATATCAAACTTTTTAATCAAAATTTTAATTTCCAAAATATTACCATCAATATTCAAGGTAATAATATTTTATTATTAAGCATGTTAACTATGTTTAAATAACCCCCTTCTATCCATAAGTTCCTATAACCAAATTCCACTACTAGTTCAATAGTATAAAAGGCTATAATGGCCTCAACTTTATGGTTGGTTGAGTGAGCTATAGGGATGGGCACAACATCCGTTGAACCATCAAAATTAGCTTTCACCCATCCCATAGAAGGGGATCTCAAAATCACACCCTATCTCTATTCATTATGTTTTATTCTAGATCCTGCCATTTTCATTGGATTTCTTATCTACACTTCATATTTTTGTTTTGAGAGATAAAATTATCTTTGATAGCTCTGATGATATATTGACCCACTACCCATTTAGGAGTTTCCTTATTTCTAAAAAATGTATTGTTCCTTTCTTTCCAAAGACCCCAACAGAGATGGGCGAGAGATATGTTCTAGAGAAATTTAATTTTAGAGCTTTTGATAGGACATTTCCAATTTTGAAAGTATTCGACAATATTTCTAGACCGAATCCACTAGATATTCCAATATTGAAGAAGGGAACACCATACATTTTGACTATATCTACAATTCATGAAAAGGTAGTTCATGTCTTCAATTTCCATCTTACATAGGGAACACCTATTCACTATACAAATTCCTCTTTTTTGCAGATTATCCAAAGTTAAAATTGTTTTTTGGAGCATTGTCCAAAATAAGATATTAATCTTGGGTATTAGACCCTTTACCCATGCCTTGGCCCAAAGAGGGGGGTTGACCTTCTCCTCAGATCTAAAGAAAGAAGAAACTTTGAAATAGCCACAAGGTTCAATCCCCCACACCATAGTATCCTCCTTATTAGGATAAAGGCTACAAGAATTTAGGGAAATTTGAATACTAGAAAAGCTTTGGAAAATCTCACCTATATTAACCCACCCATTGGTAATCTAGTAATTCCATATAAATTCTCCACAAACCTATTTGCATCTTACTATAGGAATGATAACATCAAAATCATCCAATAGAGGATGATCCAACAACCACTCATCTTCCCAAAATTTTAGCTTTCTTCCATCCCCAATTTTCCACTTACAACCTTTATTCAAAATGTGTTTAGACCCTTGAACAACTTCCCAAATTGTAGAAGAGTTAAAGATAGTAGGATAGGGCAAAAATTATTACATGGATGGAGCATTATAAAGGTATTTGTGTCTCTAGATAGAACATTATTTATCATCATGGTATACTCTCCAACCTTGTTTAGCCAACAATGCTTTATTCATCCTTCTAATAGATCTGATACCCAAACCTCCTTCCTTCTTAAGTTTACAAACCTTTTCCCATGCAATTAGATCCATTCTCTTTTTTTCTTCAATTCTATACCATAAAAAATTCCTTTGGATTTTATCAACTGCATCTACAAATTTTGCTAGAATTTTAAATAGGCTAAGTGCATAATTAGGGAGACTTTGAAGATTTTCCTTAAGTCAAGTGGCTTTTCCATCTTGAATCAATATATTACCTTTCTAGTGAGATATTATCTTGTAGAATTTCTTCACTAACTCCTCCCAAAAGGATTCAAAATGACTAAGCCCCAAAGGGAGACCAAGATAAGTACTTGGGAAAGAGCCTATAGAATACCCCAAAATATTAGCAAATTTATTTTGTCTAAGAGCATGAGTATTGATAAAAAAGAGAGAACTCTTATTCCAATTAATCAATTTCCCAGTGGTGACAAAGTAAAGATTTAGAGCCTTTTTTAGACTTCTTGCCTCCATAACATCAACTTTTCCCAAAAAAATAGTATCATCCAAAAATTGTTCATTGGAAGAGATAAGTGGATTTGAAGTAGGTCTCCCACCTTGAATTTCCCCTCTCAAGACCAATCTACCAATATACCTACCAAGGCTATCAACTATAATTATAAAAAGAATAGGTGAAATTGGGTCACCTTATCTTAGACCCCTAGAGGGTATTAAAAAAAAGAGGAGCTCCGATTAACTAAGACAACCAAAGAGGAAGTAGAAATAAGCTGCATAATAAGATTAAGAGTCATATTACTAGAACCAAAAGAAAGTAAAACCTTTTGAAGAAAGCTCCTGTCAACTCTGTCATTAGCTTTAGCTGGATCTACCTTCATAACAAAACCCTAAGAATTAGAAAGAGATAAGAGTGAATGTTTTCATGCATAGAGATAATAGAGTTTATAATTTTCCTTCCAAGAATGAAACCATTTTGTTGTTCAGAAATAAGGTTAGGAAGGATGACGAACAACTGCAAAGTAATAACTTTAGAGATAATTTTGTAAATATAATTACAAAGGCTAATGGGTCTAATTTTTTTTAGGGGAGTTAGCTCCACACTTCTTTGGAATAAGACAAAATAATGTAAAATTGATCACCTGAAGGATTTTTTTTGCTCGAAAAAATTCTTTCACTGCATCACAAACGTCTTTACCAACAACCTTCTAGAGTTTGTGGAAAAAGAACATTGGAAATCAATCCATTCCAGGAGATTTATTTCCTTCAAGGGAGAAAACAACTTTATAAATTTCTTCTCTAGAAGGAATAACTATCAACATTTTGTTCTTCTCATTAGTGACCACATGAGGAATAACTTCAAGAAGATCTTTCTAACTAGAGCCATCAAAATTAGGGTCTGGACATAGGAGAGAAGAGAAATAGGAAACCAATTCTCTAGCTATTTCATTTTCATTTGTTATTTAACCCTTCCCCTAGAAAGATAGAAATATGATTCTTAGCTCTCTGTTTCATCATAGTAATGTGGAAAAAATAGTAGTATTTATGTTTCCTTCTTCAAGCTAGATAGACCTTCATCTATGTTTCCAAAAGGTCTTTTATTTTGAGATAATATCATGGTATTTAACTAGCTTTTCATTTTCTTCTTTAACCACTTTCATTGAGTAGCCTTCCACCTAAAATTTTTCTTGGATAATTTGCAACTCATCACTTAGATTCAATTTTCTCTCAAAAATATTACCAAAATACTTCTTATTCCATTCTCTCACTCTTTTTTTAACATCCTTAAGTTTGGAAGCTACTTGGAATAGTGCAGTACAAACAATTTTGATGTTCCACCATTGTTCTAGAGAGGAATTAAAGTTTGGATGCTGCATCCACATTTTCTCAAAATGGAATGGGAAATTATTCCTTTTTTTATAAAGGATAAACCTTAAATAGTAATGGGAAGTGATCATAAGCAATCTTATGAATGGCTGTGAGAGAGAAAACACAATCATTATTCTAGTGTGGAGAGATAAGGGCTCTGTTTAGTCTAGCCTAAATGCAATAATTTCCAACTCTTTTATTAAGTCAATACCTTGGAGTTCCATATCCATAAATCCTTCTTTATTAATAAAATCCATAAGCTCCAACCTTCCTTCTAGTTGAGTTGTATTTCCTCCTTTTTTTTCATGTTCATAGAGGGGAACATTAAAATCCCCCAACATTATCCATTTACCATTGTAATATAAATTCTTAAGTTTAGATAAAGAAACCCAATAAAGAATTCTTGCATTTTTGTTATTAGGAGCATATATATTGACAACATACTAGTAGTTTCTTTGAGATAAATTCTACATCTTCAACACAATAAAGTTCTTAATAGCATCCATTAGGGTACCAGAAAACATAGAATTCTTCCACATGACCAAAGGCCCTCCTGATGCTCCTTTAGAACTACTCACCATAAGAACATAGTTATTAAAATATTTTAAAATTTAAACTTTACCTTTCTCGATCTTCATTTTCTAGATCACCATAATGTCAGGTTTATGACCCTGCACAAAATTTCTAACTACATTTAATTTATGGATGTTATTCATCCTCCTTACATTCCCAGATATAATTTTCATTATTTTTTAGGTGTAAAATCTAGAATAGCTGCTTGCTTCCCATCAACAATATTCTACAAACTTTATGATTCTCTCTTATTTTTGGATGTTTTCCTACCCAATTTCTCTAGGGTTCCAACATCCAGTTTCAATTTGAGAGTCCTATTTCCAATTTACTTCTTTGAGTTTCTACTCCTAAAGTCATAATAAGAGGTGTCATTTTATTTTTAGTCTTCTTTCTTTGCCTTGGTTTTTGTTTAAATTTATCTTTACCTACTTTTGGTTCCTAAGAAGCAGGTTCAAATACCTTCGAAGACATTTCTTCAAAAAGAGGTTCCGATAGAAGAAGATTCCCTCCATCTAGAGAATCCTCCACAAAGTTATTCAATAAATCTCCCAACTGTTCAATCCCTTCTACTAGGATTTCTCCTTCCTTTAATTCCCCTAGTCCCTCCACATTGTCTAGATCATCAACATTATTCTGATAGATTACCATCTAATTCTGTAAAATCCTTGATTCCTCCTTATCATGTGAAGAGGTTAAGGTTATATCCTCTTCATTCTTAGTTTTCTTACCTTCATCGTTTAGCTTCTCCTTCCTCTCATTAGATAATAGGCTAAGGATATCTTCAATTTGCTAACTTTTGGGATCAAATTTTGCAATTAAAACTTTAGGTTTCCAAACCTTTTTATGCACTTTCTTCTCTACAATCTCTACCTTTTTCTTATTTTTAAGTTTTAGAGGACAATTTTTAGCCCAATGACCCTTTTTTGTAGATAAAGTACACATTAGGGATATCTTCAAAAATAATTTCTTGAGACCATTTTCCCAATTTTGAGTTGATTTCCATGTTCCAAGCAAGGTCCTTTAGGTGCACTACTTTGACATAGATCCTAGAAAACAAGAGTTTAGCTCTAGAGGTATTCATATTATCAATATAAATAAGCTCTCCAAGGGATCCAACTATCCCCTTAAAAATATCTTCATGCTAGAACTCAAGTGGGAGCCTCGTGAGTCTTACCCACACTAGAGTAGTGAGAAAGAATGTGTTTGAGAGGTCCATATTTTGTTCCCACTTTTAATAGTTAAGTAGAAATTTCTAAATAACCATGGTCCACCACATAACACCATATTCAAATCCTCCTTATAAGTAAATAGAAAGGAGAAAAAAACCTTTAGATATTAAAGCAATGTCAACTTGACCATGAAGGGCCCATTTTTTTAAATCCTATTTCAAAAGGTTTCAATATCTGGACAGACCCCCAAAAACTTCCCAACTAGGGTTAACTCTAGAGAAGATATTAAAAAAATCAACTATCAGGTCTAGGACAAAAATTTGAAACTCACCTTTTTCCCAACACAGTTTAGAAGTAACATGAGGGAAGGTTGACTTACCTCTTGGTCTTCTTCCGAATAAAGAAGACCATTTTCTTTGACCATATTCATCATTTTCCTTCTTCTACTGATCCTCATCATGGAAAACATTGGCTTCCTTACATTCTATAGAAGAAGGGCCCCCTTTCAAAATATTCTCAAGTGGGTCCCTAATAGGGGTAATATTAGCAGTCAAAGGATTAGATTGATGAAATTCTCATCAATCCCCATGCCTTCTTGAACCAAAGCCCAACAAAACATTGTCTTCTTCTTGCTCCAAAGACTCACTTGAGCTAGTACCAAAATCCACTACCACATTCCCAACACAACCCTCTGCAATCCCTATAGCCAGATTTCTTCCTAAAACCTTCCCTTCCAAACCATAGTCTATCCCTACAGCTGAATTCTTGTCTAAAACCTTCCCTTCCAAACTAGAGTCTATCCCCATAGCCAAATTCTTTCCTATCATCCCTAAGATCAAGTCCTTCACACTTAAAATTGTTCATGTTATTATTCCAATAGTTTGTGTTATGATCAAGGAATGAATTTTCATAGTTTTTTGACTACACATTGTTAGAAGATGGTCCTCCTAGCTCAATTTATGCATCATTGATAAGATTTTTAATTAAGTGTTCAAGATTCATGTATTTATTTGTATCACACCCTTTAATGTGGTGATAATCAAAGGGTTCAATATTTCTATACCATTAATGTGGTTTTGGTTGATTTTCATCAAAGGGTCTTGTGTTAGGAAAGACCATCAAATTTTGCTCCACTAGATTTTTGAAAATGTTGTCCAATGGGTCTTGGAAAGCAAATTTTTTTCTCTTTTGATTATTTTTATGGTTGGAGTTATTACTATTGTAGGGAAAAAATTGTGTTTGATTTCTTGATTGCTATTGATTGTTGTTCTGATTGTTCTAATTATTTTTATTCATTTCTATTTTTTGTTTTCCTTACTGCAATTTTTTTTTTTTTTGTTGTTGTTACTACCTTGGATATTTTTTACACTCTTCACATTAATGACACCATTATTTTTGGACAATAAATTAAGCTTCTCATTTTTGTTAGTGTTGCTATTTGATGATGATGAGCTAAAGTGTTTAATGACACTTTTTGGCAAGAGCACATCTTCAATGTTTTTTCTTTTCTCTACTAACATTTCAAAGATCATGTTCTTGATAAAGATGTCCACAAGCTGAGAATCCTCATTTTTTTAATACACACAATTAGCAAGGTTCCACTACCTTTGTAGGAAATGAGAAAAGGTTTCACCATTTCTTTGTTTTGTGTTACATGTATTATTCACACAAGTGTAATTCTTAATGTTTTAAGATTATTGAGAAATAATATTTCCTTTCAATCAATAAAAGATGTAATAGATCCTTGTAGAAGGTTCATAAACCACTTGAGGGTTGGATCAAGAAGGATCCATGAAGAGTCTTTTGTATTAGTCTTCATTGTATGCCACTTCTTGTAATAGGAGAAAGAATTCTTTGAGATTTGTCATAAGGAGCTTGTCGCCCAAATATTTGTAAAATTTTATAATCTCAAGTGATGTTAGAAAGGGGATCATATTGATTTACTTTTCAAAAGAGAAAGGACAAATCTCATCAAAATATAATTCATTCTTCCCCTTATTGTGTCTCATGATGTGGGCATAGTTTTTGAGTTTGTCTATTTGTTGGACCAAATCAAGTTTATTTTGTTTTGTTTGATGAGTTGGATCATAACCTCCTTTGGAGTTGTATGGATTGTATGGTGGTTTTTGTTAATAAGGTGGAGGAGGTGGTGGATTTTTACCTTGACTAATGTATTGGCGGGATGATGTAGATGTTATAATGGAAGTCTTTAACATGTTCATTAGAATTTGTGGAAAAGAAGGGATCTGTTGAAGAGTGGTTTATTTTGTGACCACCATTGGTTGAATAAGTGCACACATAATGTCATAAAAGCATACAACCAAATTTTTTGAGGTAATAAACATGGTTCTTGTATACATTTTTGCATTAAGAAAGACACTAATTATTTGTTGGATATGTTACGCACAAGGTAGGTTGTTGTGAAGTTGATGCAAGTGCAAAATATGTCTACATGGGTTCTTTGCCTTTGTGTGAAGTTTTGATTTTCAGTAGGAGCTCCAACTTTTGTGATTTGTTTGAACAAAGTGGTCTTGCCAAATTTTTTGTGAGAAAAATGGCATTTACTAATGAGGTTAAGGAAGATCTCTATTTTATTTGCTCGTATGGATTTTTTCCATAATTTCCAAGTTGTATGGATATGAAAGGAATTCTGCAACTCCAATGTTATAGTCTTGGAATTGAGTAGGGTATTCCTCTTTTTAAGGTTTTTTCTAGATTTGGGGCTTCAATATCCATGTTAATTATTTCATTTGTTGGAAAATGATCTTCAAAATCCCTAGTTCATGTTGGTCGAAACATGTTTTTGAAGGTTTTTTTTGTCATGTAGAGAACATAAAAGTGTGACCAAGAAATGGATGAAGACTATAGAAGAAATAGAAGAGATATGGAAGATAAATTTAAATTTATAGACCAAGAGGGAAAGTTCCTTGAGGATTGATTGGATTTTTCTTTGATTTGATTGTTTTTATTTGGAAATTGGATATATGATTGAGATAATCTTAATGTAGAGAAAGACCTTATTGATATTCAAGAAATATGATATTGATGTGGATGTAGTATCTTTTTTCTACTTTGAGATGGAAAATGGTCTCAAGAATAAATAAGACACCAAAATAGAGGAATCAATACTTTGAGATGGACTAATGATCCTAAATGAGAGAGTGCAACTATAAAAAATGTTTTCTAAGGATGAAGATCTATTGATACATGTTTGGAATATATTTCTACCTAAAGATTTGATAGAATATTGATGAAAATAAAATACTCAATTTATGATCTTGAATCTAGCTAGATGAATGATAACCAAGATATGTTTGATGCTGGACTAATTTTCAAGTGGTATATGCTCTTAGAGAAAGAAGCACATATGATTTTATGTAAGATTAGGATGTTGGAAAAAGACATGATGGGGTTTTAATTACTTGGTCAGTATTGAAAGGTTTCTCTAATTTTTAATTGAATCATTTGGGTTAGATAATACTCTGGTTAAAATTAGGTCTCATGAACCATTGTAGAGGACTTTGTAATACTTTTCTTCTCTATATACTTCAGTTATGATACATTTAATAGTGTATCAATATTATTTCCCTTTGTGTTTAGTTTTCTTTTCTTTTCATGTAAGTTAAGGGAAATGAAATATTCACCTTCTTAAATTTATTAGTTTCATACATGGAAAGACAAAATCTCAATTTTGGACTTTCAAAAAGACTAATAAAGATTTGAGAATAAGTAGACAAATACAATACCAAGTTTATCTCAAACTTTAGCTCATAATTCTTTCATTTTTAGTTTTTTTGAATTAATTTTTTAGCCTCGAGAATATGATGCATATAGTAGTCAAAGACAATCCACCCAAGGACAGAGTAACCTAGATGGATATGCCTGACAAGGGGTTTATGCCAAAAATAAAATAAATAGAAAATAAATTACCACTAGATAGAAAATGTCTTGGTAAATTTTTTTTCCCCACACTAATATCTTACACAAATGGAATGTTTAGTGTTTTCAAATGAAACATGCTAGAAAGTGCATAATTTTATTAATGTCCCATTTGTGCTCATGTTATATGTAGTATAGATGGTGGGTGTAGAATCTTCAAGTGACCTCTAGGTAATCTTCTTAGATTGATCCTTGCACAAGGATTATGAAACCTTCAGAGGTGAATTGGGTAGATACTAATAGATTTTAGCATTTTTAATGACATCCACCTAATCAATTTGTACACATGTGACTTACTAGAGCCTAGTTGACCATGTTGACTTATTAGATACATTTTCTTGATCAAGACTATCATCAACACACCTCACCTAAGCTTGGTTGGATTAAGATGCTTTGGATTTATCCACATCCCTTTTCTATATTGGTTAAAGAATTTACCAATGTGGGATTATTCTCTAAAAGAGAATAACACCCTCTAAAAAGGCCCCACTATAAGTAATTAACCAACCTAACCTTTCTCTTCACCCAAGTTCCTTGAATGCGAGGGGAGAGGACATGGATATGGATTGTTTACTTGTGTCACTTAATTTAATGAGTTTTTTACTTCTAAATGTAGCTCCAAAATATTGTTTTATAAAAAATTCTTTAAACAAATCATACACATGAGTTCTTTCTAAAATGAGCCTAGTTAGAGTAAAATTGTTGATCTCAAATCAATTTTGATAAGTGAGTGTCAACACACTTAAGCCATTTACTTAGTTCATGTCAAACTAGTAATATATGCTGAGCACAACATGTAAATATTATACCATGTTGAGTTGCAATGAGTGTCAAGTCACTCATGTGCCAAGTCACTCTAGTGCTGAACAGATTGACCATGTCAAGTGATTCAGATGCTGAGTAAATAGTGGATGTTGAGCAATACAGGTGCCAAGTCAGAAGTAGAAATACTGTGTATGTGTTGGATACAATTGTTCAATTGTGTGTTGTCTTTGATATTACACAAATGTCATATTAGTCATCAGACAAATTCTACCAAGCTTAGTTGGTCAACAAGGCAAAAGATAGAGTCCACCAAGCTCAAAAGGTTAGCAAAGAAGGTTTATAGTGTCTATTGAGCATTCTCAAGCTTTACCTTGTGTAGACAGTTATTACCGAGCTTTCAAGGTTAAACAAAGAAATTTAGTTGTTACTGAGCTCACTTGATCATCAAAGGGAAATATGATAGAGATAGTTCTTATTGAGCTCTCATGGTTAGCGAAGGACATTTAGTTTTTACCAAGTTCACTCAGTAGCCAAAGGATTTTGCAGATTTTGCAGTGTTAATCGAGTTGAGATGGTTAACTTAGGGAATCATTTCTAGAAGTAGTGTTTACCGAGCAGGGTCAGCCAATGAAGGATTTGATTATTTTGTGAAATAAAGTTTATTTGCTTAATGTAGTATCTGTAGCTGACTGATATATGGTTTATTGGTAAATGTAACTTGTGAACAAGCTAACTTGATAATCTAAATGGTTTATATAAGATGTCAAGTTGCGAATTCTAAGTGTGTGTGATGGATTTGATGTAATGTGAATGTATAGGAGAACTAATTATCATGAAAGCAAAATTTGAAAGATGATCAAAGATCATTGAGAAGCAGCAAAGCTATATTTGATCAAGGAGGATCTAATGGTGCATAATAGAGATCTGTAATCAGCAAATTCAGTTGCATCATATTCAAGTCCATTCATTGTTACTTTCTAACCATTGTAGCAGTGATTTCAAAATATCTTAATAGAGTTGGTTTAACAGCCATTTTGTAAATCCTCTAACAAGATGACAGTTTAGTTGAATTGTTCTAAAGACCTCTAGCAAGGCCACTCCTAACAGGGTGATTAAATCCTCTAACAAGGTCAAACCTAACAATGTGTATTGTAACCTTTAACAGGGTTGGCTCCTAATAGGGCTCACTTTAGAAGAGTGAAAATTGGTAGCTAGTTACTTGGTGGTTTTTTCCATATTGGGTTTCCATGTTAAATTTGGTGTCTCTTGTGCTCATGTTATTTACTTTTGCATGCATGCTAATAATTATGAATGCCTAAAGATTAGTAACAAGTTAATCTATCGAGTTACAACATTTTTGTGATGTGTTTACTGAGTGGCATCAATAACTAGTTATTTAAGACATCTAAGAGATCAGGATCTATTTTTGTGGTAACTGATTCACCCCCCCTCTTAGTTACTTCATCTATAATTCCAACAATTGGTATCAGATCTTTTGGTGCTTGCAAGAAAAGATTTCAAGGATCTAAGCTAAAGATCAGGATGTCTTACAAGAGGGAGATTCCAAGACTTAATAGGGACAACTTCTTAGCATGACAAGGATTAATGAGACTTCATCTAGCTTCTATTGGTCATTCAAGGCTAAATTACCTTGATGAAAAATATGCAAAACCTACTGGTACATTATCTATGAATGATATTGCTGAAAAGAAGACTCACAAAAACATGATGATAGATATTGCATCTACTCTAAGTTATGAAGAATTTGATGACATCAAGGATTGCAAAACTACTTTTGAAATTGTGGAACAAGCTGAAAGAGATCTATGGAGGTGATAATAATATAAGAAGAGACAAGGTAGAAAGTTTGAGAGGACAATTTGATCAAATGAGGATGAGAGAGGATGAAAACATAGCAAAATATGTTGAAAGAGTTAAAGCAAGTGTTAGTGCAATCAAAGCATTTGGATGAGATATCAAGGAGGAGATAGTTATATGTAAAGTTCTTAGAACTCTACTTCCTATTTATGCAATCATAGTTTTTGCAATTCAAGAAAGAAGATGTGAAGCAAATAATAAGATAAATTTAGAGGCCATAGTTGGAAGATTGACTGCATTCGAGCTAGAAAACTATGATAATTATGTTCCAGTTGCCAAGAACATTGAATTAGCATTTGAAGCCAAGCTTTTACTCAAGGAGAAAGGCAAGAAGATAAAGGATCCTCAATCAGATAGTGATGAAGAATTAGAACATAGTTCAAACAATGATCTTGAGGTGGTTAAAGCTTTGCTAGCAAGGAAATATTCAAGAGGCAAAGGGAACTACAAAGGTAAGGTTCCTCTAATCTATTTTTCTTGTGAAGAAATTGGACATATTGTTGCTAGGTGCCCAAATAAGAAAAAAAAGGATGAGAAGAAAGGTCACAAGTGCAATGGCAAGAAAGACTTCAAATTATTCAAGGATAAAGGTAAGAAAACATGTTTCATGGCTAAAGATTCTAATGATTCTGATGATGAAGAAGAAGATGAAATTGTTACATTGCTGTAAAGGATGAATTTGATAATGATGAAGAAATGACACTCATTTCTCATGTAAGAAAAAATGATACATGGATTATAGATAGTGGTTGTTCTCATCAAATGACTGGCGATAAAACTAAGCTTGAACATTTTGAAGACTATGATAGTGGCAATGTGAGATTTGGTAATAATGAACCTTGTTGCATAAAAAGAAAAGGAGGGATCTCTCTAACCAAAGAACTTGTATGTGATAATGCATATTAGGTAGAAGGACTAAAACACAATCTGTTAAGTGTGGCACAACTACTCAATAATGGATTCAAAGTGAAATTCATGCATGGAAAAGCAAGACTGCTAGATGGCAAAGGAATGTTGATTGGATCAGACACTCAAAAAAAAGGTAACTTGTTTTATCTTAAACTTGGTGAATATTCATGTTTTATTGCTCAAGTTGAAGAAAGTTGGTTATGGCATAGGAGGTTATGTCATGTGAACTTTGATAACTTGGTAAAAATAAGTAAATTTAGGAAAGTAAGAGGCATTCCTAACATAAAGAAACCTAAGGTTGGTCTATGCAAGAATTGTCAAATTGGCAAGATGGGAAAGACTAGCTTTAAAAGCAAGAACTATCAGTCTGAATTTTTTTTAGAAATTGTGCATACTAATTTGTGTGGACATATTGGCATTGAAGGTTATACTGGTGAAAAGTTTTTCATTCTTTTTGTTGATCCTTACTCAAGAATGATGACTATCATGTACCTAAGAGAGAAATATGAAGCATTCCAAAAGTTCAACTAGTATTTGGCAAGAGTAGAAAAGGAAATAGGCAAAAAACTGAAATGTTTAAGGTCAAAAAGAGGTGGTGAATTCATTTCACATGAGTTCAATAAATTTTGCATTGAAAGGGGAATCAAAAGACAGGTTTCAACACCTAGAACTTTTGAACAAAATGGAATAGCTAAAAGAAGGAATAGATCTATCATGGACTGTGCAAGAACCTTAACGATTGAAAAGAGCATTGCTATCAAATACAAGAAGGAAGCTATCAACACTACAATTCATATCTTGAACCGAGTATTTCAAAATCCCCTATGAGTTATGGTATGGCTACAAATCCAATTTAAGTTACCTAAAAGTATTTGGAAGCAAATGTTACATTTTGAAAGAATCTAGAAAAGGTAAATTTGATGTGAAGGGTGATGAAGGAATATTTTTGGAATATTTTTGCAAAAGTAAAGCATATAGATGTTTGAATTTGTCTAATCACAAAGTCATAGAAAGTGCACATGTAAAAGTTGATGAGTTTGCAAAAAGAACTGAAGAAGAAAGAAAAAGGGAACCTGAAGACTACAAGAGATTTGTTTTCATTGAACCTGATACAGTGCTAGGCACACTTGTAAATAAGAAATCTTCTACTCTAGAGTCTTCTATAACCGAGTTGTAGGAAGTTCAAACCAAGCTAATTCCTACCGAGTTGCAAGGACCCAAGTTGCAAATAGAAGTTACCGAATCAACAACTACCGAGCTTGAGCAACTTGAACTAGAACTAGAAGTTTAAGCACAGAAGGATAACAATGCAAGTCATTCAAAAGGAAAGGAGCCTATGCTAGCCAAGTATGTCAAGAAGCATCATGCACTAGATCAAATCATTGGAGATAAATCTAAAGGAAAAATGACAAGAAGTAAGTTGAAAGACACTTGTTTACTTGCTAATTTTGAACCTAAAAATGTCAAAGATGCATTAGAAAATAAAAGTTGGATTGAAGCTATGAATAAAGAGATAGAACAAATAGAGAAAAAAAAAACATGGACTCTTGTACCTAGGCCTAAAAAAAAAAAGTGATTGGAACTAAGTGAGTATTCAGAAACAAGTTAAATGAAGATGGTAAGGTGTTAAGGAACAAAGCTAGACTGGTATGCAAAGGATACTCTCAAGAAGAAGGTGTAGACTATAGAGAGAGTTTTGCTCCTATTGCAAGATTGGAAGGTGTTAGAACCTACTTGCATATGCTACATACAAAGGATTCAAAGTTTATTAAATGGATGTCAAGTCAGCATTTCTCAATGGTATACTAGATGAAGAGGTTTACATTGAATAGCCTAAATGTTTTGTTGATCCAGACAAGAAGGACATGGTCTGCAAATTACATAAAGCATTGTATGGTCTAAAACAAGCCCCTAGAGCATGGTATGAAAGATTGCATAACTATCTTATTCAGATTGGTTTTCAAAGAACTAATGATAATAGTAGCTTGTACATAAAGGAAGGACCAGATAATAAGATTATTTTGGTAGAAATATTTGTAGATGATACTTTGTTCATAGGAAATGATGATCTTTGCAAAGAATTTTCAGAACAAATGAACAAGGAATTTGAAATGTCAATGTTTGGTGAGATCAAATTCTTTGTTGGTCTTCAAATTCATTAGAGTAAGAATGGAATCCACATCACTCAATCTAAATACATCAAGGAGATTCTGAAAAAATTTGGTATGGAAGACTACAAACCAGTTGGGACTCCTATTCATGCTAGATTGAAAATTACCAAGGATGATGAATCAAAGAAAGTGGATTAGACATTGTATAGATCTATGATTGGAAAGTTGTAGTATGTAGTGCACACAAGACCAGCCATTGCCCTTGTAGTAGGAATTGTAGCAAAATTCTTAGCAAAACTAATAGAAAATCACATGATGGCAATCAAAAGGATCATGAGATATTTGAAAGGAACTGAAGATTATGGATTATGGTATAAACTTGGAAGAAATATGGATTTAAAAGTGTTCACTAATGTAGATTGGGCAGGGAATGTTGATGGAAGAAAGAGTACAAGTGGAGGAGCTTTCTTTCTTGGAAAGAGGTTGGTTTCTTGGACAAGTAAAAAGCATAATTGTACATCCCAGTCCATAGCAGATGCTGAATATGTTGCAACAATAGTAAACTACTCAAACATTGTGTGGTTCAAATAATTATTGGAAGGTATGAAGCAAGAAAATAAAAGAACCTATTGTTATGTTTTGTAACAATACAAGTGCAATCAACATATCCAAGAATCCAATGATGCATTAAAAAATCAAGCATATTGCTATAAAGTATCACTTTGTCAGAGAATTGGTGTAGGATAAGGAAATCAGATTGGAATATGTCCATACAAAGGAACAAATTTTTGACATATTCACAAAGCCTTTACCTAAGGATGCATTCTTGTATCTAAGAGGTAAGTTAGGGGTCATTCTCCTATCTGAAGCTCACTAAAATACAATTTTAGTGATGCATCAACAAAAATAGAATTGAAGATCTATTAGTTGATGTAGCAAAGTAATGAAGATATTGCATATGAATTAGTACATAAGGTACATTGCTATTCATTTGGTTTGTGTTGTCTTTGGCATGTGTTGTCAAAGAGGGAGAGTTTACTGTCATATCTTTCTGAAATTTGCAAGAAAAAGATAGTTTATGTAAGAAGGAGAGATTATTATGAAAGAGGAAGATTACTATATTCGAGGAGTTCTGTGAAATGAAACATAAGAGGGAGAAGCATTCTGTCATAAAAGACTTGTTTTCAAATTTAATTTTGCTATGACATGTTGTGTTGCCATCAATGCCAAAGAGGGAGATTTTTGGATACAATTTTTCAATTGTGTGTTGTCTTTGATGTTACACAAATTTCATATCAGTCATCAAATATATTCTATTGAGCTCAATTGGTCAGCAAGGAAAACGATAGAGTCTACTGAGCTCAGAAGGTTAGCAAAGAAGGTTTATAGTGTCTACCAGGCATTCTCAAGCTTTACCTTGTGCAGAAAGTTGTTACCGAGGTTTCAAGGTTAAACAAGGAAATTCAATTGTTATCGAGCTCACTTGGTCATCAAAGGGAAATATGGTAGAGATAGTTCTTATTGAGCTCTCATGTTTAGCGAAGGAAATTTAGTTTTTACCGAGCTCACTTGGTAGCCAAAGGATTTTGTAGATTTTGTAGTGTTAACTGAGTTGTGATGGTTAACTCAGTGAATTATTTCTAGAAGTAGTGCTTACCAAGTAGGGTCGGCCAATGAAGGATTTTATTATTTAGTGAAATAAAGTTTATTTTATTAATGTAATATTTTTAGCCATCTGATGTATGGTTTATTGGTAAATGTAACTTATGAATGAGCTGACTTGATAATTTGAATGGTATATATAAGAGGTCAAGTTGCAAATTTTAAGTGTGTGTGATGGATTTGATGTGATGCAAATGCGAAGGAGGACTAATTATTGGGAGAGAAAATTTTTAAAGGATGACCAGAGATCATTGAGGAGTAGCAAAGCTATATTTGATCAAGGAGGGTCTAATGGTGCATAATAGACATTTGTAATCAAAAAATTCAGTTGCATCTAATTTAGGTCAATTCATTGTTACTTTCTAACCATTAACAGAGTTGGTTTAACAACCATTTTGTAAATCCTCTAACAAGGTGATAGTTCAGTTGAATTATTCTAAAGACCTCTAGCAAGGCCACTCCTAACAAGGTGATTAAATCCTCTAACAAGGTCACACCTAATAGTGTGTATTGTAACCTTTAACAAGGTTGGCTCCTAACAAGGCTTACTTTAGCAGAGTGAAAATTGGTAGCTAGTTACTTGGTGGTTTTTCCCATATTGCATTTTCAAGTTAAATATGGTGTCTCTTGTGCTCATGTTATTTACTTTTGCATGCATGCTAATAATTATGAATGCCTAAAGATCAGTAACAAGTTAATCTACCAAGTTACAACATTTTTGTGATGTGTCACCCGAGTGACAACAGTAACTAGTTATTTAAGACATCTAAGGGATCAAGATTTGTTTTTGTGGTAACTGATTTACCCTCACTCTCAGTTACTTCATCTATAATTCCAATAGTATGTTGAGCATCCGTGAATTCATATGCCAAGTGACATAGTTTGGACTTTTTTTTTTGAAATGACACAAACAACTATGTAAACTATTTGTGAACTGACTTAAGAATAGATTATGATCTTTTCGAGATAAAGAAAAAATTATATGTGGATTCCCTATGTAATAAATATGTAGTGAATTAGAAAATGGGAAGGTTTAAGTGGCAATATGGATGAATCTCAGCCATAGATTCATACCTAACGCTAAGCCACCTAAGTCTTCTTAAGGAGGATGAAGTGCTAAAACTCTTTAATAGTATACAAGGGGTGAATGATCAAATTAGAAGAGTGAAGAAGATAGTTTGCAATGCATTTAAGGTGACTTAGAAGTAAGAGTGAATTGCAGAATTAGTTAGAGAAGAACACAAGATAGAGAAGGATACAACATTGGAGACATCTGTACCTGTGAATTGTGGGCCTCTGAACCACACAAACACTTCAACGCAGTCCTTATTTGTAGATTCATCCTGGAATGAACATGAGATTGTTCACCCAAGGTTTTCCTTGCAAGCCAACATGTTGCCTCCTCTCTAAAGGGATTTTGCTTATTAATATCCTCAGAATTGAGGTGCAAGCAACCAGACCCTCTAAGAATGAAGGATTTGAATGCAATTAAGCTATATGAATGTGCAAATTTACTCTAAATGTATAATGCAAACTAACTTAAGAACTTGTAAAAGAAACTATATTAGATGCATACATTTTGAATGCTAAATGAAATTAAGCCAAATGATGAAAATATGTGAGAATGTATTGAGCTAAGTGAGTGCAAAATGCGATAGCAATTCAATAGCATGAAAATTCAACCCCTGCAATGAAGAAATGAGGGTCTCTTAAATATACTTTCCTGGAATCCATCAACGGTTGAGATCGATTTCAATCAACGGTCAAGATTGAAGATGAGGTTCAATTAAGGTGGAAGATTCCCAAATTAGAGGGAGTTAACTAGCTCAAATTTGAGTGTAAGAGTCAATCAACTCAGATAAACTTTAGTGTGAGAGCAAGTGATCTGGGTCACTTCTAATTTGATCAGTAGTGAACTAGAAATTTCCATTCTTGAACTGAAGAGAAAATTAGGAGAGATATTTAATTTAATAAAATAAGATATGCTCTCATAATTACCTTTTCTTATTAATTAAATAATTCTATTTAATTAATTAGAGACACTTTTCTTATTTAATTAAATAACTTCATTTAATTAATTTGGAATGGCTTCCCATTTAATTAAATAATTTTGTTTAATTAATTAAAATAGGCATATTTATTAAATTAAATAAATTTAATTCTGTAGAACATTAGCCTTAGGAGATAATTTAATTTAATAAAGTATGAATACTTTAGATTAAATTAAATTGAAATCAAATAGGTTTAATGTGGCTAATATGAGTGCGTACTATAGGGATTAAATAACGAGTCTGATTAATGCAGATTAGGGTCTCAAGCATTTGACAATTAAGTCAAGTAGCGAGTAGCAGAATAAGAATTGCCTATAAGGATAGCTATTAGGATTGATAAAAAATAGACCAGAATTGGTATCATGGCAATGAGCCAATTTTGGGGTATTACATTTTGCCCCTTTTTGAATGAATGTGCGAGCAACACGTTCAATTCAAAGAAAATCAGAAAGCATGATGTGAAGATGAGATTGGTTTTGAAGTTGATGATACGAAGACCAATTGATAAGCTTTTAAGGATTATCTCTAGAATAGAGCTTACTTCCAAAGAATCCAAGTAGAATGCCTAGATACCTAAAATTGATAAGCATTTAAAAGACTATCTCCAGAATGAAGAGTAATCTTTAAGGATCCAAACAGAACGTCTAGATACTTGAAATTGATAAGCATTTAAAAAGTTTCTCCAGAATGGAGTTTAACCTTTAAGGATCCAGATAGAACACCTAGATACCTGAGATTGATAGCATTTAGAAGATTATCTCCAGAATGGAGCTTAACCTTCAAGGATCCAGATAGAACACCTAGATATTTGAGATTGATAGCATTTAGAATATTATCTCCAGAACAGAGCTTAACCTTCAAGGATCTAGATAGAACACCTAGATACTTGAGATTGATAGCATTTAGAAGATTATTTCTAGAACAGAGCTTAACCTTCAAGGATCCAGATAGAACACCTAGATACCTAAGATTTATAGCATTTAGAAGATTATCTCCAGAAGAAAGCTTAACCTTCAAGGATCTAGATAGAACATCTAGATACCTGAGATTGATAGCATTTAGAAGATTATCTCCAAAACAGAGCTTAACCTTCAAGAATCTGATAGAACACCTAGATACTTGAGATTGATAGCATTTAGAAGATTATCTCCATAATGGAGCTTAACCTTCAAGAATCTAGATAGAACACCTTGATACCTGAGATTGATAGCATTTAGAAGATTATCTCCAGAACGGAGCTTAACCTTCAAGGATCCAGATAGAACACCTAGATACCTGAGATCAAATGATGAGAAGATA
This sequence comes from Cupressus sempervirens, assembly GCA_028749045.1. Classification (NCBI taxonomy): domain Eukaryota; kingdom Viridiplantae; phylum Streptophyta; class Pinopsida; order Cupressales; family Cupressaceae; genus Cupressus; species Cupressus sempervirens. The sequence continues at coordinate 510,937,829 of CM053787.1, read as the reverse complement.
AAAAAGATGCCAGAACGAGGGAAACAAGATGCCCCAAATGATGAGGACATAAGATGGGAACGAGATGCCTCGAGCAATAAGTATTCAATGATGTAATCATCCTGCCCCCTCGGGAGCAAAATTGAAAGATGACACACTAGAAATATGATGTGAAGCAATATATCATGAGATATAGAAGAAATATGAGATTCAATAGAATGTAGAAGAGATTAGAATGATCTGAAGAATAAAGAAGAGATCAGAATGATCTGAAGAAATATAAAGAGATCAGAAGGATCTGAAGAAATATAAAGAGATCGAAATGATCTGAAGAAATATGGAGAGATCAGAATGATCTGAAGAAATTTGGAAGTTGATTCAAAGTGATTTCGAGGTCCAAAAGACCAAGTTTAAGTTGAAAAGATTCCAAGAATTGCAAAGTATTAGAAAAATTTGGACTGCACAAGCGTTTGATCACGTTGGTCCCAAAATTTTAAAAATGCATTTCTAGACTACTTAGGTCTATCAAATTTTAAATTTGATCCCAAAAATGGGTTTAGAGCAACTAAAGTAGCCAAGAGAGTGATTAATTGATCATTTGTGCAGTCATGAAGAACATGATGCTTTGAAGAAGCTAACAATTCCTCATCACAAAGGATGGGAATAGAGTTGCAATTGAATTGTTGCTTATGCAAGTGAATTATGTAATGCAAGACTATATTAAATGCAACCCTAGGTCTGGTTACCAAGTCTCAACAATTTATCATCACTGGACATAGAACAAAGCTCGTATGTTATACAATTCCCACTGACATTGCAATCATGGGAATATGAATAGAACATACATTATAGGTTTGTTAGGATTAAATGTAAGTATTCAAGGCACAAGAAGCCAAAATAACCAAAACATTTGTCCCTTTTAATATAGCAAGTTAACATAAGCATCAAAGCACAAATGCTAGGATGACCAGAATGTTGCTTGCATACAAACACACCAGACACACAGGAGATCTATCTTATGCTTAGTATTAAGTAAGTATTCTATCCACAATGATCCTTGCATTCGTAACCTAAAACAAAAGTGTGCTGGGTATATTCGCAGTGACTTGTATGTTCACTTAGCAGGATGAGTATCAGTAGTTATTGTAGCATGAAGATTTCACTCCACTAAACAAGGAGAAGTTCCAACGTTATTGATGTACTCATATAAAAGGAGTCAAGGTACACACGACCATCCAATATGAGATGGAGGCTCTTATAGTGGACACCCCTTTTATAGGAATAGATCAACCTATTGGAACAAAACCATAGATAGAAAGAAAAGAAAAGATCATGCCCTCAGTCATTACTTCTCTAGTCAAAGATGACATCATCGAGTTGCTTGAGGAGATATGATAAAGCAAAACAAAGAAAACAAAGAAAATGCTCTACATATCCAAACAAGTATATCATTTTTGAGTTCAATATTTTTGGGATTGATGTCAAGTGTCAGCGTCCAAAACATGTTTGAAGGAAATCTCTTCAGTAGGGTGACAACAATAGGTAGACATAGTTAGAATGACTAGTGACTGAGGTCAAAGAGGAATCTTCAAGATGAAGAACCTAAAGGGGACTAAGCGATAGTAGAAAGACACAGCTAGAATGACTGGTGACTGACACAAGAGAGATCTTCCATAAAAAAATCTGGAGACATGACCCAAGCAACAATAGGCAGATATAGCTGAAACAACTAGTGATTGTTGTGAAAGAGATTCTATGAGGAGAATCTTGAAAACAAGGTATAGTGGTGATAGTAGACAGATACAGTGAGGACCACTAGTGACTGTCACAAAGGAGATTCTATGAGGAGAATCTTGAAAGGAGTGACACTGAAGGGGAATGCCCTTGAGCTGTGACAAGACTCAATCCATGGATACATGAGTAGAAAGCAGGAAAAGTAGGAAAGTGAAAGCATGAAAGCAACTGTACAAAAAACCAAAAGATGCACTACAAGATGGAGCAGTGGGAACAAGAGGCCCATGTTTACCAAGTTTTCACCTTCTTGGCAGAAATTTCTCTCCTTTTTTTTTGCTACCATGATGCCTATATCCAGGTTTTTACCAATGACACTTTTCTTCTTTTTTTCATTTTTTTTTGTATTTTTGAAATTTTCAATTTTTTTTTTTTGGTATTACCAAGCGCCTATTGCTAGGTTTTCACCAGGGTAACAATTTTTTTCAGGACTTTTTCAATTTTTATGATTTTTAAAATTTTTTCAGAGATTACTAGCTCTCAAGAAGGATTACCTTGATTTTGTTCCAGTGTCTTAGCAAGGTGCAGGACAATATGTATTAGCAAGCTGGTGGATAAGTGGAGATGGATAGGCAAGGAGTATGAAGTAGTGAATGTTACCCTCAAGGAAAGCCTTCACAAGATTACCCAAGCTAGGGAAAAGGATACAATATAAGCTCATGGTGTAATGAAGGGTATCATGTAAGTAATCCAAGAAAATGACCATGTCAAGAGATTGCTAAGAACTGAGTTTTCTTCTTTCTTTCATTGATCAAGACCAAAGGGTTAACTGAATAGGATAGAAAAGTTTTTTATGGAGGTTATGAGTGAATGACTTCAGGAATGAGGGCATCTGAAGGATAAGTAAGATCATGATAGGATGTCATGGATGGAAGAATTACACATGATGCCTATTTACCAGGTTTTCATCATGGTACTTATCCAAGGTGCCACAAGAAGTGGTTTTCACCATAGGACAGATTTATTTTTCTTTACTTTTGCTACCAAGGCACTTGTTTCTAGGTTTTCACCAAAGCACTTTTTCTTTTTTTTTGGATTTTTAGAGTTTTTGGAAAGAATTCAAGATTTTCTCAAGTTAGATAGCATGCCTATAAGAAAGATAAGTTATGATAAGCCAATGCCATAGCAAGGTACACTCAAAGATGCTAATAAGGTAATGGAAGGGAGATACTAGAAAAGATATATGGAGGATATGGTTTTTGGTTATGGATGAGAGAAATGGGATGGAAGGATAAAAGGTGGAGGATAGAAGATGGAGTGGATAGGGTATTGAAAGGGATGTGCAAGGGTAGAAGAAAAGGTGGACAAGATCAACATTGACACACACCTTGAAGGGTAGTGGAATGATGGAGGAAATATGGATGAAATAGATTGAGGTTTAGATGTATGAGGTGGTAGAATAATTTTGGAGGAAGGTGGAGTATAAGGTTTTGAAACCTTTTTAGGAAGATGTTGGGAAGAAGATGGAGTGGAAGCCTTTGGAAGCTTAAATGTCAACTTTGATTTATTTTCAATATTCACGTCCTTCAAAAGAGACTTGGGAATCCATATAGCGTTTGATTTTTCATTAGATGCTTTGGAATGCATTTTTTCAATAACAAATTTAAGAACCCATACTTTCTTTGATTGAGCTCTTTGAATAGTGGACCTTTGCAATCTCTTTTGTGTATTTTCCTTCTTGACATTCACATGTCGATTAGAGGAGACATAGTGAACTTTTGAGGATGGATTGATGCACTTGTGTTTGAGTTGATCATCCAAATTGCTTCCAAAGGACTTGGGACTTGTGGATGAATGAGGCCAATATGACTGGTTTAGATGGAAAGGTGAATGTGAAGAGTTCAAGTATGTGTATCTTTATTGATCTTGGAGTAGGGTAGGAGGAATGTGTAATGAGTTGAGAGTGGAAGTAGGAGATAGAGGAACATAAGGTCCCAATATGGATGGAAGACTTAAAGGTTTTAGCTTAGATGGATATGGACCAAGGATAGATTCAGAAGATGTGAATGGACCATAAGTAGGGATATCAGCATCTTTAGAGTGAGCAACATGACCAAAGCCATCAATAGATTTATGAGTAATTGTTATAGGAGAAATACCTTTGACAGGAGTATTTAAAGCTTGAGAATAGTTTTGAAGTGAATGTAGTGAGGTAGAACAAGAGAGTAAGGGAACACTTTCTTCAAAAGGAATCTTAGGTAGTAGAGGAAAAGTATCCTTCTCTTGGTCTTTAATAGTCTCCTTAGGGATGGCAGAAGGAATATCATGATCTTCCTTAGTAGAGGTGCATGACATGGGAGATGGAGGACTATGTGACTCTTAAGATGGAGGCACGAGATCTTGGAAGATTTAAAAGGGGATGAATGAATCTTGGTCTTGATCAACACTTGTTTCTTCATCATTTAAGTGGTCTTCTTGACATGAAACCAATTTTGAGGATGAGGGAGTATCTAAATTTGTATTCAAATATATTTCTAGAGTCTCCATAATAGGCTCTTGAAGGGACAATGGAGGAATAGTTGGAGTGGGGATAATAGGAGGAGCAACACATGGAGGTTTTGGATCTTTGGTTTGAGTAGTATGGGAGAGGTTTGCAGCTAAGTCAAGATTAGCTTGAGTTTCCTTTAGAGGCAGCCTTTAAGGGTACACATAGTCAACTGGGAGAGTAGTGAGTTCTTTTGGTGAGTATGTGTTGGAAAGATTGGACAATTTAGAAGGTGGATGTATGCTAGAACAAGTAGAAGTTGCGTTTGAACTATTACTAGACATGGTTTCATGAGGTTGATCCTTCTTGAGAGTAGAATCTTTAGTAGTTGAGAGCTTAGATTTTCAAATTATGCCATTGTCAAAGAGATCTTGTATCTTGTTTTTCAGCTCCCTACAATGTGAGGTTTTTTGTAAATTATGTCTATGATAGGCACAATAGTTACGCATAAAGGAAACTCCTGCCATAGTGAGCTTAGGTAAAGTAATGAGTTTTTCTTCAAGAAGTTCCTCCAAGGTTAATTCATAAGATTTTCCCAAAGGTGTGAAATCATGCTTTGGTTTAGGTTCCCAAGGTTCTTCTTCAAAGATATTTCTAAATTTCTTGGGTGTATGTGAAGTGTTCTTAGATATCTTGGATTCAAGATCACAAGAATGCAATTTTTGGTTGTCATAGAAGGAAGGGAAATTTTCTCTTAAGGAGAATTTTTTTGATGATGTGTTTTCCTCTTCTTTTAGTCTTTGAAGTTGAGCAGTCATTGATTGGATTTGTTGCTTCATGTTTGCAATAAGTAGCTTTTCTTCCTCACTAGGAATATTGGATTTAGTGCAATTGTTGTTAGCCATTTTGATGTACTATGTTTCAAGTAGTGACAGCCAAGTTTTAGAACATAAGTCAAGTTGCCATAGTCATAGACAATGACAAAAAGAAAAAGCTTAGACAAGGACCACACTAGAACTTAGTCTCAATGGGACAAGATAAGAGTGTTGTATACTAAGGCATGACTAGTCTAATTTGAAGGCTAGAACAGCCAAAGATTATGACTATCGTAATGCAGAGTATGACAAGCAATAAAGAACAAGAATCAAGACAACTAAAAGATGAGACTAGTCAAAGTACAGATCATGAATCTTTAGCTAAGCAAAATGCCACTGTTTGAGACTATTTTTAGATAGAGAAGTAGTGAATTGATGCAAGAAACAAACTTGATACAGAGCACATATAGCTCTAACAAACTAACTTGATAGTTCAAACTCAAGATCTCATGTGAAGATCCTCTGAGAGGCACATGAGAAAGTACATAGGGCCATGCAAAGACTCAGGATAACATAAAGCTTTCACACGAGGATGTGCTCCAGGCCATGTGAAGTAGTGCAAGGTTAACAAAAAAATAAGGACATCTGAGGAAAGATCTTGCATGGAGATGTGCAACTGTTTGCATGAGAACTTGAACAAAGTTATGTGAAGAAGTTGTAGGACAACAAGTATTCGCACAAAAGTTTGCAAACTATGCACAAAAATGGAAACTAGACTGACAACTGAATTGGATTTTGAAAAGACTTTGAAGATTTCAAATAGTTTTAGACAGATTGTTGATTCATTTGGTAGATTTTAGACAGATGGCAAGGTTGATTTTCAAGTGTTCAAACAACATTTGGTTTTGAACAAGGCAAGTGTTTTCAATAAGACACGGGAAGCAAGCAATAGTCGAATACAATCCAATTGAGGGCAAAGAAACTCAGAGGGACAGGGGAGTCTTGACTTTCAGTTTGTTTGAGAAAGTTTGGACATGTTTAGGACTCGATAACAAACATACTTTATCCCTAGAAATAGAAAATGGTAGAGAAGGAAAAACCTTTGTCCCACATCTTATGTGCATGCGTGTACCTCACACAACCGTGTCACCCCCTAGAGGGCGCTAGTGTTTTTGGTATATTCAAAGGACTCAATAGTATATGTTGAACAAGCACCCTTGTGGCAAGGGAAAAGTGCGTATACCACCTCCAAACATCCAGTAGCATGCCTATGGTGAGTTCTATAGGAGAGATTCTTCCCCCTCATTGCACAAAGATTATGCCTCCTTTTAGAGGTGAATTAGGTGGCTTCTAACTACAAGTTTTTTAATTGGCTTCCATTCATATTAATTCTCGGTGGCTCTGCAAGTGGAGTTGAGACCAGCAACCCACACCAGCATCTAAAAGTGCACACTACTTGCTTAGCAACATAGATAGAGCTTCCCCTTGATATGCGATATCAAGAATCGAGGGGAAGAAATTAATCCAGCTTTGGAGTCTTTCATTCTACAAAGCTTCTTTATTATAGTGAGTTGGAATCTTTAGTGAAAGGAGTGTGCTCACTTGGGTCATTCTCAGAGGTTGGATCACTGCGACAGACCCTCTAAAGGATTGACTCAGACTAGTGGTTTGATCGCAAGGGTCAAAGTTTCTTATTTCCCCCAAGGGGAAAGAGCATACTCCTCTACCTTACTTTCTCACCCAAACACACAAAATAGATTGATTACCCACTTAGCTTAATAAATCCAGACTCATCCTTCCTTAAAGATTTGGATTCTTGTAAAAGAAAATCATCTTATCGTAGAAGAGAACAAGAACTGGAGAACCACTAAGTTGCTTGCCTTCTTCAGAATGCCATCATTCGAAAGTGTCTAGGTTTTTGATTCAGCCTTGGTCATGACCTCCAAGTGGTGAAAATCATAATCCCCTATTCTTCTGTCTTGCACCCTAGGAAGTTCACAAGCCCCTAATTAGACGAATTTGAAAAACAAGAAAGGCAAACACACTGTTTCGTGGGTTTTAAATTTGATCTTTGACAAGTGTATCTTCGACAAGCATGCAAACACACAGTTAGTTCATATTTGGGAAAGTTTGTGTAAAGAGTCTTCATCAAATGTCCTACAAACAACTATTAGGCTGCAGAAAATCAAAAGAACCAAAATAAAGATGCTTCAAAGAAAACACGTTAGTGAAAATGGAAGCTTAACTATGGGAAAATAAAGTTTAACTTTTTTTGTTCTTTTTTATACCCATAAAAAGGCTTAGAACATGCTAAAACCTATGAAAACAACAAAAGTCAAAATTCATTTTATACTTTTAAATTTTTTTTTTTAAAATAAATTTTATTATTACATTATTTTATCTGAAAAATTGGGAAAAAAAAATTGTCTTATGTATTGCTGTTGCAAAATTTTGCACAAAAACTTGCACAGACTCGTGCAAAATGATGTATAGACTCATGTGAAATCATGCACCCATGCAAAATCTTTCACTGTCTCATACAAAATTGTGTGTAGGGTCGCACAAATCTTTTACAGGTCCACGCGAAGAAATAAGGTGTTGTGTGAAGACTTGCATGCTCAGGCACTTTCTCGCATGACTTGAAAAGAATCCTCTCGTGAAGATTTAGAATCCTCGCGTGAAAATGGATTATCTCATGCAAAGATCTTTGAATCTGTACGAAACTGTACAGACATAGAGTTTGAAATTTGATAAAAATATGCAGAGAAGCCCTGAGAAATTGATTTTCTTGTACCCCACAGTGGGTGCTAGAAATGTACCTATGAATTGTGGGCCTCTGAACCTCACAGACAGTTCAACACGGTCCTTATTTGCGGATTCATCCTGGAATGAACATGAGATTATTCACCCAAGATTTTCCCTGCAAGCTGACCTGATGCCTCCTATCTAAAGAGATTTTTCCTATTAATATCCTCAAAATCAAGGTGTAGGCAACTAGACCCTCTAAGAATGAAGGATTTGAATGCAATTAAGCTATATGAATGTGCAAATTTACTCTAAATGTATAATGCCAACTAACTTAAGAACTTGTAAAAGAAACTATATTAGATGGATACATTTTAAATGCTAAATGAAATTAAGCTAAATGATGAAAATATGTGAGAATGTATTGAGCTAAGTGAGTGCAAAATGTGACAACAATTCAATAGCATGAAAATTCAACCCCTATAATGAAGAAATGAGGGTCTCTTAAATATACTTTCCTGGAATCCATCAATGATTGAGATCGATTTCAATCAATAGTCAGGATTGAAGATGAGGTTTAGTTAAGGTGAAAGATTCCCAAATTAGAGGGAGTTAACTAGCTCAGATCTGAGTGTAAGAGTCAATCAACTTAGATAGACTTCAGTGTGAGAGCAAGTGATTTGGGTCACTTCTAATTTGATCAGTAGTGAACTGGGAATTTCCATTCTTGAACTGAAGAGAAAATTAGGAGAGATATTTAATTTAATAAAATAAGATATGCTCTCATAATTATCTTTTCTTATTAATTAAATAATTCTATTTAATTAATTAGAGACACTTTTCTTATTTAATTAAATAACTTCATTTAATTAATTTGGAATGGCTTCCCATTTAATTAAATAAATTTTCTTAATTAATTAGAAGTAGCTTCTCCATTTAATTAAATAATTTTATTTAATTAATTAAAATAGGCATATTTATTAAATTAAATAAATTTAATTCTGTAGTACATTAGCCTTAGGAGATAATTTAATTTAATAAAGTATGAATACTTTAGATTAAATTAAATTGAAATCAAATAGGTTTAATGTGGCTAACATGAGTGTGTACTATAGGGATTAAATAATGAGTCTGATTAATGCAGATTAGGGTCTCAAGCATTTTACAATTAAGTCAAGTAGCGAGTAGTAGAATAAGAATTGCCTATTAGGATAGGTCTTAGGATTGATCAGAAATAGACCAGAATTGGTATCATGGCAATGAGCCAATTTTGGGGTATTACAACATTAGATCGTGAAGGTCCAATTAGACATTGTGTAGAGGTGATTTGTTATCAAGCAAGAAATTGCCAATCATAGGATCTATGTTAAGACATTTTAATAGGTGATTTTAGTTAAATCTCTTAACAAAGTAGTCTTAACAGGCTATATGAAATCCTCTAGTAGGGTGCTTACTTAATTATAAGTTGAAGTCCTCTAACTAGGTACACTTCTAATAGGGTGTTGAAATCCTCTAACAAGGTGGGACTTAATAGTCTTTGTAAGCCTTTTACAGGGTAGATGATGATTCATGGTCAAATCATTGTAACCTTCATTGGGTACACTTTATTGCTATTGTAGTGAAGATTTGTGGGTGTCATCCCCACCCCAGTTTTACCCTCTCACTTGGAGGGTTTCTAGGTAATCATATCTAGTGTTATGTGTGTGTTTGATTACATATTTACATGATTGATGTATATTCTTTACATGTTATTTTAGTATATTAATGCATGTGATGTATGAATGGTGAAAGTTTTATGGGTCCAAGTTTAAACTCCTAATTCACCCCCCCATAATCTTACTCTCTTCTCACTTGTAATTCTAACAATTGGTATCAGAGACTAGTTCTTTGAAAAAGAAGCTTTACAGCTTAGAGGAAAGATCTTGAAATGGAAGTCTTCAAGTTGGGAAAGACTATCAAGAACCAGGAGATTGAAATACATCTCATACCACATCAACTACATGAGGTGAGAAGAACTAAAGAAATCCTTGAAGAGAAGGAAAGAGATTGTTATTGCAGAGAATAACACACTATAAAAAGAGATAAACACCACCAACCTATTTGTAGATGGTAACACCAATGAATTTGATGCAAAAATTGTAGATCTAATGGAAAAGAATAGAATCCAAGCTGAGGAAATTATAAATCTCATGTTAGAACAAGAATCACAAGCTATATTACTATGTGAGATGACTGAACAGAAGAAGAAAACCATGGAAGACAAAGCTAAGATTGAAGAAGACAAAATAATTCTGACAAATAGATTGGAAGAGAAGTCAATAGAGTTAACCAAGATCTCAAAAATGTAATTGGATAATCTAAGTCAAATGATGAATGCCAACTATGAACTAAATGTCAAGGACATCAAGATAACTACATGGAAGTTGCAAACTGACCTGAAAAGAGAAAAGAAATTTGTTGAAAGTCTCAACAATCCAAATGAATCCATAAAATACTTTGAGCAATTATTGAGATCCCCTAGATCCAACAAAGATATATCAGGATTGGGCTACACAAGCATTAAAAAAGGAGAATCATCCAAAGTTGCTAAAGAAAGGAACATTAAAGGTAAGAATTTCAAACCTACTTGTCATAATTATGGTAAGAAAGGACATACTACTAATGTGTTTAGGAGAAAGAATACAAATCAAAATGTCAAGCCTAAGAATATGACTCATTTTCATAAGTGCAACAAGCAAGGTCATCAGGCACATGAATGTAGAACTAGGACCATGCATAAAAAAATATTTGAAAGATATTGCTACAACTGTTACAGTTATGGATATACAGATTTTGAATGTAGATCCAAATCCATGTGGTCATCAAACAAGCTAGCAAAGGTAAGAAGCTATGAAAACCTTTATAATTGGGATTATAATACAAGATATAGCTATCGCTATTGTAAGAATATGGACATGTCCCTGAGAATTGTATTAAGACACACTTCAATGGTAACTACAAAAGGTGGTTGAGTCAAACTACATGTTTTAGCTATTTGAAGATTGGTCACATTAGTAAGCATTGTCCAACTAGGTCAAAGGCACCAAGTTGTGAATTTGATAAAGGAAAAGGCAAGGAAAATTTTGAACATGTTAGAGATGAGATGAATAAGACATGGAAAAAGAAAGATGCTTGCGACACATCAAAAAAAGAAAAGATCACTTTACCCAATGGGTTAGGTGATCACACCTCATCAAACTGAATAATCAAGAGGTATGTGGGACTAATATTCAAGTGTTATATCATACATCAGTTCGAAGGGAGATAGTACTAAAAAGACTACATTGGCATGAATAAAGATGCAAGTTGTTGAAAATTCAAGTTAAAATTTTAAAGTTCTTCATGTTGTTGCCAAGTATGAGAAGTTTTCTATATATGTCGAGTGAAATGCTAGTTGATGCTGACCTACTAGACTATCTAGTTGATGCTAAGTTTGCAGTAGTTTTTGAGTGATGGTAATATCAATGGATGTCGAGTGATTTTTAAAATGGTTGATACCAAGCTTATAGCTGTACAAGCATTAAGCATTAAATGCAAGGTTTTTGAAGGATATATGACCATTTTTTGCTCATTATTCACCATTTTGAATTCAATCAAAAGTACTTGTAGAAAACTATCCAATTTAGAAACCTATCCAAACCACTTGTAGAAAATCTAACAATGATCTCATGCCAACATATAGATTTCATAAGGTATTTATCATAGCTGAGCTATGCAGTTTACTTTTGCATAAACCTTAGTTTAATAGAATGGTGTCTAGCTCAAAAAATGTAAAAGGGAAAAAGGTTTTGAATGTTTAGCTTGTTAGTAACGAAGTCAAACAACTTGTGTTTAAGGCCATTCCTAACATAGCTTACAAGCAATATCCTTCTGGCACTTTATCTATGATCCTGCCGAATGTAATAATGGCGCAAGATGTAAGGAGTTGTTATAATTGTAAAATTGGTAGAATTGGGGACATAGAAATCAAAGAAGCATATGATAGGTTATGTGAAAATGTTGTTCTAAAGGAAGAGAATAAAATTGTTGAGAAGAAGGGTTTAACGTGTGCCCTAGATTTTTCTAGTGTACTTATAACTAAATGGATTAGAATTGTGTTGAGTTGAATACATGATGGATCTTTATGGCTAGAGGGTGGACCAATTAAGATTATCAAAAGAATAATTCACAGGGTTATTGGCTACCCAACCCTAGATCGGCCCAAGACTCTGAGGAGTGATTCCAAGGAAGTAATAGAGAAAAACACTAGAGAAAAATGGAGTAAGAGAGGCATGACAATAGATACTATTGCTGATCCATTGTTGAACTTTGTTGTAAGGATTATTTCTCATAAATTCTATCAATCAAGTAGATTGAATCACGTACCCTGTATCACTATGGATGTTGGTTATAGAATTGTAAAGAAAGATCATACATATGATTTGCTAAGCTTCAATTACAACAACTAATGGAAAATCTTGGAGCTATTAGAAAGACCAAGAGTGGTCAACGCAAATTTGGTTCAATTATAGTCTACATATTCTTTTATGTGTAGAATATATTTCCCTCTTTTGGTACCGTAGGTTGGAAAACAAATAGGTCAATTGCAACATAGATAAATGAGTTTATTGAACAAATGGGAAAAAGATTTGAGACATTGATGACAAGTTATTTTGAAGATTTAAGAAATCAATAAAAGAAAGAATGAGGATACCTATTTCATTGGTTGAGCAACATTATAATGATGTATGTTTTCTAGTTGATGCTGATTATACCCTTGTGCAAGCTACCACACCAAGGGTTAGATGGTTAAGGCCACTTGGGTATGAAATTAATGTTGATGAAGCTTTAGTAGCCATCACAACACTCCTATCAGAGGCGATTGATAAAAATGCAAAGATATTTGGCAACTATGAAATGTAAAATTAAAGATTACCATGGAGTTGAAAAATGCCTCCACACTCAAGAAGAAAGATAAGCTAGTGAAGAAGCTAACAACCACCTTTGGAGGAACATTGGAGGAAGAAGATGAAGAAGATGAAGAGGATGAAGAGGAAGAACAAGCACAAGCACAAGAACCTCTTGCATTGACTCAAGGTATGGGAGAGGATAAGGAAGAAGAGGAAATAAAAGGTGCTAAGGGAGAAGAAGCTGAGGAAGCACCTACTCATGCCAAGCCAAAGAAAAGGAAGGCTAAGGTAGAGCTAGTGGCTAAGGCAAAGAAGATTGTCAAACCTAGTCAAGCCAAGCCTACAACTCCTAATACTAAAGCAAGCACATGAGCAACGACTCAAAAGGCTAAGGAGAAGTCCAAGAAAATAGGGCAAGATGGCCAAGTGCAAAAGAAACAAAGAAGAAAATATGTTGCACAACCAGATTCAAATGAAGAAAGGACTGGATTAGATGATATAAGATTATTCAAAGTGGTAAGTCACAAACCACTCTCTGATCTTGAAAACTTGTGTGAAAATATTAAGAATAATACAAATTTATCTAGTTTTAGAAATGTAAATTTTGATGATTTGATAAACGAGGAGAAAAAGCAAGTGGAAGAAGCCCTATATACAATGATGTCAAAATTTAAGACAACACCATTAGAATTTTCCAACTCAGTACCTAAGAAACCATATGACTTAGTTGAGAAAAAAGGGCATTACTATTTAAATTTGGAAAAACAAATAAGGGAAACCACTTTAGCCCAAGTAATGCCAAAACTAACAAAAGGGAAGATTGCTAAGGCTAATAAGAAATATGGAGTTAGGTTTACACCTAAATATAGAGCCTTCATCAATAATATTGAAGATGTGCTCAAGAAATCAACCCAAATATGGAAACTTATCTATGGGTTGACTACTATGAAACAAGAAGTTGACCCTTTTGAGGGTAAAGATGATGATAAGGATGAAGATGGCAAAGATGATAAAAAAGAAAATGATGATAAGAAAGATGATATAGTTGAGGAGGAAACTAAAAAGAAAAATGATGACAAGGCACCAACTGAGTAGCAACAAGATGAACAGAGTGTGCAAGACACATAAGTGCTGAGTGTTAGTCCCTCCCATGACATAGTCAAGTCTACTAAAACTATTAATGTTAAGGATGTCTTTGATCTTTCAGCTTAGAACATCAATCCTTTGACTTCAGGAGACTTAAAGAAGATATTGGACCAATCCACATTGCAAGCTAAGTTACGTGACAATCCAGTTTTGGTTAGTATAGATGAAATCCAAAGGCAGTAACTAATGTCACAAGGGACAATGTGAATCCATAATCTTCTATCATCCCTTTAGTTACTCAAGTACAACCATTGAATCAAAAAATAGTAGATACATCTATTAAGGTTGATACATTGGTTGAAATTGACATAGTTGAGTAGAAGCAGACTATAGAAGAAGAGAAAGATACCACTACTAGATAGCAAGAAGTAGGACAAATAGATTCATCTGTACCTAAAGCACAAGGGCAAGGTGCTAGTCATGTCTTTGTGATAAGAAAGAGAAAGTTTGAAGAAATACCAAAAGTGAAGAAATAAGAGGCCATCCAAGTATTGGTAATCCTACCAACATCTGGCACTCCTTCTACATAGACTCTTTAGAAGCCTAGCATAGGAGCTATACTATTGAAAATCTTAGTGCCAGACTCTAGCTCTTCAAAAGTTGAAAAGTTAATTCACTATGGAGATATCACTCTTGATGAAGAGATTTTTATACCCAAGTTTGATTATGATACAATGGAATTAGACCAAATAGGCATTTTTCAACAAGCCTTAGAGAAGAAAAAGTATCAAGAAATGCTTAGGAGAGAACAAAGGCAGAGAAGCAAGCACTTCAAGACATTAAGTACATCTTTCTAGATGCATTTAGTTTGCCAACTCTTGAAGAGGCTAGGCCACTACTAGAAAAACTATCATATATATGGAAAAGGTCAATTATGAAGACATTGATACTAATGCTAAACTCTTAGAATGGTCTGAAAAGAAATTCTAGAGCAAGGTAAATGAAAAGATATCTGGCGATATAGAACTCACTCAAGTTGCATTGGCTACAAATATTGAGGACGTGAAGAAGGTACTTGAGAATATATTCTCATTGTACACCAAATTATGTGACCCTACACTCTTCACCCAAGAGATTAGACTTCATATTCTGAGCTTGGAGAGGAATCTCAACATATTAGGTACAAGGTTACCTCAAAACCTTGCTCAGAGTGAGAAGCATTTTCATACATTTCTTTAGTAAAAAATTAAATTAGCTATGTTAACAATAGAAAAGGCTAGCATAAGAACCAAATTGACATGTATATAGGTGTCCCTCACCCCACATATGGAGATACTACACAAGGAACTAGGTTATGTTGAGACTCTATTGAAGGAATACCCTAATCTTTCTACTCTAGATGGCCTAGTACTGTCATGCCCAAAATACAGAGGGGCAAGAACACACATTTTTTTATATTCAATTAATTAAATTAACAAAATAATTTCAATTAATTAAAATACCCAACACTTAATAATAATAATAATAAAATTTTTCACTCAAAACACTATTTTATTGACAACTTGATTCAAAGGCTTTGCCAGGAAAGAACCAGGAAGAAAACCCAACGTCATTGCCATTACAACAAAGGTTTAAAATACATTTCTACATAGTATTTTAATCCTAAACATAATTGAATTTCAACAAGAAATTTAAATTTCTTTCATGACCCTCATCAAGGGATCCATATCATTTTTTGTAATACATCGCTAAGATCGTGGAGGGAACATAAACTGACTAGGTGAAAACAAGCATAACAAGGAACAAAATCAAACATTCATTTCCATACTAGGTTTTCACAACAGGATTCAAAATTGAATCAAAACTAGGGAAAGGTGGATTTTTCCAACATGAGATGTCAGACACAACACCAAAATAGGTGCCCAATCAGGGCTATAATTCAAGAACTTTCGTTCTTCCATTCTTACATCCAAAACTCATACGTGGTTTGTGTTGATAGGTTGGGGCCCATAACACCCTACCCTCTCTCCCTCTTCTCGTCCTGAGAAGAGACTCTACACTATTGGGGTCCAACTAAAGACCTTTCCCAAAATTGGCCACTTCTGCCCTATCCGAGGGTGAGTAATGCCAAAACACCCATACAAGAAAACTTCAAAATTCAAGCAAAACATGAAAGAAAAGCATTCAAGAAAACATGGTTTCAATCCTTCCCAAGCATACCCAACATACATACAAGCAAACCAATAAACAACACAATAACATAAGCATGAACCAAGCATGAAACAACATAAGCAACATGAACAAACGAGATGACGAACTCGTACCTTCATAAAGAGGTTATGGTAAAATGAACAATTTGAGAAGAACTTTTCTTTCCTTGCCTTCAATCTTCCAAGACTTCTCTCTAAAGCAGAGATTGGGTAACAACCAAAACTACTCAAAAAAAAGCCTCTAAATAAGATCCAAACTCAACCACCTAAAAAGGCAATAATTCCCCCACTTGCCTAAAAAAATCTAGAGGTTTCTAACTCAACCAAACCTAAGGTTAACCTCTAAGTGGAGTTAAGGTTATTCAACCCATGGTAACAACTTTCAATTTTCACTCTAAGGCAAAATTGGACTTTTTGAGTGACCTCAAAAGTCAACAAAAGGGGCTAAGGGGTGAAAAATTCCCTCAACCCATACCCATACCCCTTGGGTATTAAGATTTCATGATTTAAGGTCTTAGGAATTGATTTGGGACTAAACAAATGCTAGGAATTATTAAGACTATCTAACAACTCCAAAATGCAGATTAAGCACTAATCTAGATTATGGGTAACTAAACTTGATTAAAAATAGATTAGCAAAAAGGTCACTAACTTAGTCTGACTTAGGTCCATAGGTTACACAGATAACCCTAACTAGCATGCATATACAATTCATGAGTGTCAAGTGACACTATAAGAACACGGTTACAAAATATTAACATTTTCTAAATTACAGAAGATACATTCATACATCTCACAAATCAATTAAGATACGAACAATGGGGTTTCCACGAATGACACATAGGGATCAGTTCCGTTCCTCCGTTGGGTTTCTCAGTTAAAATATCTTGCAAACTCATTGCACACATCAATAGCCCCATAAAATCACATGCACATATGTATATACGTATCAGGGAATCACATAAATTAAAACATACATCTGTCAATCAATCAGGGTTTCTCTCATCCTACTCATATTCTTAATCATTACAATTGAATTATCAAAATGCTAATTCTATGTTCACTTTCTACACTACTTCATCAATTTACATGTTCATAAAACATTAAATAATGAAATCAAATATTTGAAAGTAATACATCACACAACATGAAATAACATAACATAATATGTTCAATGTATCATATAGTGTCTTGACATATCAAGTCATAAGTATCAAAATAGTAAAGTATCAATTATGCTACGATGGGTTGGGGCGAGGCCTCACAAGTACACCTTGCTATCTAGGTCAAGTCATTGGATGTTACACATGAAAACTAGGATGTAGCTCTCAAAATCATAATGGAAGTCCATAATTCCTTTTTGGACAAACACATAATATGTGTATATCCCATTTTACATAAGTGTCAAAAAGGGGGAGAGATAAAGAAAGGGGGAGAAATATAGAAAGAGAGATAAAGCAAAGGAAAAATATACCATGGGGGAGTATGAACAAAAGGGAAGTAGAGAATAAAAGAAAAGAAGAAATAACAAAGGTGGAGTCTAGTAATAAAGTTATATAATTGAGATGATATACATATACATTTTTGAAGACACATTTTTGAGAAAAGCAATAAACATATATAGAATCAACTATGACATAGCATATCAGATGAAAGAGTATTAGATACAGTACATTGAAGTCAGAGAGGAGCACAAATTTTGGATACAAAAAAGACACATTAACTTAGGGTGAGTTATCAATTTTGAGGTATATAGGTTATTGTAGAATTTTGAATTTTTTTGAAGTTTTGTATATAAGCCAAGTCATGGATATGTTATGCTTGAGAAGATTAAAAATTGATTATGTATATTTAAGTGTTATACACTCATGTGAAAGGAGGAGATTGTTCATCTCAGATTGGTTTTGACAAGTGAGTGTTAACACACTTAAGCCATTTACTTAGTTCATGCCAAACTAGTAATACATGCTAAGCACAACATGTAAATATTAGACCATGTCAAGTTGCAATGAGTATTGAGTCACTCATGTGCTGAGTCACTCTAGTGCTAAGTAGATTGACCATGTTGAGTGACTTAGATGTTGAGTAAATAGTGGATGCCAAGCAGTACAGGTGCCAAGTCAGAAGCAAAAATACTATGTATGCTAAGCATTAATGACTTCATATGCCGAGTGATATAGTTTGGACATATTTGTTTTAAATGGCACAAACAACTATGTAAACCATTTATAAGATGACTTAAGGATAGATTATGATATTTTGGAGATAAGGATGAATCTATATGTAGATTCCCTATGTAATAACATGCAACCAACCAAAAAATGGGAAGGTTTAAGTAGAAAAATGGATGAATCTCAGCCATATATTCATACCTAACCCTAATCCATCTAAGTCTTCTTAAGGAGGATGAAGCCCTAAAAATATTTAATAGTACACAAGGGGTGAATGATCAAATTGGAAGAGCAAACAAGATAGTATGTAGAGCATTCAAGGTGGCTTAGAAGTAAGAGTGAATTGAAAAATTAGTTAGAGAAGAACAGAGGATAGAGAAGGATACAACATTGGAGACATCAGATCATGAAGGATCAATTGGACATTGTGTAGAGGTGATCTGTTATCAGGCAAGCAAGTGCCAATCCTAGGATCTATGTTGAGACATTTTAATAGGTGATTTTAGTTAAATCTCTTAACAAAGTAGTCCTAATAGAGTGTATGAAATCCTTTAACATGGTGCTTACTTAATTGTAAGTTGAAGTTCTCTAACTAGGCACATTTCTAACAAGGTGTTGAAGTCCTCTAACAAGGTGGGACTTATAGTGTTTGTAAGCCTTTAATAGGGTAGGCATTTCATAGGGTATACCATGATTCATGGTTAAATCATTGTAACCTTCATTGGATACATGTTATTGCTGCAGTAGTGAAGATTTGTCGGTGTCATCCCCAAACTAGTTTTACCTTCTCACTTAGAGGCTTTTTGGGTAATCATATTTAGTGTTATGTGTGTGTTTGATTAAAAATTTAGATGATTGATGCATATTATTTACATGTTATTTTAGTATATTAATGCATGTGATGTATGAATGGTGAAAGTTTTATGGGTCCAAGTTTAAACTCCTGATTTAGCGCACCCCCCCACCCCACCCTAGAAGTTTACTCTCTTCTCACTTGTAATTCTAACAAAAACAAGATTTTATGACTAGCATACAACACTCCCATAAAGAAATAAAGTATCGGCCAATTAACATGCATTCAAAGAAATGTGATTGTTCATTCCATTAAGACATCCATTCCAAGAAAACATGTGTTTGCTAATTCATTCAAACATTTAAGATTATGTTTGATTATTTTTCTTATGTATTCAAGATTGATGATTTATTAGTTTACTTTTGGGTACCACACAAGACTAATGTTTAAAATATGAAAGTTAATTACCATATTCTTGTCTTCAATATGTGTAATGTATAGGTTAGCTAGTTAGAAAATCATAATGAATATATAAAATCCAAAATTAAAATTTGATTGTGATTTAAACAACTAGAAGTTATTGAAAATTTGTAGATATTAAACAAGAGAGATAGATATCAAACCACACAAATGACAAAGTAAAAATCAAAGATTCTAGAGTAAAAAAAATACTATTATACTTGTCAAATTTCCTTGCCAGACATAGATATAAAACTGATAGTGCAGACACAAAACTATGTAGATGCCAAACTACCTCATGTGCAAATGCCAAACTTTGCATACATCAATGTTTTTCTTGAACAAAACAACAACATTTAAAAGTAAAATTAAACACCAAATTAAACATTATTAAATTAACGTTGCAAGAGTTTTTCTTAGTTAATTGTATTTTCTATAAAAATCTTAAGAGTTTAAAATAGGAAATGTGTCGAAAAAGAACTTTAATGCTCTTAAGGAATGATAAATTTCAAGATAGGCGGAGATGCCAAAGTTTAAAAATAGATGGAAAAGCTCAAGATGAGATGCCAAAAGAAATAACATAAAAACTGATAAAACCATTATGGTAGCAAGGTAGAGATGCCAAAGATCAAGAAAAGATGCCAATCTATACAAATGTCAAAAGGGCCTCCAAAGATGACAATGCATCCTATGAAGATTCCAAAATGCAAATTTAATCTAAAATTTACAACTTTATTTTAATTTTTTAAGATTGGTTTAGGGATATGGGTCCCATTGAAAATTCCAAAATTTATATGTGAAAATATAACTATAGGGATCACACTCAAACACATAAATTAGTTGCAAACACACATATAGATATATCAATATTAATGTAAACTCCAACTAACTATAGCATGAGTTTAAAGAATACATAAACGCAAAAAATAATATCCTTTACATAACCTTAGAGTAGCTCAACAAGTGCACCCAAATGAACATGTTGGTTTACTCATGGAGAGGTTTGTGGATGTACTCTCCCAAATACAAGTAGAAATAAATAATTCAAACTATGATAGATAAATACAAAATTAAGAGTGTATTCATGAGGCTAGGTTAAATGAAGATTAATAAATTCCTTTAAGAGGTGGTTATGGAAGGAACCACTCTCAAAGGTCATTCAATGGAGACATGGAAGTGAAAAATGATCAAGAATAAGATGCAATTACCAAGATATGGAAGTAAAAGCAACTAAAAACTAAGAAATAAATGCAAATCTACCAAGACAAGGTTGACCAAAAAACCTCTAAATAAAATATGATATTTATAATGAAAAATACTAGCATAACTCTAATGCAAGAATGAGGGATAGAATTTTTGAGACAAGGGATCTATTTGTAAGTTTTTGGAAAGGTTCAAGGAGGTGGCATCCACATAGGTGCCACAAGGGAGACACATAAGCCATGTAAGTACAATATTTTCTCGCATGTGTGAGAAACTTGGGATGTGATAGGTCAAGTTGAATCCAAGTACACATGTAAGTGGATGTAAGAGATGTGCAAGAAGAAGATACCAATACATAATTTTAGAAAGTGTCAGTGGTGTAAGAGTTCCTTGTTTGGGGTAAATAAGGTAAGTTTGAGGGATTTTTTTTTTTTGGATAATTTGATTTTTTTTGTCACATCATGGAGTAAATAGTTAGGGATAATGGGTATATTAAATAGTAATTAGTCTAATTAATCTTAGTTAATTAGTGTTAGTGAACAAATTTTTCCTTCAACAAAATCCTTTAAAATGAATTGTGATTTCCCAAACACAAAGACATAATTTACAACTAACAGTAGGGTTTCTTGCAATGGTCATGTGCAAAACCCTCTAAAATTTTGGGAAGATACAACTCCTTCTTCACATATATAATGAATTTTATATCACTAATATACTTTTCACCATAAAGCATCAAAGGCACCAACATCTAGACAAAACAACACTTCGGATGAAAAAGGATTTGAATATGTAAATCAAATGAATCTAGGAAATTAGTACAAAGCCTTCTTCCCTTGTTTTAGCATTTGGAAACCAAATAAATCAAGAAGGATACTTTCTTTCCAAAGACAATCAAACCTCAAATCAAAGTTTTATAATTTAATGCATGTACAATTGATAAATAAACATAATTATGAAGGTGATTTCTATTAGAAAAAGATAATTAGAACCTAAAGAAAATGATAATGAAATCAAAGTTTCACAAAAAATTTCTTCACTATTTCATCATCCAAAAAAAATTGTACATTACAATTTTCATAAAAGGAAAACAATGCTTTATTCTTTACTTGAGATATCATAAAATTTTCCCTCTCCTCTTAGAGAAAAATGAATTTTTGAGAAGATAAGGGAAAAAAGTGCAACCTTTTTTGATCTTTTACAATATATAACACTTCTTCATGGTATTATAATCTCATAACTAATTATTGAAACACTTATCCATTTAAGTTGGTTTATATCTTATCATTCCCTCTGAGGACTTTTCTCCACTTATACTTTAAAACTTTTATAAACATTTGAAATTAACAACTTAAAAAGATAAATTTCTAAGTTTCTAAACAATCTACTTAGATTAGGATAGGTGGCATTTGAATACATTAAAACAAAATGGAGATATTATTAATTTTGGATGAATTGAAATATCTTTGATAGTCAAATTTGATTTCATTATAGTGTCATAACTATTTGTTGTGGTTTTACAATGCATGCTCCATTTTTCCTAGAAATGGGGACCAACTTCTTTATTTTTTGTCTTTGCAAAACCCTAGTTTGGGGTCCGAGTCTTTTTTAGCTAGAGAAGGTGTTCCATCTTCCAAGAGAAGATCAATTCATTAGATTGACCTATCCCCAAGTAGAGAGATGGTATAGGGAACATGTAGAGGAAGCTTTCAAAATCATCCAATGAGATCTCATACCTTATTGAGAAGACTCCTCTAGGGTGTATAGTAGGCAAAGTGGACGTGACAAGAGGATCCATGAAGGAATATATTGGATATTCTATCATACTCTTGAGTAGAGTCATGAGGTTGCTAGCATTAGGACACTTGAATATATGGATGGTGCATTTTATTGAAACTATCAAAATAGCAAAGATGCCAATTGATTGGGCTTCCATTCTAATTGAGAAATTAGGTGAGCAGTTGGTGGCGGTTAAGAATAACCAAAAGTTCTATATAACATCATATTTGGTATACTTGTTAGCTATGAGGGTGATGGATTATCCAAGATAGTTCAAGAAGGAAAATATGTAAGATGCAAATGCATGACCCGATATAGTATATCATCAGTTGGTGAAGAAAAGGCTTCTAAAGCACAACAAGGAATACAAGATAGTGAATGATGCTTTCATATTTGCAATAATCTAGTTCATTGAAGGAGATTATGCAAAGAGGATGTCAGAAAAGGAAGCTACAAAGATATCAGAAGTTGGAGCCTACTACATCCAGTATCAAACATTCACCTATTTGAGGGTAGCGAGTACAACTATCAATCCCAAGAAGCTCCCTAGGTATCCAAGTGATCGACTTAAACTATTGGAGATCACTCAACAACTCTTGCCTACCTATGACAGAGTTAAAAAGAAACATAAAATTAACCTGGGTGTGGCCCATTACTATAGGGCCATTCAGTGTGGTCTAGAAACAAGATATTCCATCTTTTGAGTCTAAGTGGGATCAATATCCTTTGGATGAGTATAATTCTCCTTGGACCTATTTTGATAACATTGGAAGGGTGCAGTATCTGGCTAGTAAGACATTTCAGCATAAAGATGCAATTGAGGACCATTAGATGAACACGGTGGATGACTACAATATCCAAACAAGGGATTATTGTAGGATGATTCTTTATTTGGAAACCAATACTTTGAAGATTAAGGTTCCTTTAAAGGTTGTGCAACAAGATACTAAATATGTCCTTGATCCATTGTTCAATAGGGACAAGATTGGTGATTGACCTATTATGAATGATGAGGTTGATAAGGAAGAAAATTCAAACATTAATCACTAGCCCAAGTGTGTTATCAAACTAACAAAGAATTGGATCAAAAGACCTTTCAAGATGGATCCAATTCCTCAAGTAGTAGTCTTTAACGCTCAAGCCCACCCAACAAGAGGTTGAGGAGCTAAGGTTACAATGCCTACATTTATAGTTCAGTCCCCAGTGAGGCCAAAAATAATACACCAACTTGATAGAGAAGTTGGATATTATATGGCTTGAAAGGGTAAAGGTAAGAGGAAGAGGACTTCTCTGAAAAAATCTAAGCCAAAAGAGGGAGTCACTAATGCACCACCATAGCCTAAGGTAAAAAATATACAAGGATCAAAAAATATGGAAGCTATACAAGCTTGGGATAATCCTTAAGTGCCACCAACTAAACAAGGGTAAAGAGAAGTAGAAATAGAAGTACAAGAAATACCTCTAGTACAACAAGAGGTACAAGCTTCCCCATCTACTCCTAAGAAAAGAAAGATCAAGACTCCAGTCAAGAGGACACAAAAAGTGATTAGGAGAGTTATCCCTTTCCTGTCAGTCTTGGAAGTTATCCCAAAATAAGAAGAGGAAGAAGAGGATGATAAGGATGAAGAGGATAACCTTCCTTTGAACCAGAGGACCCATCTTGCTAGAGCCATAAAATTAGAATGGAGAAAAAGCTCCATAATTACATTTCCATGCATTCCTCAGAAACCTATTCAGTCTACAACCTCTAAGGATGATATTCAACAATGGATAGATGAGTAGGAGGTTGAAGGGACTAATGTCTTCAAGATATCAAATTTTGATTTTATGTCAATTGGCATTGAATTGGTGGGAAACAAATAAGAGATACTCCAACTAATCAACCTCAATAAGAGGATTGGAGTTAGTTACCACCTAATCCACAAGGGCCCAAAGTAGCTCCACCATCACCCATTCAAGTCATATTTTGTGTAGATAAAGGATTAGCTACTCATCTTCCTCTAAACAATAAAGAAGAATAGGTTCAAGTAGAGTAAGAGGGAGAGCCACAAAAAGTATTCACCAATGAAGTGTTGGAGGAAGGATAAATAAGTGAGTATCCTTAGCAAAATTCCCAAGACACAGAGGTGAGAATTGTGGACTCCATGGATATAGAGACTCTTGTTGTAGATCTCTCACAGAAGGAGAAGATTCTGGAGAGGAGTGATAAGGGGAAAATCATAGCAAAAAAAATTCCTTCATATTCAAAATGAAAATCTCTGATGGATCATATCCCAAAATGGCTAAGAAAAGAGGTGATAAGAAACAAGAGGCAACAATTGACTACTAAGGAAGAGGATAGTATGGAATTGGTTGAAGTTCTAAGGAAACCTATGTCACCACCAAAGGATACATGGGCATTAGCCTTCATTATGAGTGATCAGAACTAGGACTTATTTGCTCACATAGCTATACCTCCTTTGCATGCAGATGTTGAAGAATTAACTTCAAGAGGTCATTAGATCAAGGAGGTCATTCTTGGGAAACTTACATTGGACATGTCTAAGTTGATGGTGACAACAAGAATTAAGGAAGTGTTTAAGCATTTAGAACAGGATGGGGTAGAATTGATAACACTTCAGAGATAGAATGAGATCCTAAAAGCATATATAAGTGAAATTGTTGGTCCCTTAGATCTAGAACATCCCAAGAAAAATTTGAGTGTGGCATTGGAGAAAAGGGATAAGAAAATAGTGTAGTTAGATCTATTTTTGAGAGCTTTCTAGCAATGGAGAGAAAGTTTTGTAGAGAAAGGTGTACAAATTATATAGGGAAATTTGAAGTTTCTACACCATATGTAGGATTATACAGATAGGCTAGTGGTCATTTTGAATCAAGATTTTTTTTTAATGGACAAAGTACATACTTGGGGCAAGGACTTGCAAGTACTACAGTCAATCAAGGGCTAGAGGTATCAAATGTTAATGAAGGTGTATACAACAAAGGAATTAGATAAAATTGATGATTGGATAGAGAAGATTGTAGATGGCAATAAAGTAATGGAAACACTACATGTGAAGATTCATAAACTCAAGGATCAAACCCAAGAGCAAATTTTGGAGGCAAAGAAACATTATAATGATGTGTGTGTAGACATTTTTGAGAATGATGCAAGGGATAAATTCATAAAGGTAGAGGTAGTAGTTAAGCAGTTTTGGAAGAATTATGAAGAATCTTCTAATGATGATGACATCAAGCAAGCATTCAGAACGGAAGAAGAATTATTAGATTTAGATTTAAAACTCGATGATTTTGCAGAGACTCGCATTGAGGTGGGAAACTATAGGCATAAAGTGAAGGATAAGTATGAAGCCTTAGATTTTCTAGATGCATCTCAAGTCACTAAGATCATTGAGAAATTCAAGGGAAAATACCCAGACATAGCTCTGGTATAAAGGGGAGCAAAACCCAAAAGCCAAAATTTCAGTTTCAACACTTGGTGAAATTTTTCATTTTTGGAACCTATTTTTGAGGTGCATAGGTGCACTAGGTGTGCTTTTCAGAGGTTTGTTGGAAGTTTTGAAGAATTCATTGGTGCACTAATAGTTAACTACCATTTCTAGATTTAGAGCTTTCCATGCATTGCAAACACATTCTGATAGTAGTTTAACTCCTACAAAAGCCTAGTAAAGATGGAGCTTCTATTTTTGGCACTTCCAAACACTCCTACGTCAACTAATGGATTTCTATTTCTTATTTTCTCATGCTTTCTTTTTTTTAAGAAAAGTAAAGGTTCATGCATCCAATTAATGATATAAATGTGGATTAAGTCCTACTGACCACAATCTAGAGAACTAGTTTGTACATAAATAGATTTGTTTTATTAGTTTACAAGCATATGATTGCATAAAGATATCTCTCACTCTCAAAAAAAAAATTGAGGAGAAGATTTCTTATAAATTTAGGATGTAATATGTATTTTGGGCTATCATTATTTTGATGCAAGAATATATGCTTTTGGTGCTTGCATTTGGAGTGTAATGATTCTTGCCTAAGTGTGTTATATTTTGTGAATGTATGTTCATGGAATGTAATTAAGCCAATAGTTTTATTGTGTTATTCTAGTTGTGTGATCTTATTATTTTGGTGTTTTCTATGGGTCTACAAATTCTATTGACATACTTAGTTTGAGAAGAAATCACCATATTGTTCCTACATAGCTTTTTGTTTGGCATGAACACACTTTTTGTGGCCTTGCGATTTGATGAAAAGTGAAACATCTTATAGTTACTGAATTCACATCAACAATTACATAAATGGAATTAAGAAAGAATTGCTCCTATTTTCATTGGTTACCTACCAATCTTTTCGAAGGCTTAACTTGCATATGTGTTGTTTCTGTGGCTTATGCCCACTAGGAATTTATTTTCCATGTTATTTACTTAAATTTATTGTTACCCTATCTTCACTATTTGCTTTACTAATCCCTTAATTAAATTAGGAATTCATATAGTTGCATTGTTAGATTGCATTCATCATAAAAATAGAAAAATACAAGATTTTTTTTTTTTTTTTTTGTGTGGTTATTCTTTTGAGATAGAAAGCATATTCAAAATCTTATTCAAATTGTATAGAACTAGAAAAAGTCTCCTCATGAACATTCACATTTATCTTCAACTAAGTGGATTCCAGTAGGTCGCAAGATCACCCAATACCTTGGAGTTGATCCTAGATTAACTTTTCAAGAGAGGAGTTTGAAAGGATTCCTACCGTTAAGCATCATACAAAATGACAACTCAATGCTATTTATTACACCGTTAGATCTTCTTCATTTTTTGATATATTGTCACAATTCTAGTTTTCTATTTTCTCACCAGAGTGATTTGCAAAATAATATCTAAGTTCAAAGTTATTATCTAATGTGTCATCTTGAACTACTGAGTTGTTGAACTTGTATGAACCTCAATGAACCCCATTGAACTAATTTGAAGCTCTATGAACTTGTTGAACTAATTTGAACAATATGGTACGTTGCTCAACCATTTTTAACAAACTTGAACCATTCAAACCTCTATGAACCAATTTGAATTGGTTTGAACTAGTTCAAACCTACTTAACATGTTGATTTTTTATGTGTTTGAATTTGTGAGTTCTCACTCAGATTCAAATCCGTAAACCTATCTTTCAATCTGAATTTTGAGTTTTTTAATTTGACCTCTAGTTTTTAACCAATGATTTTGAACTTTGTATCTTGAACTATGCCTTGAGATCATTTAACCTTTGAAATTTTTGGGTTTATGAACCTCTTTTAACTAATTTGAACTATGTTTAATCCACATACACTTAGATAACCACTCTCCACTTTGTATATTTCCATTGAACGTACTGAACCAACTTGGACCATTAATCTAGTTTGAACCTATTGTACCATTTTGAACCTTTCAAGATGAGTTGAACCATATCAAGCCCATATATACTCACATGAACCAATTTATACTATATACTTTTTTACTAAACTTGTTTGAACCATTCAAACTAGTTTGAACTAGTTCAAGGTGACTCAAGGCCTATTCTTGAATTGATTTTACCAACTGAACTATATTGAATTACTTTGAACCCAAATGAACCTAGTTCAACTTTAATATAAACATATTTGAAATACATTCTTTTTGTAAAGATCATAAGGAGAAGATACATACTTGATCCTTGATCCTTATGAATAGGAAAAATAGTTGGATTTTGTATCCTATGTGGGCTAACAATTAGTGAGTAGGGTTATTAGATGGAAAAGGGATGTTAGTAGGGTTAGGTCTAGGGATAAATTAGGATTAATTTTAAATAGGATTAATTTAATGGTCAGTTAGGAAAAATTAAATCACATGGAGGAAATAAATATAATTTATTTAAAAGGGGCTTTATGGAGCAACATACATTAAATAAAATTTAGTACATTAGGGATATTATTTGAATTTAATTCACATAATTTAGGAAAATGAAAAAAGTTAGTTAAAGAAGTAGATGCATATAATAAATGTAATTAATTATTAAATAATTAACTATAGTGCTATAGGAGATACAAAGTAAGTAATATACTATTGGGGATTATTTTAAGTGTCTACTATGCATGCACAAAATGTGCTATTTTTTTTAACAAATGAAGGCTCACACATCAAGCTAACTGGAACTTCTTTTCACATTACTATCATGGCTAGAGATGGATTTTTTGTTTAGGTTTTCTTTTTTGTGCAAATTGAGAGGTGCACATCAAACTATAAATTGGTACTTCATAGTGGACAACTATGAAATCTAGTCAAAATAGATAAAGATCATATAAAATTAGTTTGTAGTGTGTTGGACATGCATTGTGTATTTAGTCTTCCTTTTGTGTTGACCTATCTCTAAATTTCCCTTAACCTTTTGTGATATGTAATGAACCAATTGGAGAACTAGGTAAGACAACATAAAAGAAGAGAAATGATTTTTTCTTTTTAAGCATGAAAATCTATGAATGGTGAATAGAACATAAAACTTTACTAAAACTTCTCCAACATTGACATTGAACAATTAATTATACCACAAAATAAGTAAATAAATAAATATATGTATATATGTAAATCCTAAAGGGAACAACAACATAATTTTTATTTGACAAATCTGTACAAATGAATATATTACAACGAATAAGGCTTATTCCACAATCGATCATAATTTACATAGTCCTTACCTGATTTTCCAATCACAAGAGTTTCTAATTTCAACAACTCATTACATCAAGTGATACAATATTACATTATTTTTCTTGAATATAAAGTGTTCATGAGTATGATGGGGAAGCCAAAGTGGTGGAAGAAGGTCCACAAAATCATGAACTAAGAATTCAACCTTAGTGGATTTTTTTTGTAACCCAACTATGTGGACCTTACGATCCACCTCTATGCTAGGAGATGAACCTTTGATCCAATTATACCAAAAAAATCAAGGGCTCCAATATTTTAAAAATAAATAAATCTATAGAATAGAAATTAAGTTCATAAATGCCAAAAAATCAAGAGAATTAACACATAAATCCAATAGGGCTCTAAAGAAATAATCCCATGAGAAAAAAATGATGTCAAGATAAAGATATAATAAGTATAAAAAAATATCCTATATTAGAGGAAAGCTAAAATGAAACTAAGGTGATCCTAGGTTAAATTCTTAATGGTGCATACTACCATATCAACGTCTTATAGATGTACAAGCTACCAACTCAACATCCCATAGATGAACAAGACTTCTATTCCAATCCCATCAAAACAACAAATGCATACTCTAGGAATGTGAGAGACACCTATATATTTAGTTAATGTGAAAAACCAACCCATTAAAATTAATTTGTGTTACTACTTATTAATTAATCAACCCTTGGATTACCCTAGACTAACTAGTTTGGGACCAAACCCCCAAGGAGAGAAACCCCTTAACTTTGTACCTTAAGTCTCTCTCAAAACAATGTCATAAATGAGAATTAAATGAAAAAAACCCAAACATAGGAAGTAGGAGCACAAAATTCAATCAAAATGCCAACATTGATTCCAAGAAAATCAAAATTCATATACAATTATATCTTAGTCATAAATAAGGGCCTCTAACAAGAATCCAAAAATCAACAAAACCTTCAAGCCCATGAAACTTAAGAAGTTCATAAAAGATTTAAAGTGTCCAAAAATAAAAAATAAAAAATAAAAAATGGTTCATCATTCTTGGTATAAGAATTTGCATTACAAATGTATAAGGAGTATTACCCATAAATCACATGCAATATTCAAAGCCTCTAGTGGTAGAAAGATTTCAAAATAAATAGGTAAATGATGGGACAAATATCTTTTCCAATATTTCCATATACAAAAAAATGTCACAAGCCAATTTCTTAACCAACTAAATCTATACATCCATATAGTTGAATAATTCAATAAGTTAAACTACTTAAGTACCACAATAAAACCTTGAGATTACTACCCTCTTCAATTAGTTAATAATTCCACTCTCACAATAAATTATATTATTACAAGGTTTATTGACTATGAAAGAAAGAATAAAGATTAAATAATTATACCATTAAGAATTTATTTTTCTGTTGAATCTAATATATAAACAAAAAGTACATCTACAATTGTTGATTTCTTGACAACATCACACTCAGCCTTTTACTGGAACATATGTAGATTATTTTTACAACTTTCAAGTTTTTCAACTATGAAGGGACACATATATAAAACCTTTTAAAACATTGATATACAATTCAAAGAGTTTCATACAAAAAGTGTACTATTTATACTTTTATTTTTTAGTCTCAGAAAATAGCTCTGGAAACAATAGTAGTCATTCCTTGTGGACCTAGATTAGCGATTGTGCTAATGAGAGGAGGAAGAACAACAAGTGGGACTATATTGACTATGGGTCTCCTATTATTTCTCATCATCTCATGTGTTCTTCTCAGCACTAGATCAAAGGTGTGTAGGGGATATGTATTGTCCTTGATTAAGTACCCAATGCAACTTCTCTTTTCAACATGATAGTCACTCTCTCATGTAACAACTCCTTGAACTTTATTTCATCCACTTTCTATTGAAAATAGATTGATACAAGTTTGAGAAATATGTTTCATTCATTGTTTTCTCACTGATGTCAAACCTTCTATTTGGTGGTAAGACAACTGCTTATATGATTTAAGTACTATCACTTATTTGATTAATGAAGAGGATTTTATTAAAATCATGTAACAATAGCACCTAGAGGAAAGGTTGAGCTATGATATGGGAAAGGAGTACAATAATAAGCTAAGAAAGTGATATTATAGTGCATTGATAATCTACTTAAGGTTGTAAAGGTTGGTTACATAGATTAAGTTTAGAAGAACAAGTTAAACATAATTTTTCTGCCAAGCTTGATTGAGTGGACAGTAGGTGCTAAGAAAAGTTAGTACAAGCCAAGCAAAAAATTAGTTGGAGCTAAGCAAAGGTGATTTCAATGTAAGCCAAGTGAAACAATTAATGTCAAGTAAAGTTTAGTTGATGTTGAGCACCAATAAACTTTAGCTCATGCTGGGTGATTTTACAATGGATGTCGAGTAATGCAGTATGTGTTGAGCATCAGAAGCCAGATAATGTTGAGTGTCAACATTATGAGAAAGATTGAGAATTTGATGAATCTAAGCCAACAAGTTTAATTTCTTGGATTATGTGAACCATGTGGAAGATAAGATTGATGATCTAGTGGTATAGAATTCATTTTAAACCATTTTAGGTGAATTCAAAGAGGATTAAAGGAGAAGCTTCTAGAAGGGAATGCGATGCAATAAGGAGTAGATTCATTGAATCCTACCTAACCTGTCCTAATCCTACATTGGACAATGGAGGATTGTTAGTGAACAAATTTCCCTCCAAAGAAATACATATAGATTAACCCAAAAAAGCCCAAATAGGAAGACTAAATATGTACTAATAGTTGGGTCACTTTGCTATTGTAAAGTGTAAGTGCCCTTTGAATTTATTTGGGTATAGATCCTTGTATATAATTTATAGTGAATTCATAGAAATACAAATACAGATTCTTTTAACCAGAAAGCACAAAAGGTATACAAACATCTATTTGTAAACATGATATAGATGCAGGATAACTAAGTAGCAAAAGGAAATAAATGACACGAAGTTCATTTATTTAGATTTTACATAACAAAGAGAATGAAAAAAAGAGATGAAATTTCCATCTTCTTGAGAAAGTAAAGAATCGAAGCTTCAAACACATCTTGAAATTAAAACATATTCAGACAATAGTGAAACTAAAATACATTTAGAAAAAATTGAAAGTTATACAAAGATCACAATTAGTGGAAGGATAACTACCCAAACTCCAAGTTTTGATGTGAAATTATCTCTCAAATCTCCCTTCTTTATAATGTAAAAGATTGATCTTATTACATAGTCACATTAGAATCACTACCTAGAAGAAACATAAATCCCCTCCCTTACATTACACTTAAAATAGAGATTTCCCCCTTTTGCTAACACAAGGTTTAGAAAAAGAACAAGAGCTCCACTCTTCCACAACCCATAGTCTACTTTCATTTCCCCTCTAAAAAATTGGAACCTGTTCTTTGTCTTTGCAATTACAATAAATAATTACAAAACCATTATTATTTAGTTTTATAACTGAATCTTGAAATGGTTTCTCTACCCTTACCTTTTTTGTAAGTAAGAGTTATTATATCTTTACTAATATCTGTTCAAAGAAATACTCCCATGAATATGACTTTATCCTTATAAGGAATCCCCAAATCTTATGTCTTTGGAAAGTGACATGAGGGTATTCTAATAAATTTATGATCTTTTATCAAATATTTCATTGCCTACACCTTGCTATATCTGTTCTAGACAAGTGTGTAAAATTATTTGACACATGTCATCTGATGTATGGAGAAAGATTGAGAATCAAGCCTATCCCTTCTTACGCATGACTTTCATGTCAAATAATTTTATTGAGCAAGAGGTGCACATTCTATCTTATTTGACTTATATGTATTCTGTGATGCTCAATTTGAGAAGTTGACCCCATTTCATGTCTTTGAGAGCTTGAAACATTGATAGATCTGATGCATGAGGATGTACCTTGTAGCTTCTTGGTCAAGGGTTAGCCATCTTTAGTATTCTCAAGAACTTGACTTCATATTCACCATCACCTTGCTATGTTGTTCATACTTGATCATTATATCAAACAAATTACCAACTTGCTCAATACTATTGATAAATTATCATTTGGAGCTCGTGGTAGCCAATAAGAACATAATGGTCATATTTCCATACTTGTTGATTATGTAATCACCCAATTTTGTGGGTCTAGATATGCTTCCCATGGGTACCATAGATGTCCTATGAAATCAAGCATATTTTGGACTATGTTGACATTTTGTCAAACCGTTCCTACACTTCCCCATGTGAATATGCATATGCTCAAATTTTTAGTCTCTTGCACATTGATCAAACAAGGGGATTGAAGTCTTTCTTCATCTCATGGTGTAGCAAGAGTAGTATTTTCTTTGATTGGCAACCTAGCAATGTGCACATGAAGGTTGATAAATGGGATCAATTTCTCAAATCCACAAAATGACCTTAGGCAGTGCCTTCCAAAACATAGTTCATTGTAGTGCCACATTTGGTGAACTTTTGGTGTTAAAACCTTATTGCTCGATTGCAATGGTATTCATGTGCCTTGACCTGGGAGAGAAATAACTCTTTGTGACCTATTTCTCTTTCAATGCATTATGAATCATTGATTCCTCTAATTGGTTCAAGCCATTATGACCCTTATCTAACTCCATATCTATATGTTTGGAGCGCTCGAGTTCTTCATATTGCGTGTCTAAATTCACCCATAAATTGGTGACACACATACATTTTGAAAGGTCATATGTGTCATGTTACCATTTTTTGATGAATGATCATGTGAAATATCCTAAAGGTATATATGGCCTTGTAACTTTTAATGGCTTCAAAACATGTACTCGATTTTGATATACAATTATTTCCATTTTAACAATCTTTAGATTCATAGAAACTTACTCCAATTGTATCTTGTCAAGGTATTTATTCTCCAAATTCTACATTTGTACCCAAACTCTCCAACCATACAATGATGAAATTGATTCTCCTTACAATCTAAGGTAATTAGGTTGCTTGTATCTTCCCATTATTGCTATTATCAGAGCCTTTAAATGAAAATTCTTGGTTGAAAACATAGAATGCGAAACTTAACCTTTCTTTAGACATGACCTTGGATCTACAATTTCAAAGATGGTTTTCCCAAACCTCATACTTTGAACTTGAATCAAAAGATCTCACTTTAACAAGTTGAATGGGAACTTGAATCATAGACATCATAAATCTCTAACCAAGACTTTAGGCAAAACTTTGAAGCATTGAATAACCTTGCACTAGTGAATGTGAGCCTTGAATCCTTAAACTTGGGGACTGGCATCTTTGAACTCAAACCAAGTTCATAGCTTTGGGGATTTAAGTTGTATTGAATCTAAACTTGAGGACTAAGATTGCATCTTTGAATCTGAACTATACTTCTACATTCATGAACTTGCAAGATGAACCACTTTGAACCACTTCAAACTACTTCAAGCCTTAGTTCAAAGAGGTTCAAGATTCCAAACTGAAAATTTTAAATCACTAGATCTATATTGAGTACCAACAAGGATGAATGATAAAATATCTTAATTCCCTATTTATAAAGATGACTAGTCAGAAGCAAGGTTGGTAATTTGCAAGAACCTAAGGAAGACAAGGAGTCTAGGGTATTGCTTTATTCAATGACCTAATCAAAGAGACTGCATTGGAAAACAAAGTAAGAAGGATTAAGGGTATGGATGCTTGAAGGGTGAACAAGCTATCAGAGCTAAAGTGTGTGAAAGCCAAGAAGAATGGATGACTCAAATAGAGATATATAATCTACAAATGGAGCTGTAAGTTGTTATCAGATCAAGCCTTACTATTACTCTCTAATAATTGTATGAGTCTAGGGTAAATCCTTTGGATTAAGGTTGACCTTACAGTCATTTGTAAATCCTTTAACCAGGTGACATTCCAAGTGAATGGTCTAAATTCCTCTAACAAGGATCACTCCTAATAGGGTGATTAAAATCCTTAACTAGGTCACATTTGATAGTGTGCATTATAATCTTTAACAGGGTTGGCCTTTCACAGGGAATCACTTTAGAAGAGTGAGAGTGAGTAGCATGTTATTGGTGGTTTTTCCCAAATAGGGTTTCCACATTAAATCATTGTGTCAAATATATTATTGAATCAGTTATGTTTCATGTTTACTTTCTCCAAATTGATTTGATAGTAATCTACAAGTTTGAGTGATTACATAATCTAATAGGATGCATGCATGATGAAATTGTTTTGTGGATATGAGTTCACTAAGCTATGAAAAGTTTTATTTATACATCTGGACCTTGGATAACTGATTCACTCCCCCTCTTAGTTATTCTAAAGAATTTCAAAATTTGGTATCAGAGCTATCTACTTAAGAGGTCTAGTTTGAAGGTACTAGAAGCACAAAGATTAAGATGTCAAAAAGATAAGTACCCAAGCTTAATCTAACTTTCCTACATGGAAAAGTTTGATGAAGCTACACCTTGGAGGACTTGGAGATCATGCACAATCTACTATTAATATTGAGCATATTGATTTTGTTGGAGCCCTAAGTAGTGAAGATTCAAAAAAGAAGAAAGAACACAACCAGGCAATGTTGGAGATTGCCTCTACCCTTAGCTATACTGAGTTTGATGATATCAAAAGTCTTGATAGTACAAAGAAAATGTGGCATGCTCTACACACTCTATAGAGGTGACAAGAATATCTAAAAGCCAAATCTGAGAGTCATAGAGGAAATTTCAATAATATGAGAATACAAGAAGGTGAAAATATTGTTGAACATTACTCAAGGATAAAAGATGTTTTTAATGCAATAAGAGGAGCTACTAGTACAATAGATGATGATAAAATACTAAGAAAGTTTTAAGAATACTGTTGCCTATATATGATATTAGAGTTTCTAAAATACAAGAGCTGAGATGTATACCATGGAATACTCTAAGTCTTGAAGGTCTAGTAGGTAGGCTCACTGCTTTTGAGCTATCTAACTTTGATAATCATAAACCTAAAAATATAGAATCTTCTTTCAAAGCTAAGCTGTCATTGAAGGGACCTAGTGAGAAGAAGAAGAAAATAAAAAATATGTATCTAGTGATAGTGATACAAATGAGGAAGATGTAGATCAACATGAAGCACTACTGGAAAGGAGATTTCATAGAGGAACATGCAAGTGTAATGGTAAACTAGCTATCATTTGTTTCAATTACAATGAGGTTGGTCATTTTGCTGCTAGATTTCCTGAGAAGAAGAACTACAAAGGTGGTGACAAGTACAATAATAGAAGAAATGAAGACAAAAAAGATTATGAAGAAAATTGCAAGAAGTCTTGCTACATTGTTAAAGAGGAAATAAAAGATGGATTTGAGGATCATGATGAAGAAGTGGTGTATGTTGTAATGAAGGGTGAATCTAATGAAGATGAGGCAACTACACTTGTGTCTTGTGTGAACAAGAATGATAGATGGATCATTGACAGTGGGTGTTCACATCACATGACTAGAGATAAAATTAAGTTCATTACCTTGAATTGTTATGATGGAAATAGTGTAAGATTTGCTAATGATGCACCATGTTTGATAAAAGGAAAAGGTTCTATCAAGCTCACAAAAAATATTTTATGCAACAATGCTTACTATGTTGAAGGAATTAACTATAATTTGTTGAGCATGTCACAATTGAATAATTCAGGATGTAAGGTTGAGTTTGAAAACACGATTGCTAAGATATATGAAATTGATGGAAAAATAATTGGAAAGGTTGGTTAAACTAGAAACAACCTATTCTACCTTAATATAGAGGATGTTGCTTGTTTAGTTGTAGAATTTGATGATGTGTGGCTATGGCACAAGAGGTTGTGTCATGTTAATTTTGATAACTTGGTTAGTATTAGTAACATGAGAAAAGTTAGAGGTTTCCCTAAGTTGAAGAAGCCTAACAATATAATGTACAAACAATGTCAATTAGGAAAGATGACAAAGTCAAGTTTTAAATAAAAGTAAAACTCATACCTCTAAAGGAATATTAGAAATTGTTAATACTAAATTGTGTAGACCAATTGAAGTGAAAAGCTACAAAGGATATAAGTACATTATGTTGCTTGTTGATGATTATTCTAGAATGATGATAGTTATGTTTCTAAAATAGAAATAAGACACTTTTCAAATGTTTAAGTGGTACTTAGCAAGAGTTGAGAAGGAAATAGGTAAAAGCCTAAAATGTTTGAGATTTGATAGAGAAGGAGAATTTACATAAAATGAGTTTGAGATGTTCTATAATGACAAAAAAATCAAAAGACAAACATCTGCTCCTACAACCCCTCCACAAAATGGAATTGTTGAAAGGAGGAACAAGTCTATAATGGACTATGCTAGGACACTCATGATGAAAATAATGTTCCTTTGAAATATTGGAGAGAAGTTGTCAGTACAGTTGTTTATACCTTGAACCATGTACAAGTCAAGAAAGGTACTCATTCAACACCTTTTAAACTATGGTATGGATACTCACCAAATGTAATTAAGGTATTTGGAAGCAAGTGTTACATTTTCAAAGATCTCAAGAATGGTAAAGTAGATGCAAAAAGTGATGAAGGTATATTTCTAGGTTATTCCACAAGAACTAAAGATTATAAGTGTTTAAATACTAACACTAACAAAGTTGTGGGAAGTGAAAATGTGAAATTTGATGAATATATAGAATCATATGAGGTTGAACCTATGAAGGAACTAGAAGAATACAAATCATATGTATACTTTTATGAAAGTATGCCTACTATAGGAGATGCTATAAATCAAGTTACAAACCAATAGAAAATTTCAATGACTACACAGTCACATACTATGAATATTGAGTTGCATTCAAGAACTGAGCTACATTTAGATACCAAGTTACAAAATAAACTTGAGGCACATTCTAATTCTAAGATTAGTGTACATGAAAAAGATGTTGAACTACCTAACATAGAGGTACATAGCGATTCAAAAATTGAGAGACCAAATGTAGAAGCCAGAGCTAAACCAAGATTGTCTAAGAATGTCAAGAGACATCACCCTACTCCACAAATCATTAGCGATAAAGATGCTAGACCAAGGAAAAAATTGAGAAATGATATATGTTTTATGAGCATGAAAGAACCCAAAATAGTGAAATATTCATTAGAATATATGGACTGGAGTAAAGCCATGGAAGAACAGATTGAACAAATTGAGAAAAATAAAAATAGGACTCTATTTTCCAGGCCAGAAGAAAATAATGTATTGGCACCAACTGGGTATACAAAAACAATTTTGATGAAAATGGTGAAGTCACAAGGAATAAGGAAAGATTAGTTTGTAAAGTATATTGCACAAGAAGAAGGGATTGATTATGGAGAAACATTTTATCCTATTGCTAGATTGGAAGGAGTAAGAACACTGCTTGCTTACTTTTCATACAAAGGTTTCAAAGTTTATCAAATGGATGTTAGGTTTGTATTTCTAAATGGTATATTAGAGGAAGAGGTTTATATTACACAAAAACTTGGAATGTAGATTACACAAAGCTTTATATGGTTTAAATCAAGCACCAAGAGGATGGTATGAGAGACTTCATAATTATCTTGTGAAGAATAGATTTGAGAGGACTAATGATAACAACAATTTGTACTTGAAGATAGACAAAGGAAAAGGTATTTCATTATTTGAAATTTTTGTCAATGATATAATATTTGGAGGTTAAGATACTTTATGTAATGTTTTTGCAGATGAAATGAAGCAAGAATTTGGGATGTCCATGTTTGGAGAGATCAAGTTCTTTGTAGGTTTGCAAGTACATCAGATGAAATATGGTATATATAACACTCGGTCAAAGTATGTTAAGGAGATACTAAAAACTTTTAGATTGGAGGATTCTAAGTCAGTAAGTACACCTATGGTGATAGGAAATAAATTTCCAAAGAATGATGATTCAATAGATGTGAATCAAACATTATACAACTCTATGATTGGAAAATAATAATATGT
The DNA here is from genome assembly GCA_028749045.1 of Cupressus sempervirens. Classification (NCBI taxonomy): domain Eukaryota; kingdom Viridiplantae; phylum Streptophyta; class Pinopsida; order Cupressales; family Cupressaceae; genus Cupressus; species Cupressus sempervirens. The sequence goes on along the minus strand of CM053787.1, from coordinate 510,898,767 downwards.
AGTACATACTAGACTTGATATTGCATTATCTGTAGGGATAGTTGCAAGATTCTCTACTTCTCAAAGAGAATCATTTGACTGTTGTAAAGAGAATAATGAGATATCTAAAAGGAATAGAGGAGTATGGTCTATACTACAAGAAAAATGAGAAATTTTAATTAAGAGCCTATACTGATGTTGATTGGGATGGAAATATTGATGACAAAAAGAGCACCAATGGAGGAGCATTTTTCTTAGGCAAAATGCTGGTTACATGGACTAGAAAGAAACAAAACTGCACTTCTCAATCTACTACTAAAGCTAAATATGTTGTTGCTACAATAAATTTTACAAACATTGTATGGATTAAACAATTACTCAAAGGTATGAAAGAGGAAATCACTGAACCTATGATACTTTATTGTGATAATAAAAGTGCTATAAATATATCAAATAGTCCTATGATGCATACAAAGACTAAGTACATTGCTATCAATTATCATTACTTGAGGGAATTAGTTCAAGATAAAGAGGTGAAAATGGAATATGTTAACACAAAAGAACAAATTGCTGATATCTTCACAAAATAATTACCTAAGGATGCTCATGAGTATCTAAGAGGTAAACTAGGGGTAATACCCCCCCTATCAAAGGCTATCTAAGAAGAATGAGGTGTGCCCTACATCAAACAAGCTAATTGACATATGTTATACATTGATGTAGTGGATCTTACTTTAGGAGCTTCCTAAAGTAATCAAAGAGTTGGAGTTGAAAATAAGTTACAAGCTAGATAATTGAGGGGCAAACTAAAAAATATTAATATCTACATATTTAAGATGACGAGTATTTGACATTATTGTCAAAGAGGGAGATATACAAGAAAATTGAATAGAAATCCCGTGAGAGAGACATTGTTGAAAGCACATAAAGGAAACTGAAAGAGAAAGTGTATCTGTTGATTACATCTACCTAGTAAGAGGGAGATAATGTTGAGGGAGATATAAGAAGTGATCAAGAGGGATTCATAAGGATGATTTGAAGGAAACTAAAAGAGAAAGTGTATCTATTGATTACATCTACCTAGTAAGAGGGAGATATAAGAAGTGATCAAGAGGGAGTCATAAGGATGAGTTGACACTTTGTTGATCAGAACAAAATTTTGTAACCTATTTAGAAGATGAAAGATGTTGATAGAGGGAGAGATTTCAATGCAAAGAATTTTTATTTTTTTTGGTATTTTGTTGGTCTTACTGCTTAAACCTAGTCAGTTTGGTTAATCAATTTGGTTTGCCATCAATGCCAAAGAGGGAGATTGTTGAAAATAGATTGATACAAGTTTGATAAATATGTTGCATTCAAAATTTGCTATTTTTTGGTAAGAAAACTACTTATATGATTTAAGTACTATCACTTGTTTGATTGATGAAGAGGATTTGACCAAAATGATGTAACAATAACACTTAGAGGAAAGGTTGAGTTATGATGTGGAAAAGGAGTACAAGAATCAGCTAAGACATTGATATAATAGTGCATTAATAATCTACTTAAGGTTGCAAAGGTTGGTTTCATTCATTAAGTTTGGAAGAACATGTTAAATAGAGTTTGTCTACCAAGCTTGACTAAGTGGATAGTAGGTACTAAGAAAAGTTTGTACAAGCCAAGTAGAAAATTAGTTGGAGTCAAGAAAAGTTAATTTTAATGTAATTCAAGTGAAACTATTGATGCTAAGTAAAGTTTAGTTGATGCCAAGCACTAGTAAACTTTAATTCATGCCGAGTGATTTTATAGTGGATGCTGACCAATGTAGTATCTGTCAAGCATCAGAAGCCAATTAATGTCGAGTGTTAGCATTATGAGAAAGATTGAGAATTTAATGAATTTGAGCCTACAAGTTTGATTTCTTGGATTATGTGAACCATGTGGAAGATAAGATTGATGAGCTAGTGGCACAAAATTCATTGACACATGCAATGGGTGAATAACTAGGGCCAAAGGCTCACCCAGCTATCCAAACCACCCTGCAAGAGTTAACACAAGGGAAAATAATCAAAGGAGAAGAAACATTTTTATTGATTCTTCAAATGTTCAACATACATGCCCAGCTGCAAGGCCTTCCAGGTTCTAGCCAATTACAAATATATTCACATTCAAAGATCCAACTACAAATTTGCACTTTCAGTTCTACTCTCCAATCTACTCCCAAAAACTTGCCTAACTCTAAGCCTAAACACTCTATATATACTTGCCAAAATGACTTATAGTTTATTCTAGAACATTACATATGAGGAAGGCCTACCCAACAATGGTTTGGATGCATCCCAAGAAAAGATCTTAACATAAATGTCATGATCAAAATAAATCCCTCAAGTCAGCTTATAGAAATCACATCCAAATACTGACACTCGACATATGAAGAGTCACTTGGCATACACTGGGTAACTCAACACATAAAGGAATTGCTATAATAACTTAGCTCCCATTGAGTGCTACAGTAACTCAGCTCCCATTGGGTGCTACAGTAAATCAGCTCCTATTGAGTGCTATAGTAACTTAGCTCCCATTGAGTGCTACAATAACTTGATTCCCATTAAGTGCTACAGTAACTCAGCTCCCATTGAGTGCTACAGTAATTCGGCTCCAACTGAGTGCTACAGTAACTCGACCCCAACATGTAGAATGAACAAAAATGAGCAGGATAACAAGGTAACCCAAGATGCTCCTGCATCAGACAACTAGAGTTGAAAGAAATGATTCTTCTGAATCATTGAGAGGTCGTAATTTGAGTTGAATCCAACTCATATTGAGAAATCCGTGAAGCATCTTCAATAGGCTTGTTCGTCCACTTCACCAAATATTCATAGTAACATTTTCCTCTTGTGCTCTTGCCAACTCTCTGATCCAATATCTATTCAAATTCTTCAATTTTCTTCTTAGGATAGTCTTCTGATACAACTTCATCCTCTAACTTATGATACTTATACAAATCAACAATATTGAATATAAGAGATATATCCATATCATCAGGTAACTCAAATTCATAAGCATTATCACTGTCAAACTTCTTCAAGATCTTACAAAGTCCAAATTTCATCATCTTCAACTTACTGTATGTTCCAACTGAGAATCTTCCTTTCTTCAAATGAACCATCACCTCATTAGCAACTTGAAAATCATGGTGTCTTCTAGACTAATCAGCATTCAACTTGTACTTCTGATTACTTTTTTCCAACCTCAACTTCACTTCCTTATGCAAAGACTCCATAAAATCAGCAAATTCTTCTCCTACAATGCTTTTCTTTTCTTCACTAGCAATATCTCTCAAATCTAATATACCTCTAGGATGCATTCCAGTAATAATCTCAAAAGGTGTCTTCCCTATACTCCTATTCATAGAATTATTATATGCAAATTTAGCTTGTGCCAATACCATCTCCCAATTACTTGGCTTATTTCCAAATAAACATCTTAGAAAATTACTCACGCTTCTATTCACAACCTCTGTCTGACCATCTATTTGTGGATGGAATGTAGAACTAAACTTCAGCTCAGTACTTATCTTCTTCGACAAAGTCTTCCAAAAATAACCAACAAACTTACTATCTCTATCAAAAATAATACTTCTTGATAATCCATGCAATCTCACAACCTCTTTAAAGAAAAGTTGAACAACATGCTCAACATCTGATGTCTTCTTACATGGTATTAAATGAGCCATCTTAGAAAATCTGTCCACTACAACAAATATGGAATCATACCACTTTATTGTCTTAGGTAATCCAAGAACAATATCCATACTGATGTTAGTCCAAGGTTTCTCAAGAACAGTAATAGGTGTATACAAACCAATATTTTGACTCACCCCTTTTTCAATTTGACAAACTCCACAACTTTTTACAAATTTTTGAACATCCTTATACATTTGTGTCCAATAATACTTCTCTTTCAACAAACTCAATGTCTTATCAATTCCACTATATTTTTCCTTAATTAGATTCAACCTCATAGAACTTCTAGGAATACACAACTGAATGCCTTTGAAAAACATACCTTCTTGAATGAAATATTCATCATACTTACTTATATGATCTATTAGATTTGGTGCTCTACACTCTCTCCTTGCATCAGAAAAATCAGGATTAACATCATACAACTTTTTCATTTGATCAAAACCAAGAACTTCAACCCTCATTTCAGGCAAAAAAGAAAGTCTTCTACTCAATGCATTAGCAACTCTGTTAGTAACTCCACTCTTATGCTTAATGACAAATGTAAAAATCTACAAGTACTCAACCCACTTCATATGTCTCTGATTCAATTTATGTTAATTTCCCAAGTATTGTGAAACTTTATGATTAGTATACAACACAAATTTCTTGGGAATCAAATAATGTCTCCACTTCTTTAGTACTTGAACAATGGCATAAAATTCTTGATCATACACAAAATACTTCCTTTAGCATCATTCAAATTTTTACTAAAGAAAGCAACAAGCTTACCTTCTTGACTTAATACATCTCCTATTGCATTACTACTTGCATCACATTCAACTTGAAATACTTAGTTAAAATTAGGTAAAGCTAATAAATTTTTGAAGTCTCAAAACTCTTATCAGCTCTATGTGTCCACTTGAATTCCTTTTTATCTCCCCTTATTTTTTCAGTCATAGCATTACAAACAACACTAAAATTTATTATAAACTTTTTGTAAAAACTAGCCAAACCAAGAAATGATCTTACCTCACCAACATTCTAAGGTGTAGGCCATTCCAAAATTACTTTAACCTTCTCAAGATCCATCTTCAATCCATCAGCTGAAATCACAAATCCTATATACACAATATCCTCTTGCATAAAAGAACACTTTTTCAGATTAATCAGCAACTTTTCCTCTTTCAACCTCTACAATACTTGTCTAATATGCTCAAGATGTTCTTTCTTAGTCTTATTGAATATCAAAATATCATCCAAATAAACAATCACAAACTTACCCAAAAATATTTTTAGAACTTCATTCATCAACCTCATGAAAGTACTAGGTGCATTAGTCAAACCAAAAGGCATAACCAACATCACCTTCTCTAATTCTGATATGATGATAGCCACTCTTCAAATCAATCTTAGTAAAATACTTTGCTCCACTCAGACAATCCATTATGTCATCCATCCTTGACATAGGAAACCTATATTTCACTATTATCTTGTTAATGGCTCTAGAATTAGTACATATTTTCCATTCTCCATTCTTTTTGGGTGCTAATATAGCAAGTACAACACATGGACTCAAGCTTTCTTTGATCAAACCTTTCTGCAACAACTCATACACTTGTCTATTAAGTTCTTCATTCTCTACAGATGTCAATCTATATGGTGGTTTGTTTGGCAAACTAGCTCCAGGAATCAGATCCATACAATGACTTATGCTTCTTACTAGAGGTAAACCATTAGAAATATCATAAGTAATAATGTCTTTATACTCATTCAACAATTCTATAATTTCTATTGGTACTCAACTATCACTATCTGCTACCACTTGGTCATTACTAGCTTCTGTTGCTCGGCCATTACTATCGACACTTGATCCTCTAGGAACTATGGCAAAACAAACTTGATTCCTTTTCATTTCCTTTTTAAATTGTTTCCCATTAACCATGCAAATTTTTATAGTAGTATAATTAACCTCAACTAGACTTTCAATCAAAGGCAATAATGTTTGTTTCTTCCTGTTTACCCAAAAAGTATATTGATTCAATCTTCCATCATGTACATCATATCTATCATATTGCCAAGGTCTACCCAACAAAATATGACAACAATCTAGAGGCATAATATCACACAAAACTTCATCAAAGTAATGTCCAATTTTAAACTTCACAAGGCATTTCTCACTTACCAATATCTTATGCTTATCCTTGAACCATAAAACACGATAAGGTTTGGGATGTTTTAGCCTCTGCAACTGAAACTTGGTAGCCAACTCTTCTGATTAAAAATTTGTAGAACTTCCACTATCAATGATCACTTTGCAGCATTTTTCAGCCATCTTACATCTTGTCTTGAAAAGACTTCTCCTTAAAATAGGTTCCTCATCACTTACCTTATTACATAAGGTTCTTCTCACCATCATATTTTTTCCAACCTCAAGTCCACTTGGTGAACCTTCATAATCTTCTTGAATCACAAAATTTATGTTACCTTGCCTACTTTCATAGGATCTACATTCAAAAAATCTATGTCCCTCTTTACCACATCTAAAACAGTTACAATGAAATCCACCTCTAGAATAGGAATTACCTCTTCCTTGGTAAGGATTAGTGCCTCCTTGGTAAGAATTACCACTTTTCCATTCGCTCTTGCTTTTGTCATCATTCTTCGATTTAGATTTTCCCTTATTCTACACAAAACTTTCAGATCTACCACCTTTACCATAAGATCTACCTCTACCTCTCTGGAATCTATCACCTCTACCTCTTTGTCTTTGTTCATGCTTCTTTGTCAAGATCTCCTTAGCCTTCAAGGCATACTAGTATGCATCTTCCACACTTTCCAACATCACAAAACTTATTTCATCTTGAATTCTAGATCTCATTCCATTAATGTACTTTGCAATTTTCTCAAAATCATCATCTACATGTCCAAATCTGATGTCTAATCTATAGAATTCCTCAGTATATTCTTTCACAATCATGTCCTTTTGTTTCAAATTTTGCATCTTTCTCAACAAGCTAACTTGGTAATTAACAAGAAGGAATTTTTTCTTTACCTTGTTCACCATCTTTGGCCAAGTTTTGATCTTCTCCTTTCCTCTCCTTTGTTTATCTGTTTGCAAGTACTCCCACCATAGTGATGCATGACCTTTCAGCCTAGTGACTGCAATCTTCACCTTTCTATTATTAGGAGTGTTTTCATACTCAAAGAAATTCTCCATATTAGAGATCCAATCCAACACAACATTGGTGTCCAATTTTCCATCATAAGGAACAACTTCTATAGTAGGCTTTGAATTTTCCCTAGACAACACTCACAACAATCTTTCCTTATCTTGATCTTCTTCAGGTTCTAGATTATGGTTTGGTGTTGTTGCTTCATCATCACTTACATCATCAAGATGTGCTCCTCTCCTCTGGACTATCTCCATAGCATCTAATCTGGCTACAATTTGTCTCAACTGATCCAATATATCATCATCAACATTTCTTCTACCATGAACCATCTTTATAAATCAAGTTCCTATAAGATCGTAACCCTCTACAAGTTATAGGTCAAATCCATAGATCTACCACCCTACAACAAAATCCAAAATAGGGTTCTACATGACCTAATCTCTGTAAGGACTAACCTTAAGCTTTGATACCAACTGACATAAGCAATGGGTGAATAACTAGGGCCAGAGGCTCACCCAACTATCCAAACCACCGTGCAAGAGTTAACAAAAGGAAGCAAACACAAGGGACAAAAACTAATGGAGGAGAAATAATTTTATTGATTCTTCAAATATTCAACATACATGCCCAACTGTAAGGCCTTTTGAGTTCTAGCCAATTACAAATACATTCACATTCAAAGACCCAACTGCAAATTCACAGTTTTAGTTCTGCTCTCCAATCTACTCCCAAAAACATGCCTAACTCTAAGCCTAAACACTCTATATATACTTGCCAAAATGGCTTACAAATTATTCTAGAACATTACATAAGAGGAAGGCTGACCCAACAATAGTTTGTATGCATCCCAAGAAAAGATCTTAACATAAATGTCATGATCAAAATAAATCCCACAAGTTGGCTCGCAGAAATCATGTCCAAATACTGACACTCAACACATGAAGGGTCACTCAACATACACTATGTAACTTGACACATGAAGAGTCACTTAGCATACACTGGGTAACTAGGCACATGAAGGAATTGCTACTGTAACTTGGCTCCCATTGAGTGCTATAGTAACTCGGCTTCCATTGAGCACTACAGTAACTTGGCTCCCATTGAGTGCTATAGTAACTTAGCTCCCATTGAGTGCTACACTAACTTGGCTCCCATTGTGTGCTATAGTAACTCAGCTCCCATTGAGTGCTATGGTAACTTGGCTCCAACTGAGTGCTATAGTAACTCGGCCCCAACATGCAGAATGAACAAAAATAAGCAGGATAACAAAGCAACCTAGGATGCTCCTGCATCATTCATGGTAAACCATTTTAAGAAAATTTAAAGAGGATCAAAGGAGAAGTTTCTAGAAGGGAATGAAATTAAATAAGGAGTAGATTCATTGAATTCTACCTAATCTATCCTAACCCTAAATTAGATGATGGAGGATGAATGACAAAATAAGTTAATTCTCTATTTATAGAGATGATTGATCATAAGCAAGGTTGGTAATGTGTGAGAACCTAAGGAAGACAAGGAGTCTAGGGTATTGCTTCATTTGGTGAACTAATAAAAGAGACTACATTGGCAAATAGAGAAAGTAGGCTTAAGGGTATGGATGCTTGAAGAGTGAATAAGCCATCAGAGCTGAAGTGTGTGAAAGCTAGGCAGAATGGAGGACTGAAACAAAGATTTGTAACCTGCAAATGGAGTTGTAAGTTGTTATCAAATCAAGCTATATTGTTACTCTCTAATAATTATATCAGTCTAGGGTAAATCCTTTGGATTAAGTTTAACCTAATAGTCATTTATAAATCCTTTAACTAGGTGACATTCCAAGTGAATGCTCTATAGTCCTCTAGCAAAGCTCACTCCTAATAGGGTGACTGAAATCATTTAACAAGGTCACATTTAATAGTATGCATTGTAATCTTTAATAGGGTTAGCCTTTCACAGGGCATCACTTTACAAGAGTGAGAATAAGTAGCATGTTACTGGTTGTTTTTTCCAAATTGGGTTTCCACATTAAATGATTGTGTCAAATGTGTTATTGAATTTGTTATGTTTCATGCTTACATGTTTGCAAATTGATTTAACAATCACCTACAAGTTTGAGTGATTGCATAATCTAATAAGATGCATGCATGATGAAATTGTTTTATGGATATGGGTTCACTAAGCTATGAAAAGTTTTATTTATACATATGGACCTTAGATAACTAATTCATGCCCCCCCCCCCCCCCCCCCAAAAAAAAGTTATTCTAAAATATTCCAACACTTTCATGATAAGAGTAACCTACATAGAGATGTTAGAATATATGAGTTTCTTAAAAGACTCAGTAAGATTCCTATCGATACTAGAAAATATGTTATCATTCCTCTTCTTTCACAAAAGCCATAGAATTTGAACTTAGACAATAGATAAAAAATAATTGTGGCTATTCTTGGCATTTAGGACTTTCCTAGTAATGAAGCTATTAAGGCTAAATTTCTTAGACAATTAAAATAAAAAAAAGTTCCACACTTCTTTAGCAAAGATACACTAAAAAGCATATGGAAGATGGTATCAAGTTTAGGGATTGGAAGCTTTTACAAAATGAGGAGCCAAAGCAAGCATATCTTTTTAGGTTCAATGGATCCATGTCATAGGTTATCAAAGATAGACTTCCACTTCTCACAGCTAAGAGAAAGATTCCAATATAGGTTAAGGTGGCTATAAATACCATCATTACTAGTGAGAAGATTATAAATGAAATTGGCTTTGGTAAGGGGAAAAGGTGTACATGAATTTAATAGTAAGTCTAGGGTCTACTTATATTGGCAACAGGAGTTTTGAGAAGCTCCAAAGATTTTTAAGCACTTTTAATAAGATTAATGGTTTTTTTTTAGTGGATTGTAGGTTAAAATCATGGCTAGAGGAATCCCAACTAGCTAGGAATCCATTGATCAAAATATCATCAAAAGTATTGATTCCTAGAGAGTCTCACTTCTTGGTAGAGCATCCTTGAGTGAGTTCTAATGGTTTTTTCCCATTATTGAGATTTCACCAAATGAACTTCTCTCCATGGATTTCAAAATTGTTCTTTAGATTTCTATTATTAGAAATGAATGGTCCCATAATTTCCCAAAATTTCTAGATTTCTTTGAAAACATTAGATCCTTTAAATCTAACACTAAATTTTCCTAACAAAAGATCAGTGATATCTAAATTTTTCCACTATGAGGCTTTCATAAGATGACCTCTTACTATATTGTTTCTTGTTAGCGCTTTCCACGGTTAATTTCTTTCTATGGCCATTGCAATCCATTTCACTGCTAGTAAAATTCCTTGTAGTCTAAAGTCTTTTAGACCCACACCACCCAAATATTTACTCATTGTGCACCATTTCTAGTTGATTAAATAGTGTTTGTTATTTCCTTTACCATCAGACAATAAGAAGTCTAACCAATTTTTTGAAAATAATTAATCTATCTTTCATTGGACATCCATGGTGAAACATAAAAAATAGTATAAGATGAGATAATTTTTTGGCAAACTTGTACACTACCTGTAAGTGATAGGAACCAATTGTTCCATTTGTTAAACTTCTTATCCATTTTAATTTTTACCTAATTCCACATCTTTCTAATGAGAGCCAATTATAACCTATTTAATGCCCTATTTTAATCCATTTCATGCACTTTCCTACTCACTTTCCTATTACATTTCCATTCCATTGCATATCAGTATTACCATTTTTATGTTGCATATGGTTTAATATTGTTGCATATGGAAAATTAATCATTGATTGCTTTTTACTAATGTCTATTATTACAACATGTTGATTTGTGGAACTAAACTTCCTATCGCATTTGGAAAACCAAATCTTCAATTAAGTATCATAACTCTTTTCAAACTAGGAGTGTATCTATGTGCCACATGGAGAAGTTGGCATGGGCATCATCAATCTGTCCCGTTGATATGCATTGCATAATCACAGCCTAAATCTCTTTATTGGGCGATGGATATTATGGCATGGTTGCTAACTGTACACTATTGGTTATCCTCCTTTAGCTCTTTTTGTAGATATTTTACCCATGTTGGTTTCTCTTCCTCATACTCATTATGGACAATGCAAACTTGTGCAAATTGCATTCTCTAACTGCATAACGACCTTTAGTTTTCATTTGTTGGTATTTACATGACCCAATATCATACTGTATCACATGGAATAGAATCTGCTATACCATGAATTAGTAATGAATGAGAACAATATCATTCTAATTGCCTATTCTTGCCACATAATATATTTATATTCTATGCCATATATATTCAACTTGTACTTGCAATAAACTACATGGATACATGCTGGAAAAAACCTGTGGTTCTATACATTCTGTTATAACCAAATTTCTTATTAGTTATGGGTCAAAATAAAATCACAACTTAATTAAATATGAGGAATAGAGTATTTTGTTGAAACAAAATGCCTATTCTCTGCAAATAGTAGATTTCTTAAATAAATTTGTTATATAAAAGCCAATATAATGCTACGTCTATATAAGCAGCATGAGAAAGAGGATATATATAGAAGTTTTACATAACACACAACATTGTAATAGATCATTATCATTTGGAAATATTGTTAGAATCTGATAAGATTAATAACCTAGAAAACTAGTGCAAAAAATAAATATCTAAACTATGAATGCAAATGATACAAAATCAAAATAGCATCATAGAGTTAGTCTCCAAGAGAGTAATGCAAATGCTGGAAGCAAAATAGCATTAAGAGGATGCAAAAATAAGAGATGCAAATACAAGCCAGGTAGCATGCTTATATAGGCTAGGAAGAGGGAGGAGGTGGCAACACCAACCAATGATGAGCAACCATCTATCGGACTAAAGATATCAAAGTATCTTCCCAAGATAGCTAATGGATGCTCACATGTAGGAAGGTGACACCTCACAACCATTCACCTAATAAGACATGCTTTATTAACCTAAGTGAGATTATTAAAAGTGTAAGAAAAACCTAGCAAAATAGAAAAAATAAAAAACTACACTAACACCCCTCCATAAGCGAAGCTTAGGTGGATGTAGAAATGGGTCCCAGCAAGTCAAGCCTGATAAGGTACCCATGTACATAAAATTTTCCCAAAAGAGAGAGAAAAGAGAATCCCCAAAGAAAATTAGGACTCCAAGTGAGAGGAAGTGGCCACCCCAAAAGATGAAGCATCCCATACCCCCAACAAAGCTTGCAAATTTTGTTTTGTAGATCCACTTACATCGAACAATTTTTCTTCCCTTAGAAAAAGGGACAAGATCCCAATTGTGGTTCCTCATCAAGGAACTATACTCTTCCTACATAGCTGTATCCCACTTAGAAATACCAGAAGCCTCATGAAAGGACTGTGGATTTGAGGCAGTAGCAATGAAGATATGTAGAGCATCCTAGAATTGTGAATGAGTCTGCTTGGTGTCTGATGGATCCCCAACCCAATCACTTGCAAACTGCAAGGTCTGTCTAGCCCAAAGTGGACCAAAAGATGGAGAATCTAGAGGAGAATCATCAACCTGTGAATAATGACTAGGAGAGGAAGGAGGTGAGTCCTCTGAATCACTCTCTGCATCAAAAGTGGAGGTAGAAGACTGCTCAAGTGAATTTGACCCATTAGAAGATCTATCATGTATTCCAAGTGACTCCAATGTCAAAGTAGAAAGCAACCCTATGACCATGCTTTGCTGGTTAAGCTAATGCAAGTAGTGGAAGTTAAGATGGCCAAACTGCTCATGCCATAATCTTCTCACATCATTAGAGTGAGTGAGAAAAACAGTCAAAGGAGGATCAGGAACAAGGTGAGAAAACATATAGAGTCATGACTAATGATCTACTCTCCCAACTGCAATTGTAGAATGATTGTGCAACTCACATATCTCCATTGAATCAAGAGTGAACTCAACCTGCTTGCCTAAACTTGTGTGAGTGATCTGGTCTACTAATAGAAGATTAGTTGACAATGAGGGTACACAAGGAACATCATGGAATGTGCCATCCCCCACATCAACAGACCCTCTCCCACACACCTCAATAGGAGTGTTATCACTCATCAACATAGAAGGCATAGTACATGGCTCCAAGGATGCAAGTTCTTCCTTAGATGAAGCCATGTGGTCTGAAGTACTCGAATCAAGAACCCAAGTGGATGGTGAGGAAGCAACTACAAAAAGGGCCTTGCCCTTTCCTTTCCCCTTGCTATTTTCTTTTTCTTTGTTAGACCCTTCATTAGAAATTTGTTTGATAGACTCAGAAACACTGATATTATTCTTCTCAAGAATGTATGTCAAGTGATCAAGTTGTTTCTGCAAACATTTATGTTCATCATGACCAGGTCTTTCACAATAGGCACATTTGACCTTTTCTTTCTTAGGCTTATTGCCCTTGGAAGATGGTGTATCAATAGTTGTTTTTGAAGAAATCGATATTTGATCCTTCTTCTCCTTGCTATTCTTTTGTTTCTTTTCCTTACTATTGTTGTTACTACTTTGTCCTTGTTGTTCTTTTGTGCCTTGGTTGGTAGCCAAGGCATGTGACTTAGAGGACGTAAGAGTGCCCATCTGGATTAGCTTGTCCAGTTCTCGAGTGAGATTGACAGCAAAATCATCTAAAGATGGCATGGTGAATTGAGTACCAAGTGCACCCTTAGTAGCATAGAAGGTAGAGACAAACACAGAATATTTTGAACTTAGCTTAGAGAGAATACTAAGAATCCGTTATTCATCTTTCTTTTCAATTCCACATTGTTTTAACTGCAGCCTTAGTGATTTCAATTTGGTGAAGAAATCTTGGATTGTGTTGAAATTTCCTGGACTCAAACTAATTAATTCATTTTCCAACATATGACCCCTCATTGAATCTTGTGTGCCAAATAGTGTTTCTAGCTTTGTCCATACTTCATTTGGTGTATCCAAAGACTCAATGTGAAATAGCAAGTCAGGAGAAATGGACAAACACAATGTTCCATATGCCTCATCACATTTGTTAAACCACTTAGGCTTGTCTTCATCTTTAGCAAGTTCCGTTTCAAGTCCCATAGTTATCCTATTTAATCTAGCTTTCCTTAAGTGAATTGTCATGCTTGATTTCCACTCAAAGTAATTGTATGGAGTTAGGATGGGCATATTTGTTTGATCCATGATGAAGAAATGCTAAAAAGAAGAGAACCCAGCCACGACAATGCCCCCCCTTTTTACTCAATCAAAGAACCTCCCCCAAAGAAATATGATTTGGCACTTTATTTTAGTGCGTTTAAAACTACCACTAGAAAGAAATACTTAGTAGTCTTGATTTCAATGCATTACAAACCCTCAAGAAGAGCATATTCTAAAAGTGAAATTTGGGCACAATAATCAAGGAAACAAATAGCACCACTGTGATCTACTCAAAAAATCATGCACTTTTAAAAAAAGAATTGCCTCGATACGAGGTCGTATGAGAAAGTTATGATCTTTCGAAGTTTTCAAAATGAGAACTGTGCACAATCACGGCTGAGAATCTGCAATTTCTGAAGAATTCATGCATTAAAAAAAATAAAAAACTCCACTAGTGGATAGAGCACGAAAAAATAGCCAATTTCATAACAAGAATCATCAAAATCGGAGTCTGTATGAGCAAGAATGAGACATTTGAAAACTGCATTCAAATCTGCGATTGCCAATAGAGAGGGGTATGGTTGTAGCCTTTCATGCTCGATTTTGCAAAATATACAACTTACATGCAAAATCTAAAAAATACCCATATGGTTTTTTGGGGCTGCGAACAAAACCCAGAAAGCGTTTTTCTTGTTGATGTACAGAAGATGCTACTGTAGTGTAAATTAGATGCCTTTAACAGTAAAAAATAGCTCCAAAAATCAAAAAATGACCCTAGCAACCAAAATATGACATACAAATGCTGGATCAGCTTTTTAAGTCCATCAATGGCATGCTAGAACTTGCAATACTGATTGAAAACTCCAAATATGCAAGTTGGTTGTCAGATTTGAGATTGAAACTCCAGAGAAAAATCATTTTTGTCAAAACTTTTCTGATTCTCAGGATCATCCAAAGATGCAAGAGAAGAGCATACTTCATTTTTCAAAAAACTACAATAAAGTTTATTAGCCCCCCCCCGAATCTCTCAAATAAGGAACCTAAAATCTACTCTTGCACATAGAAAAGCTCTGATACCATGTTAGAATCTGATAAGATTAATAACCTAGAAAACTAGTGTAAAGAATAAATATCTAAACTATGAATGCAAATGATACAAAATCAAAATAGCATCATAGAGTTAGTCTCCAAGAGAGTAATGCAAATGTTGGAAGCAAAATAGCATTAAGAGGATGCAAAAACAAGAGATGCAAATACAAGCCAGGTCGCATGCTTATATAGGCTAGGAAGAGGGAGGAGGTGGCAACACCAACCAATGAGGAGCAACCATCTATCAGACTAAAGATAGCAAAGTATCTTCCCAAGATAGCTAATGGATGCTCACATGTAGGAAGGTGACACCTCACAACCATTCACTTAATAAGACATGCTTTATTAACCTAAGCGAGATTATTAAAAGTGTAGGACAAACCTAGCAAAATAGGAAAAATAAAAAACTACACTAACAAATATAAAATTTATATTTGCATGATTACAAAGATTTAAGACTACTACTTGGTTTCATCACTAGGCGGCTGAGGAGGAAGAGCCCACTCCAAAGTTACTTGGTGATCTCATTTTATTTCTATATAAAGTGCATTTAAGTTAGTTTCCATTTGTATTTTAATTAGCTTAGCATTACACAGTATATATTTAATCATAATATATTAGTTTATATATTCAATATTTGTATTTGATTAGATAATAATATTTCATATTAATTAAGTTATGAGATGATGATTTATTAAGAGTTGTAATTATTTTTATTACAGATTAATTTTATTAAGTTATTTATGTTTTTTGATGTTCCTGTCACTAGGAAGTGATAGTTCCTATCGCTAGGATTATTTCATTTCTCATCGATTCAATTCAACGTGTTGTAGCTGCATTCATTGTCATGCCCAAAATTCTACAAGGCTAAAAACACAACTTTTTTTTTTTTTTTTTGTACGAAAGAGAAGATTGAAGATAAGTTACATTATTTATCCTTAACTTGGAGGTAAAGAGGTGAGATAGTGGAATGAAGCTTGTGTTACTCGGAATATGGATTTTAAGCTTCCTAGGAGGTCTCACCTAGTTGCTAGTTACTGAATGCAAAACTACGTGAAGATGTTATGGTTATGAGCTCTTCATCATCTGTTACCAATATGAGGCACTCTGATGAGTAAGTAAAATTCAAAATTGTGTCAATGTAGAGGTAAGAGGGCTAGTGATTGCAATGAGAAGGTGCTTTATTAATTAGTCATAATATCAGGACTATCTTTATATTATTATTATTATTATTTTCATTTAATTATTATAATAATAATTATTTTAAAACATCCATACCTTCTATTCTTAATATACATTTTTACTTTAATTGTTAACATTATTATAATTTAATATTAGTCCAAAATACTATTATTGTAAATAATATTCGATTAATAATCAGATTTGTACTATCATCTAATCCCATGCTCTCATACTATAACACATCTCTTCATCTACTATGACTGATAATAAATATAGATAATAATCAACTAACATAAACAAATCTAAATTTAATTTTTGTACTACTTACCTACCTATACTACTCTTAAAAAATTAAAATTAAAAAAATAACTCTAAGCAATACCATAACTCTTCCAAAACAATTTCCCCTAAACTATTTTAGACTTAACATAATACTAAACAAAAAAAAACCCCTTAAAATGATAGCCTAAGTCCATTTAACAAAATATTCTAATCCTACTTTTAGCAAAATATTCTATGTTTTCCCCTACAACCCAATCAGTCCCATACTTCTTCCTAGCGAATTCCTAGGGACTTTTCCCCACCTACCTCAATTAAAATGGGTACTCATATGTCCCATCATGGGTTTCCAAGGTAGAAACATTTGAATTTGTTCCCAATTTACTTGCAATTTTAGCCAAAACTTCCACTTGATGAGGATGATTATGAGTTGTCTTTTTTTATGCTCTTCCAAGCAGCTTTACCTAGGCACCTTCCCACCTACCCCATCCAAGTGGGATGTCTCCAATCCCATCTCAAATGGACCTATGGTGCTGATTTAAGTTTTCAGCATGAGAAAAGGAAGAAGCAAGTTTAAAATACTCTTAACAAACCTTCCAAAAAGCACATCCTCCTAACCTAGGTGTGGCACAAGGTGTAGTTTCATTTAGTTTTAAATGCATGTTGTACTCCCAAGACTAGGTGCCTACAGAGATGGCTGCCCATGTGGAAAAAAAACTTTTCCTCTTTCTTTTACAAACATATTATGCCCTCCATAACTAGCATATGGCCCTTGATCCAAGGTGGGGAGTAGGTGAGACTTGGAGCTAACTTGTGTCAGTATTGTTTCCCCCTCAAGTGCCTTTATTATATGCACCTAGGTCCTCAAGGACATGCCATGCTCTTGGTAGGTGGACATTTAAAAAAATAAAAATTTAATAGCACTTTGTTAATGAGTGGAACATTCAAGGTGCTTCCTAGGTTTATATATTTTTATATATTTGTTTATGACCTATACTAATATATTTATATATGTTGTTGTAATTATCAATTTTTTTTGTACAAGGTCCTATCATGGTAAGTTGTCACCTTATTAATGGGGAGGTTTGGAAATGATTTATTCTATCCTATAAACTTCAAAATATTAATATTTTATTCAGGTTGATTATTTCAATGGACTGTAATAGGAGAGAGTTATTTTTCCCTTTCCCATACATTTTCCAGAATGTGAAATGTGTATGTTTAGGCCTATGTTTGAGGAAAACTGTTTCACCCAATTTCATTCTAACTCAATTTTGATGTTGGAGGCTAAGTTGATGAAACTTAGATACTAGTTAGTTCATTCCAAGGTATATATATAGATAGTGAATCTATTGATAGTCATGAAACAAAATCTTATTGCATGGTTTATTTTTGGTTTAAGATCAATATGAATTAATAGAACATTTCTTCCTATCAAAGTAACTTCCATGTTATTTTTATTGAACATATTGAAACCTATTTGCATGGAAACTTCAAGAACAACTTTTTACTAAATCCATTACCGCAACTTAATTCATTATTAAGAACTATTTACATAAATGAAACTAACACAATTATATAGCTTCTAAATGCATTTTCTATTTCTAATCCACAATAATTCTTAATCCATTTCTTCTACTCATTCAAATACATGATAATGAAGCTACATTCACAATAGCATATAGTTCTCATTCTTAATTCTCTCATTGCTTCCATACAACAATTTTCACATGAATGAACATAGGGTAGTGGATCCTCCATTGGAACTACACATGGAAAACTTGCTACAACACATAAGTAATTCTCAATTCCTTTCTTGCAACATGGAACACAACACAATAGTGATCTTTCTTCCACTAGAACAAACATGAATACAAGAAGGGAATTACTTCCTTCACTACTTCACAAATGCCATATTTTCTTCTTCTTCAATGCAAGGAACACTTTATTATCTCCATAAATCCAAGAGCAAAACCTTAAATAAAAATGATACGAAACCATGGAGGCTCACCTCCCAACCTAGACCTCAAGGAGGCCACCCATCAAGCTTGGGGAAGCAAGGCACAAATGGTTCTACTCTACACATTCACATTACATGCATGATCACAACATTATAAAAAAACACTACATAATACCCAAGGCTTGCACAAAGATTCATCAATTGAATCAAGTTATAGGGTGAAGGTGGGCTCTCTTCATGAGGAGGATTTCCAAGCAATGATTCACAAATATGCACATATCCCCATTATCAACATGCCCTTTCGAGGCTTACAATGACTTCCTCTTCACACACCTCCTTATACCTCCCAAAATGCAAGTAACAAGAAGTCCATATTCCATTGAACACACATAAAATCATCTCCACACATGGAAGAGTTCCTCAACTACGTGAGTGAGCCCAACTAACCCCTTCACCCAAGCATCTCTTCCCTCCCAAGGGTGAATGGTGCTTCACACCCATTACACATACACACAACATGAAAACAAAACAAGATTCAAGGAAGAAGTCACATAACTTCTCACATGCAACACTCAACCAAAAGATCTTTTTCCACAAACCACATCTACAATACACCAAATTTACCATGAAATGAAGACCACCATATCTACTCTACATGCAAATGAAGAACACTATGGATCACAGGTACCAACCTCACTCCAAGCAATGGCAATGGAAAGTTGTAGTAAAGCTCCTTATCCTCTTCCTCCAAACCCTAGTTGTCTCTAAAGATAGAGAGTGGCCAAGTGAGTTCCTAATTTAGCCATGCCTCTATATATCACTGAGTGAATTCTTTTTGGGGTCTCCTAGGCACCCTAGTGGTCATTATTAGTCCCCTAGCTTAAATTATTAATATGGGTAGGGTTTATTTTTAACACAAATTCACCTTAGAGCTACTTTATGGCCCTCAAAATGCTAGGTAAGTTCAAATTTCAAATTTTCTATGGTGGCAACCTTGTTCTCTTTACTAATTTAAGGCAATAAGTCAAATTTCTCAATTAAGGTTTTTAACTTAGAATAAGGTGGCCACATGATCCATCATCAAAGAACATATCATTTTCACATAATGAGTATAAGTGTCAAGTGACATACACAAAATTCACTATACATCACACATGACACATTCATAATCTACACATGAAATACATACTACACACATGCATCTCACATTTACAAAATAAAAACATCACAATGAGGTTTACAAATATTATAAAGGTTCACCTTGGTAGTGTCATTTTAACATGTGTTTATGCCTTGTTTCCCCATTAGGTTTCCATGGTTCCTTTCCTGACACTAAACTAGAGCATCAGTAGTCCAATGAAAAGTCACATATAAAATAAATATGAAAGAAAAGGTACATAATAATTTTGTTATTCTACCATTCACATACAACACATTCCATAATTAACTTCTTATTCTCCATCATTTACATATAACACATTTAATCATTAATCCTCAAAAACAACTGCATGTTACTAACTTTTCTAACAAGATCAAATTAAGCATTTGAAACACATCATATTTCCATTTCTTATCATGAAAGTGAAATACTGAATAAATATCCATTGATCCATGGACTATGCCAAATAAGTCCTAATACATATCATAATGGAAGACCACAAGGTAAATATCATCAGTTAAGTAGCAAAATTTATGGTCCATCAAGTATCAAAATATATTTCAAGATATCTAGTCCTAAATAACAAAATGGAAATATAGTATCTATGATATGATGGGTTAGGGTGAGGCCTCACATTCATCATCCCTCATTTCACAACTATCATCCCTTGATAGCATATTGCTTGGACACCTTTCGCAAGCTTATGCCCTCAGATTGACATGTATAGACCAATTGAACTTCATCATACAATTGTTAATTCTTTATTATTATTTGTCCCAATGTTGGCCTATCACTCTCCAAGGTTAGGACATATTGAGAATTAAATTCTTAGATATTTAACATTGAGGATGGGTCCAACCCAAGTCAAACCAAATTGAGCACACCAGATAGGGGGAATTTCTTGCCACCCTAACATAATGGATTTAAGAAGAGAAAATTTACTACCAAGATCTCTCCAAAAGATGTTCAACCTTTTCATAGGGTTTTGTATATATTTTTTCTTCCGTTATGAGATTAATAGAAGTATCATCTAAGAATTGAATGTTGGGTACTTCCTCACTATTAGGTAGAGAGATTCCAAAAACTCTAGTTGAAATGTTTTTTTCCTTGAGTATATAGCCAAGAAAATGAACAACTATTACAAATAATAATGGTGCTAAAGGACAAATTTTCCTAATAGATCTAGTGAGGAAGAATGAGATAGATCTAAAACCATTAATCTCAATATAATCATTAGCATCTTTTAAATAGTGTTTTAACCATGCTATGATATAATTATGGAAATCCTAATTTCCTCATCATCATAAATATGAATCTCCATTCAATTTTGTCATACACTTTCTCATAATCTAGTATAATCATACATTCTTGTTGGTTGGATTCTTTGGTCCACTCTAAATCTTCCCAACAAGTTATAAGATTATCTAAGATATATCTACCTTTAACAACTCTAGTTTGGGTTGGATTAATGATTTTTGGGAGAACATTCTCCAATACAATTGGACTACTAGTATCTTGGCAAGAATTTTATAAGAGACATTAAGGAGGGTGATTGGCCCTCCCATTATTAACTATATTATTATCCCCCTCTTTTGGTATTAATTTTATTATTTTAACATTTAAATTTCCTCTAAGAGAGCCCTTTGTTATTGCCTCATTATAAACCTTCAATAGTTCCTTTCCAATATGACTATTACTCTATTTGTAAAACTAAATGGGTAGGCCATCTGGGCCAAGTGCTTTTTCATTATTAATGAGTTGTATATCTTTATGAATTTATGCCTTAGATATTTCCATATCTAATTCTATGATGTCCTCAAGTATTGAATTCTTTAGGATCAATTTTTCTATAATAGATCTTTCCTTTTTCATAGAGTCCCCTATATCTTCTCATGTGAGAAAGTTTTTATAAAAGTTAGTAAAGACCTAAAGTCTCTCATCTTGATCTTTCAGCTCTTTACTGTCTTCCCTAATACAATCAATTGTTTATCTAGACTCTTTCATTTTCAAAATGTTAAAGAAAATGTGGCTACCCCTATCTCCTAGGCTGACCCAGTTCAACCTTGCTCTTGTTCTAGCTTCTTGGATATGTTGATGTTGGAATTTTCTAAGGAATATAAAAGACTCTTTTAGTTAACATACCCTAGTCTAGATTATTTTGTAGTGCCCCCTCTATTTCAATAATATGGTTTGGCAATTCAAATTCAATTTTCTTTCTATCTAAGGCTTTCTTCTTACCCACTATCTGGAAGATACTATTCCAAGACTTTACTTTTTAATCCTACTTTACAATCATAGAGTTATTATCACCTATCTTATTGTTGAATCATCTAGTAATTTTTATTGTAGCATTAACACATTCATCCTCCTATAGTGTGGTGTTTAGAAAGAAATAGATCTATCTACCTATGTTCCTATTATGCTCATCAACTACGAATAGAAAAAATAAAATTGGATGATGATCAAACATGGAGTAGGGGGTTGCAATAGCTAGGGAGTCTTGGGAAACCAATGCAAATCTTTAAAAGTCTTTATTAGCATAAAAGTGGTTTATCTTGAAAAATATTTTCTTCTCACTTACAAATTGACCAAGTGAACTAGATGCCTTTGTGGCTCTCTTTTTCTCCTTCCAAAGGACCACTTATTCTTAAAGTTCCCACCATTCAGTACCAAAAAACCTTTTTTTCCTTTCCATTCAAACTTCTTACCTCCAAATTTATCACTTGCAGTAGTTACCACATTGAAATCTCCTCCAAAAGTACATGGAATATTGAGGATTTTTTCTAGCCATTTCCATAGTTCAATACATTATTTATTTTCATTAGGGGCATATATGTTGCATAATCCAAAATATTTTCCTTTTTTAGGAATTTAATCTAGACAACCCTATTACTTGGTAAAACTCCCCAATCAAGAAAATTTCTATTCCAATTAGGACCTACTATAATTTTTGCACCCCCTTTATCTTTGGTATGCATAGTGCTATAAGCCTTAGGATCCCACCATATGAATTTGAGAGAAATGTCTACGTTAAAACCAATGATCTTAACTTCCTAAAACAGTAACATATCTAGTTTCTTGCTGGCCAACAAAAACCTCTTGGCAATATACTTTTTTTAGGGGATTCAAAACCCCTTACATTCCATGAGGCAACATGGAACTCCATCATGAAACAATTTTATTGGCCTGTCCTTCTAGGGATTAAAATTGTTTAAAGCAATAAGGTAATTTTTTTTCTATATTTATTATTATCTTTGGGGAGGTTAGTGGATCTAGGGGGTCCTTCCTTTCTTCTTTACAATTTTGTTAAGAGGTTCATTTTCACTAGCACACTTCCTCTTTCTTTGAGAGGCTTCCTTTCTTAACCCTTCTCTTTTTCTTTTGAGTAATAAAAATAATGTTATCACCTTAATTAATGCAACAAACATCAACATTCATATTAATCTCACCATCTTTATCATTTTCAAAGAAATTAGTAATTCCCTCTATATTAATTGATTCAAGGCCAATAGAGGGGCAAATCAAATTTATTGGTGGATGTAACTCTAGATTTTTGAAGGGGGATTTGGCTAGAATAACTATTACATTAAAATATGATAATTTGTCTTCACCTTGAGTGTCTTGTAAAAAGACCAAACTATTTACAAAATCAGTGGTGGATATAACATCCTAAGAGGAGTCCATAATCTCCCCTTCTTCCAAGGTGCATTCATTAATATGAGGCCCCTCCCCTCTATTTTCTCTACTTCATCTATGTAAGGAAACTTGGCAACAAAGAATATAACCGTTTCCACATAACCCATAATAGATCTGAAATAAACATGGAATTAAAATCCACATGCAAGAGAATAGACAACATACCCACAAAATTTGACACAAGATATACCCTGGGAAACCCTCATTGAGGGAAAAACCCAGCCTCCAAAAGCATCCATCATCATGTATTATTCAGCAAAAAATACCATTTCCATACAACCATGGAAGCCTTCATGGCCATAGCCACAACCGATCAAACTATGTGAACAAGCATGAATCCACACATCCCATGCCATGCTTTCAACCTTCACAAATGCTCCCTTGGCTAACCTGTCAAGCCTTGTCCCGCTCGACTCTTGCCTTTTGTCTTCTCTTTGTCACTCTGTTTTTTCTCTCTACAACAACTACCCTTGTGGTTGCTTATATAGTAGCAAGTCCCACAAAACCACCAAGTGGTATTACATAAACCATGTGTTACCTAACCCACTGACCCCCAATTTAATATTGGGCATTTAATTCTTTTCCCCAATATTAAATAATTACATAAATATTTTTACAATGTTACAATACAACTCATCAAGAATATTCCATGGGAATCTTTACATGTTGCACGCCCATCTAGGTACAACATTACATAATAACAAATAAAATAATAAAATAACAATATTATGCAATGTGTGCAAAACCCATTATCTCAACAATCTCTCACTTGTTGTATACATTGCATAGGGTCAATCCGTAGCCACATAAATGAACAAGGGAACAATCCCTCCAAGCACATCCACCATCATGGATCAAAATACACCAAGTGCTCCATCTTGGTACCTGCAACAAAATCAAAGTATCCAGCATCTCGAACATGAATGATCTCACCTCCGATTATGCCACTCCCACTGGACATACATAGAAGCCATCCAAAGAGAAAACCACCTAACCTGTCGCATTAGAAGATCATAAAATCCTGTACCAACTAAAATTCCAAGCACAAATAACTTGATCCAAAGGTAATCATATGTATCCGTAGTATACAAAATATCCATAGCTAAAATAGCACCCACAGCAAAGTGTCAAACCCATCCAACTATCCATACCTCAAAGGTATAACAAGTGAATCTCATATCACCGACATATCCAATCTATAACCTGCAATCACAAGCCTCAAGAGCAATACCTGCCACATATATACCAAGAAGCTCCCACTGCAAAAGATAATGTCAAATCTATAACCAATCCACTCAACACATCTCAAAGAAGTGAATCCATGTAGCATCAAGGACATCCACAATACATAAACTGATGTCCTACAAGAACAACTCTCATAACAAGTCTCCAATGCTCTCCCAAATTCTCCACAACCAACAAAGGAAAGAGAAAGAAATAACCATGTCATCTCTCACATGACATACATGAGCACAAACCAGTGATCACAATCTCTAACCAATCTCAAATCCAATGTAGGCAAAATTGAACATCTAGGAAGATAACCAAGACTGGAGAAACCATGCAAATCATAACATGTATCATGTCCTTCTACACACACCTCTAGATGTAAACTGTGCAAGTATGATCTCCTCCATAAAACCCCAACAAGAAGCCTCAACAACACCCAAATCATACCATATAACTAATCATGGATGTAAGCCTCTCACAAGAAGATCAAACTCAATAAAACCATTCCTAAACCAAGGAATAACCATTCTTAATCCAAGGAAAATGCCCAATATAAAACCATCTCCCAAACTCAACCAGCATAACAACATATGCACATGGAGATAACCAATGCTAAAACCATCTCTCAAATGAACCCTCCAGAACTAACTCATGTATCATAGCTCAAGATCCATATCCACGAAAGACAAGCATAAATATAATGCAACTGAGAGAAACAATGGGCTATACCTCTCAAGTAGCAAACCGGTGAGTAGACCAAGAGTGGGGAATGAGAATGCTCATCAAGATACCCAAGTTTCCAACCAAGACTCATCTAAGAACAAACTCCTCTCAAGTCCATATCAGGTGACTGCCCCTCAGACTTCCTATTGAAACCATTAACCGTCTCAATAAATACTTCTCTAATACAAGAGAAATCAGCATCACCACCGTCTCTAAGTATCCATGAGCACCTGTAACCAATCAATCCATGCCAACTCCAAATGCAACATGAAGTATCCAGCTTATGATCAGTGTACTCAATACCAAGAAACTAAACCAAGATCAATGTCAAAGTTCCAACCATGTCCTCAGGAACATAAACATGACAACATGATCTTACCATCTCAACTTAAAGAGATAACATGCTCTACATGCACACACCATAACATGTCACAACTCTAAACGCGTATCAAGAGTATACCATGACATAATAATGAAACCATCCTCACATCAAGGATAACATGCCAAATAAAAGCATAAACCACACCTTTGCCAAGAACCATGTGAGTCCTTAAGATGCAACCATCTCCACACACCATGAAGAAAAACATCTCCATATACCAGGAAGAACCATCTCCACATACCATGAAGATAACCAAGAACTCCATGAGTCCTCAAGATCTAATCATCTTCAAATGCCATGAAGATAACAAGTGCACCATGCAAATGTCAAAGACACTTTTGCAACAACAGGATCTAAGACAAACCTCTAACCTCTGCAAACACTCAATAAATATATCAATGCCAACAACTCCCACTCAACCGTGGTACCAAGTCACCTATGACATCATAAAATCCATCTCCTATATGAAGATCCAAATCAAACCAGGAACTAATCCTACACTGTCACCCCATCACTGTCACAAGCTCCCACTAAACCGTGTATCCAAGCTATCCATGACATAATGATGAAAAATACCATCCTCTATCAACCAAGAAGATATACCACCATAACCAAATCAGAAAATCCAAGCTAATGAACATCAAGGATGTACCTGTATAACCAATCATGTCATGCCAAAATCCATGAACCGAGCATTTGGCTCTCAAAGTGTCCAACCTGTCAGCATAAAATAGTCAACCACAATCCTCCACCATGACTGTACCTAGTAACAACATCTCATCCCTTCTACATGAAGATAAAATTAGAAAATCATGTGACTTAGGGCATAGACAACCCAAATCCAAGCCACCAATTTGAATATGCATCAATAATGAAAGATCAATGGGCAAAGACAATCCATAACCAAGCTATAAATGCAACTTGTAAGTATAGACCGCTTACAACACTGCACAACTTGTAGACCCAACAAGTCATCATGCATATCCAAACCAAACACTGATAACCATATCATCATGAGACCAATCTAAATATGAATTGAGTATACAATGACATCAAAACTTAAATCTCCAATGTCATAAAATCACAATGTTACCATAGTCAAAATATATCTATAAATTATTCAGATCAATATATCAATAAATAAATCATGCCAAACCTGCACCAAATCTAAACCAATATGTAGAGCTCTCCAAGAGCTTTTTGTTGACTACTCGAAGTCCAAAATTTGACTCTGTATGCCCAAGTTACGCCCTAATCCGTGCTCAAAATAAATAACATCTGACTTTAGGGCTCTTAAAAACTGACAAAATTTTAAAATCACAGAACCAAACCTACACCATCTTTTAGTGCTCTGAATTAGCTTTCCAACACCTATAAGAACTCTGAAATCCGATATTCTGAGAGAAAGTTATGGCCGTTTTACTAAGATAGTCTTTTTACCAGTTTCAGTACGATTTTTCATTTTAAATTTTTTCAGTGACGAAAATTTCGACGGGATTAAATTTGACGGCCATCATGGGCTGAAACTAAAAAACTCTTTCATTTCCTCTAAACATGGCCAAACTAGGGCATATTATATATCAAATTTTATGGAAATGTTGACCCGGATCCAATGGTGAGGTCTGTTTTTACCCAGGAGGTCGTTTGTGCAAGTTACCCCCCAAAACCCTCATTTAAATGAAACATTCAAAAAAATCTTTTTGTCCAACAATTTCACATGCCCAAATCTTTTAACATCCCATCATAACAGCAAACCCAAAGTCCTCAGATCTGCAATATATCTTGCCCTTTCTTTTATCCTCTCATGCATTCCCATGGATTCAATCTAGGGTTACAATAATAAAACCATATCTCTAATACCACTTGTAAGGAAACTTGGCAACAAAGAATATAACCATTTCCACATAACCCATAATAGATCTGAAATAAACACAGAATTAAAATCCACATGCAAGAGAATAGACAACATACCCACAAAATGTGACACAAGATATACCCTGGGAAACCGGTAAAAACCCAGCCTCCAAAAGCATCCATCATCATGTATTATTCAGCAAAAAATACCATTGCCATACAACCATGGCAGCCTTCATGGCCATAGCCACAACCAAGCAAACTATGTGAACAAGCATGAATCCACACATCCCATGCCATGCTTTCAACCTTCACAAATGCTCCCTTGGCTAACCTGTCAAGCCTTGTCCCGCTCGACTCTTGCCTTTTTGTCTTCTCTTTGTCACTCTTTTTTTTCTCTCTACAACAACTACCCTTGTGGCTGCTTATATAGTAGCAAGTCCCACAAAACCACCAAGTGGTATTATATAAACCATGTGCTACCTAACCCACTAACCCCACATTTAATATTGGGCATTTAATTCTTTTCCCCAATATTAAATAATTACATAAAATATTTTTACAATGTTACAATACAACTCATCAAGAATATTCTATGGGAATCTTTACATGTTGCACGTCCATCTAGGTACAATATTACATAATAAAAAATAAAATAATAAAATAACAATATTATGCAATGTGTGCAACACCCATTATCTCAACAATCTAATACAAAGGAAGAATCATTTTCCAAGATAATATTACCACAAAAAATAGATTTAGGTATTTCTTTGCTAGTTGAAGCTAATATTTTGATCTTTTTGAGTGCCACTTGTTAAGTATTTAGGGGTTTAGGTTTGGGGTTAATGCTTGGATGATCAAGAACTAAAGAAATCATTTCAATATTTGGCACTTCATAATTAATTGGAGATTTGGTTGAGGGCATATTTTTATTATTAATATTATGCTCTAAATTTTTTTCTAGAAGAGCATCAAGCCCATCTTGCAATTGTTGGTTAGAGGTGATAGGATCCTTATTTGGGTTAACATTCCTATTAAGAGAGGTAGGTAAAATATTTTTAGGAGCTTTCTTCAAAATGGTGGGACCATTTTTTAGCCTGAGTAGACAATATTATGTCCTCCTATGTCCCTCTTTTTTTAATAAAAATAAAAAATTTCAACCCCTAAGAGAGGTAATAGAGCACACAAAACTATAATCATTAATATCAAGACAAAGATTATCTAGAATATCAACACGAAGATTGAATGCTATTAATACCCTCATATATGAATGTGTAAACAATGAATTAGTGTGGTGGTCTATTCTAATTGTGTGTGTGAAAGTTGGTACCTATATCTATAAAAACAACACCTCCATAAGTCATTATATCCATGGTTCAAAAAATATAAAATCAAGCAATCTACAAAAAACCATGCAAAAGCAACCTCCCACCTTCTATTTTATAAGAGTTTGTAGCTCTGAGATTTGAAGCTTTATTAGTTACTAGATGCTATTAAATCAAAGGATTTTGTATAAATGCAAATATAAACTATTTTTTTCATATTTTGTATGTAGATGTGTATGGATCTAGATGGATGAAAATAAAATGAAAGTAATCTATATCACCTAGCAAAACAATAATCTCAATAATATTGATTCACAATATCTCTAGAGAAAACCAAACATTATAATTTTTCTCTTCAATTACACATGAGAAATGAAGGTTAGAAGAACTTATTTTATAATATTTCAAGGAAATGTTCAAGTTTAGTTCATTACATCCACCTCCTATTGATCAGATACCTTTAGGAGGTGGAAGCAAAGGTTATTACCCTTGATTAGAAGTGATAGAAGAGTTGACTAGTCAGTATAAGTTAGATTTCTTAGTTAAATAGAATTCTATTTATAGAAACAATGTCACAATTGCCTTGACTTGATTTTTGATTTATGCATGGACAAGTTAACTCTTTCATATGATTTTTGATTTCTTTATTATGAAATTTTGAACTCAACTCAACTTTGTTAATTTTCCTTATTTTCATCAATTTTGAAATTTGGAGAAGATAATTGAATATTTATCTCACTTAATAAAATTTCCTCAATTAATTGAATATTTAATTCAATTTAAATTCCTTTTTAATGGGTAATTGGCGAATGGGTTCATGGTGTGAGTATTCCAAGGGGTGCTTGCACCACTACTCAAGATACCTAGCTTGTCTTTTCTATGAACCTAGTCCTCCTAAGTCCCTAATTGGTTTAGGTAATTAACTAACACCAATACAAGTCCCTATCCAAGAGTTTGATCCTTTGTGCTTGCCCTTAGAAGACTAACACTCTAATTTTAGTACTCTTCTCCACACTCACTTAGAATGCTCTAAGTGCAACTTGCTCACATACTTCATCCTTCATTGTAAGTTCATCCTTCAACATGAGGTCACTCTATTTTCTTTCATTTGATTCCATTTAGAAATATCTTTATACTTATTCCTTATCAATTTCAAGGTTTTGTTTATAAGCCTAATTAGGCCTAATCCTAGTTAGCCCTTGAAATTGACTAATTCCTCTTTCTTATAAAAACTCTCCAAACAACCTAGTGAAAAAATTATAGTTTTGAGCACCCTTTTAAATTTACTAAAAGATTTTATAGGTCTTATACTCCTAGGTTAATCTGTACAGGTAATTCCTATTATGTAGGCCTAATAGGGCTAAAAAGCCTATTTCCTAGGACCTTACTAGTTTTTTGTTCATAATCCTCTCAAACCTCTTATCATACTAAAATGCACTCACACCATGCCTAGAAGTGTACTTGTTCTGTATTGTACCTCTCTATCCTACAAGATATCTTCTTTTCTCTTGTCCTAAACCTCTAACTAGGCTCTATCTGCTCACTTAGGGCTTAGCATTAAAAATAGTTCCCCAAACTTCCACAACTCCTAATCCTAGATATACATACATTAATGATTACTCTATCCTTTCCATCTACCCTTAGGTATTTCCCATGGCTAGATTTCATGGGGGATCCATTTCTTTACAAAATGGACATCACAGATCTAGTGAACTCTCAAAACCAAAAATAATTTATTTAATCCTCCAAACCTACTCTAATCAACTTTCTTACTCAATGAAAAAGTATTTACATTAACATAGGAACACTATACAATCATTGGATCAATTCTTTCAATCCATATTACACCACACAAAATGAAAATGCTTAGTTTGCACATTAGTCACTGTCACTGTCACTATTGTATTCACAAGAACTTCTTACAATCCAACCTACCAACTCAAGATTGAGCCTTCAATAAGTAGTAGATTCATTATAACTAGTTTTTAGACCATATTAGTTGATTATACACTCCTCATAGTTAAGGGATCCAAGGTAACCAAGTTGCATGCAACATTTGCAATAAATTGCAAATGTTGCATGACAACTTTTTGACAATATTTGGCATCTATTCTCTTATTCCATGATTCTTATTTCTAGGACATATAACCTCTATAGGTCAATAAAAAAACCACATTAATGACCTTAAAGCATCTTTTCCACCTATTCTATGTATTTGGACACATTTAAAGACTACAGCTCACTATTACCTCTAAACACTAAGAAATTGAAATCACAACTAGCAAAGGCTATTTGTGTGACCTTAGTCCTAATGAATAACTCACATAGAAAAAAATTCAAATGACCTTATAAGGTCTAAAAGAAAACTAATTTATGCACTTGGCTTGGCTAGAGTCAAGTAAAAGCCAAAAATATTTCAAGCATAGGAGGTATCCTAGGTGTGCTCCTGTACCATCCTCCCCAAAATGAAAAGATCAGTCCACCCTTGGATTGAAGATATTTGGATCAATCCCCAACTTCTTGAACTCTAATTCCATAATCCATACTACAAAAACATCTATCTATCCATGCTTCCTTATCAGGTGTTCCTTGTACTCCTTTTTCTAGTCTTTTTATAGACTCTAGTATCTAGTATGCTATCTGGTCCTGGAGCTGTAGTAGTAGGTAATTGGAGATCCTCTACATCTTTGATCACTTCATGAAAAGTTTAATCCACTTCTTGTTGTGGTTCTCTATAATGGACTAAGTCTACAATATTAAAAATTAGTGATAGTCCACTATCCTCTGGCTATTCAACCTTGAATGCATTGTCATCATACTTAGCCAATATAGATAGGGTCCTATTCTCTTCATCTGCAACTTGTGGGAGACTCCCTTCTTCAATCTTGACTTGTTTAAATCCACCATGACTAAGTCACCAATATTGAACTCAACCACCCTTCTACTTCCATCCACCTTTTCTTTATGTTTCATGGTGCCCTCTATCAATGTTTTCCTTACTATTTCATGAACCTCTTTCATGGCATATGAAAAATCATTAGCATAGCCACTTGCCTTCACTCCATCTTTCAAATCTTTCAACTCATAGAAATCCCTAGGATGTAGTTCATAAACTATCACAAACTATCACAAATGGACTCTTTGCTATAGATCTATTTAAGGTGTCATTGCAGGCATATTCAACTTGTCCAATCAGTTGATCCCATTTCTATCTATAATCCTTAGTCAAACATCTTAGAAGATTCCCAAGGCTCCTATTAATAACCTCAGTTTAACCATTAGTTTGAGGGTGGTAAGCTGATTCAAAAGATAAGTTGGTGCCCAATTTTTTCTAAAGAGTCTTCCAAAAATGACTCATAAACTTAGTATCCTTGTTTGACACAATCCTAATAGGTAACCCATGGATTCTCACAATTTCTTTGAAGATTAGAGAGGCTATTTGAGTGGCATCATTAGTAGTCTTGCATGGCACAAAGTGAGCCATTTTTCTAAACCTATCTACAGCTACATACACACTATCCATGCCTCCTCTTGTCTTGGGTAACCCAACTACAAAATCCATGCTTAAACATTACGATGACCTAGTAGGAATTGATAGTGGTTGAGAAAGACTAGTATTTGTAGAAGTGCCCTTGGATTTTTGACATATAACACAACTTTCCACGTACCTCCTAACATCAAGATTCATTATAGTCCAATAGCAAAACCTTCAAACAAGATCTTGAGTCTTAGTGATCCCAAAATGACCACTCAAAGCTCCACTATGCTTTTCTTGTATCAAATTCTTTCTAACAAAGCCTCTAGGGACACACAACTAATTCCCTTTAAATAAAATATCACTTTGCAAAGTATATTCAACATACCTACTATGAAAATGATTATTCTATTCAACACATACCTTATGTATATTA
The DNA here is from genome assembly GCA_028749045.1 of Cupressus sempervirens. Taxonomy (NCBI): domain Eukaryota; kingdom Viridiplantae; phylum Streptophyta; class Pinopsida; order Cupressales; family Cupressaceae; genus Cupressus; species Cupressus sempervirens. Next base: position 510,866,003 of record CM053787.1, on the reverse strand, counting down.
GCAAAATCCTCATCATATGCATACAAATCCTTGAAATAATCTATCCCTATGCTCTTCAACTGAATTTTTTGGAGTGTGAGTGCCCTTCTAGACAATGCATTTTCCACCTTTTTTAGAAAACCCTTCTTATGGTTGATATTGAAGGTATATTCTTGTAGGTATTCAACCCACTTCATGTGCTTGTGACTTAACTTTTCTTTTGAATTCAAAAAACTAAGTACTTATTTTTTTGAATACACAATGAATTCCTTGGGAAGAAAATAATGCCTCCACTTTCTTAGAGCTTGGACCAATGCATACATTTCTAGGTCATAGGATGAGTATTTCCTCTTGGCTCCACTTAACTTTTCATAATGAAAAGCTACTAGTTTTCCCTCTTGGCTTAGAATAGCCCCAATTGCCACATTGCTAGCATCATACTCAATAGTGAAAAGCTTTTCAAAGCTTGGCAACACTAAAATAAGTTGAGCTATCTTCTTCTTTGGTAACTCAAAGATCTTGTTAGCATATTCATTCCATACAAACTTAGTTTTCATTCCTCCCTTGATAGTATCTAACATAGGAACACAAATTGCACTAAACTATCTTATAAATATCCTATAGTATTGTGCAAGACCATGAAAACTTCTTTCCTTTGTTACCAACCTTGGAGTAGGCTAATTCATGATAGCTTCCACTTTGCTTCTATCCTTTTTTAGTTGACCATGTTCTAGAACAAACCCAAGGTACACTAGCTCTATTTTGATGAACTCATGCTTCTCCAAGTTGATCATCAACTTCTCCTCATGTAGCTTCCTCTAAACAATGTCAAATTATTCTAGTTGCTCACTCCTTGTCCTGTTATAGATTACTATATCATCTAGATATACAACTACAAACTTTCCTATGTAATCCTTGAGAAGTTCATTCATGACTCTCATGAATGTGGAGGGGGCATTAGATAATCCAAATGACATCACATGTCATTCATGCAATCATTAATTGGTCTTGAAGGCTATTCTCCATTCATCTCCTTCATGTATCCTTATTTGGTGATAACCACTCTTCAAGTATATCTTACTATAGTACTTAGCTTCACTTAGATAGTCCATTAGATCTTCAATCCTAGGGATAGGGAACCTAAACCTAATGGTTATCCTTTATATAGTTCTTGAATCCATACAAAGCATCCGAGTTCCTCCTTTCTTTGGTGTAAGTAGAGTAGGTACAACACACAGACTAATACTCTTCCTAATTAGGCCTTGGTTTAGGAGTTCTTGTATTTGTCTTTCTATTTCCTCATTTTGTTGAGGGGTCATATTGTAAGCTGCTTTGTTAGGTACGGTAGCTGCTGGGATAGGATCTATCCTATGGCTTATGGCTATTTTAGGGGGTAAGGTTGATAGTTGTCTATCATTGACAATACCTTGGTAAGCTTACAACATTCCTTGAATCTCCTTAGGTAACTCTACCCTTTTAGTCTCCTTGCTTTCATTTCCCCGCTTTGGTCTCAACACCAATGCAAAGCCTACACTTTCACTCACCATAAGTACATTTGGACCAGTTGTCTTTACTTTAGCCTCTTCATATAATGATTATATCTTGAAAGTCACATTGTCCTTCTTAAAGGTATAAGAGTTCTTCTCTCCATCATGGATAGCTTGGTGATTAAATTTCCATGGTCTACCTAGGAGAAATGACATGCATCCATAGGTAATACACCACATAAAAATTTATCCTTGTACCTTCCAATTGAGAACTCCACCCACGCTTGCTCATTTGCTAACACATGTTGACCTTCATTTAGCCATGTGACCTTATAAGGATTTGTGTGGGGTATTCTTTTTAGTTTTAGCTTGCCAACTTCCTCCTCTAAAACAATTTTGTCAGTAGACCCTGAGTCAATGATGAATCTACACACTTTACCCATCATTCTGCACTTTATTCTAAATAAAGATCTTCTTTGGCTTGGCTCCTCCTTCTCTGGCTCTTTGATCAAAGTTCTCCTCATTGCAAGGTTATGTCCTTCTTCTAAATTTAGTGGTACTTCAGCATCCTTGTCTACTATATTGGACTCATCTTAAACTAAGTTTGTCCTCTTGTCACCTCCTTATAATGAACTGCCTTTTTGTGGGCATCTATAAGCAGGGTGCCCCATTTGATTGCAATGGCAACACTTCATATTGGCAAAGTAGTTTCCTCTTCCTCCATGTCCACCACTCCTTCCTCTAGAATTAGAGTTTCTTCCTCTACCACCTCTACTTGGGCTTCCTTCTTGCTATTCACTAAATTTTACCTCACCTCAAGCCCTTGAATATGAACTTTTCCCACCATAGCCACCTCTTTGACCTCTATTATCCTTTCTCTTAGATTTACCTTTAGAGGTTTCTTGTCTCCTCTTTCTTTTCTCTTCAATATTCAATGTCATTTAGTAACATTTCCTAATGGTTTTAAATTTTACTAGGCTCATGTCTTCTTGAATAGACCATTTGGGGCCATTCAAATATCTTGCCAGCTTGATGCTTCAATCTTCAACTACCTTGGACCTGAAACACAAATTTTGAAATTCCTCAATATATGCTTGGACATCCAAATCTTTTTTTCTAAGATTTTGTCTCCTTCTATATAGCTAAACTTCATAGTCATCAAGAAGATAGGTCTATTTCACTTTGTTTACCATACCTTTTTTATGTAACTATAGGACCTTTTCTATTCTTTTCTCTCTTAGTTTACACAAACTTCCACTAAGTAAGAGTTGAACCTCTTAATCTAGACTTGGCCACCATAACTTTTTGTGCTTCAGAGATACCATCACATTCAAAATAGTTCTCAATGTTGTCAATCCAATCCACAATTGAATCTAGATCCATTTTCCCACTAAATAGTGACACTCCTTCTAAAGCTTTGCCACTCAATGCTTTTAATGCCTTCAAGAATGGCTCTTTAGGAAGAATAGGGTTAGGTGTTGATTCTTCTTCTTCCAACTCTAGATCCTTCTCCCTTTCTTTTTTTCATCCTAGAGGTTAAATTTCTCTTTGACCTTATTAGTTTTGTCTTGGACTTCACCCAAGAGTTGCTCCACTTGAGCTAGTCTTTCCCTTAATGACTTATTGTTTTCTTCTTGTTCTTCAACCCTCTTAGCTAACTCAATGTTAGTCACCATGGTGTTGTATTCTATCTCTCCACTTAGTGTATTCTCTCCCACTAAGTTAGTAGACTGCAATATCCACCACAAGCCTAATCAAATCAAGCTCTGATACCAATATGGTGTCAGTGTTCCAAGGGGTGCTTGCACTACTTCTCAAGAGACCTAGATTGTCTCTTCTAGGCACCCAATCCTCCTAGGTCCCTAATTGGTTTAGTTGACTAACTAACACCAATCCAAACCCCTATTCAAGAGTTTGATCCTTTGTGCTTACCCTTAGAAGACTAACACTCTAGTTTAAGTACTCTTCTCCATACTCACTTAGAAAGCTCTAAGTGCAACTTGCTCACAAACTTCATTCTTCATTGCAAGGTCATCCTTCAACATGAGGTTACTCTATTTTCTTGCATTTAAGTCCATTTAGAAAGATCTTTAGACTTCTTCCTTATCAATTTCAAGGTTTTGTCTCTAGGAAGCCTAATTAGGTCTAGTCCCAATTAGCCCTTGAAATTGACCAATTCCTTTTTCTTACAAAAACTCTTCAAATAACCTACTAAAAAAATTCTAGTTTCAATCACCCTTTTGGATTTCTTAAAGGATTTTGTAGGTATTAGACTCCTAGGTTTTTTGTACGGGTGATTCCTATTATGTAGGCCTAATGGGGCTAAAAAGCCTATTTCCTAGGACCTTACTAGTTTCTTGTTCATAATCCTCTCAAATGTACTATTAAACCTCTCAAACCTCTTATAATGCCAAGATGCACTCATATCATGCCTAAAAGTGTACTTGTTTCATAATGTATCTCTCTATCCTACAAGAAATCTTCTTTCTCTTATCCTAAACCTCTAACTAGGCTATGTATGCTCACCTAGGGATTCGAATTAAAAATAGTTCCCAAAACTTCCAAAACTCCCAATCCTAGACATATGTATACTAATGACTCCCCTAGCCTTTCCATCTACCATTAGGTATTTCTCATGGCTGGATTTCATGGGGGAGCCATTTCTTTACAAACTGGTCAACACAAATCTAGTGAACTCTAAAAAATAAAAACAATTTATTTAATCCTCCAAACCTACTCTAATAAAATTTCTTACTAGATGGAAAACTCTTTACATTAACCTAGGAACACTATACAATCATTAGATTGATTCTTTAAATCCATATTACACCACACAAAATGAAAATGCTTGGTCTGCACACTAGTTACAGTCACAGTCACTATTGTATTCACAAGAAATTATTACAATCCAACCTACCAACTTGATATTGAGCCTTCAATAAGTAGTAGATGCCTTTTCCCTAGTTTTTAGGCCATCTTAGTGGATTAGCCACTCCTCATACTTAGTGTATCCAAGGTAACCATGTTGCATGCAACATTTGTAGTAAATTCTAAATGTTGCATGACAACATTTGGCATCTTTGCACTTATGTCATGATCCTTATTTCTAGTATCTCTAACACATCTAGGTCAAGTAAACCACATAAATGACCTTAAAGAATCTCTTCCACCTATTCTATGTGTTAGGACACATTTAAAGACTCCAACTCACCATTACTTCTAAACATTAAGAAATTGAAATCACAACTAACAAAGGCTATTTGTGTGATCTTAGTCCTAATGACTAACTCATGTAGCCAATAATGCAAATGACCTTCTAATGTCTAAAAGAAAACTAACCTATGTTCTTGACTTGGCCAGAGTCAAGTACAAGCCAAAAATCTTTCAAATATAGGAGGCATCCTAGGTGTGCTCCTGCACCAGTTCAATTTAATTAATGCACTAGGACATTGAATTAAATTAAATAATTTAGGATGATATATTTAAAATTAATTATGTTTTTAGGATTATTACAATTTAATGATTTTATGCATTTCGATACACAAATTAGATTAGGTACTAGAAATAGATTGCCTTTTTTGTTAGGAATTTTAATGATTTTTGATCAATAATTGAGTTTAGGGGCATGTATTTGATTATGCTATTTTTGAGTGATTACATTTGTCCCTGTTTGAATTGGAGTATGAGCAACACATCTGTTCAAAGAAGTTTTGATGTTTTGAAGTACATGACAACTTGATATGGATTTGGTGAAGCTATTATGTAAATAGATGAGCAATAGACTCCAAGCTTAATTGAACAAAGACTGATTAAATAAGCATAAACTTTGACTTAGGATGGTCAAAGGTCTATTGAAGAAGGTAGTTGACTTTGACTTAAAATGGTCAGAGGTTACATGATTTTAAACTTTGGCTTAGAATGGTTAAAGATAAATGAGATTTCCCACTTATGACTTATAATAGTCAAAAATCCATTCTGAGATTGATATACTAATCAATTTTGAGCTTGATCAAAAAAATATTGATTAAGCATCAACTTTGATTTAGATGAGTCAAAGGTCTTGTGAAGTGAACTTTGACTTAGAAGGGTCAAAGGTTACTAAATTCAAACTTGATTAAATAAATATTAGTTGAACATATAGACTAGGACATTCAGTTTGATATGGATTAAATGAAATTAACATACCCCTAGAAAATAAGATTGCATCTAGTGATAAGGACTTGTAGTTATGATTAGGTTATTAGATTATACTTGATGCAGTAATGCATTCATCTTGCCCTCTTGGGAATGAAATTGAAAGATGATAGAATAGATAAGGAGACTTGAATACGAATTAGAGTTAGTGATGATTATAAATGATATACATGTGATAATAGGAGATTTATAGAAATCTTGAGAATATTCTTATATCAATTTTGGAGTCCTATTGATCAAGTTTGACCAATTTTGACTAGGATTTGACCATAATAAAAAAATTGTGATGTATTTGAAATTATGGTGAAAAATGTTTTAATGAAGATTTTGAGTGATAAGAGTGTCATTATGATGCTTGTACAAGTAGTTGATTGTATTGGTCCCATAAATTTTAATTGCAATTTTCAACTATTTAATGATATCATATTTTGATTTTGATTTTGAATACTATTAAATGATATTAGCTTTTGATTTTGATCATAGATATGGAATCAAGATTGTCAAATTAGCTAGGGGTAATTTTCACACCAATTTTTAAACTTTTAAAATTAGGTCAAAACCTATATAAGTGTAAGGAAACTTGGCAACAAAGAATATAACCACTGTTTCCACATAACCCATAATAGATCTGAAATAAATACAGAATTAAAATCCACATGCAAGAGAATAGAAAACATACCCACAAAATTGTGACACAAGATATACCCTGGGAAACCCTCATTGAGGGAAAAAACCCAGCCTCCAAAAGCATCCATTATCATGTATTATTTAGCAAAAATACCATTGCCATACAACCATGGAAGCCTTCATGGCCATAGCCACAACTGAGCAAACTATGTGAACAAGCATGAATCCACACATCCCATGCCATGCTTTCAACCTTCACAAATGCTCCCTTGGCTAACCTGTCAAGCCTTGTCCCGCTCGACTCTTGCCTTTTGTCTTCTCCTTGTCACTCTCTCTCTCTCATCTACAACAACTACCCTTGTGGCTGCTTATATAGTAGCAAGTCCCACAAAACCACCAAGTGGTATTACATAAACCATGTGCTAAAACCATGTGCTACCTAACCCACTGACCCCCCATTTAATATTGGGCATTTAATTCTTTCCCCCAATATTAAATAATTACATCAAATATTATCACAATGTTACAATACAACTCATCAAGAATATTCCATGGGAATCTTTACATGTTGCATGTCCATCTAGGTACAACATTACATAATAAAAATAAAATAATAAAATAACAATATTATGCAATGTGTGCAACACCCATTATCTCAACAATCTCCCACTTGTTGTATACATTGCATAGGGTCAATCCGTAGCCACATAAATGAACAAGGGAACAATCCCTCCAAGCACACCATGGATCCAAATAAACCAAGTGCTCCATCCTGGTACCCGCAACAAAATCAAAGTATCCAGCATCTCAAACATGAATGATCTCACCTCCTATTATGCCACTCCCACTGGACATACATAGAAGCCATCCAAAGAGAAAACCACCCAACTTGTCGCATTAGAAGATCATAAAATCCTGTACCAACTGAAATTCCAAGCACAAAAACCTGATCCAAAGGTAATCACATGTATCTGTAGTTGTCAAATTATCCATAGCTGAAATAGCACCCACAGCAAAGTGCCAAACCCATCCAACTATCCATACCTCTAAGGTATAACAAGTGAATCTCATATCACCGACATATCCAATCTATAACCTGCAATCACAAGCCTCAAGAGCAATACCTGCCACATATATACCAAGAAGCTCCCACTGCAAAGGATAATGTCAAATCTATAACCAATCCACTCAACACATCTCAAAGAAGTGAATCCATGTAGTATCAAGGACATCCACAATACATAATCCAATAGCCTGCAAGAACAACTCTCATAACAAGTCTGCAATGCTCTCCCAAGTTCACCACAACCAACAGAGGAAAGAGATAAAGGAATAACCATGTCATCTCTCACATGACATACATGAGCACAAACCAGTGATCACAATCTCTAACCAATCTCAAATCCAATGTAGGCAAAACTGAACATCCAGGAAGATAACCAAGACCAGAGAAACTATGCAAATCATAACCTGTATCATGTCCTTCTACACACACCTCTAGATGTAAACTGTGCAAGTATGATCTCCTCCATAAAACCCCAACAAGAAGCCTCAACAACACCCAAACCATACCATATAACTCATCATGGATGTAAGCCTCTCAAAAGAAGATCAAACTCATTAAACCATTCCTAAACCAAGAAATATGCCCAAATATAAAACCATCTCCCAAACTCAACCAGCATAACAATATATGCACATGGAGATAACCAATGCTAAACCATCTCTCAAATGAACCCTCCAGAACTAACTCATGTACCATAGCTCAAGATCCATATCCATGAAAGACAAGCATAAATATAATGCAACTGAGAGAAAATCATGGGCTATACCTCTCAAGTAGCAAACTGCCGAGTAGACCAAGAGTGGGGAATGAGAATGCTCATCAAGATACCCAAGTCTCCAACCAAGACTCATCTAAGAACAATCTCCTCTCAAGTCCATATCAGGTGACTGCCCCTCGGACTTCCTGTTGAAACCATCAACGTTCCCAACAAATATTTCTCTAATCCAAGAGAGATCAGCATCACCACCGTCTCTAAGTATCCATGAGCACCTGTAACCAATCAATCCATGCCAACTCCAAATGCAACATAGCAATATCATGAAGTATCCAGCTTATGATCAGTGTACTCAATACCAAGAAACTAAACCAAGATCAATGTCAAAGTTCCAACCATGGCCTCAGGAACATAAACATGACAACATGATCTTACCATCTCAACCAAAGAGATAACATGCTCCATATGAACATACCATAACATGTCACAACTCTAAACGCGTATCAAGAGTATACCATGACATAATAATGAAACCATCCTCATACCAAGGATAACATGCCAAATAAAAGCATAAACCACACCTTTGCCAAGAACCCTGTGAGTCCTCAAGATGCAACCATCTCCACACACCATGAAGAAAACCATCTCCACATACTAGGAAGAACCATCTCCACACACCATGAAGATAACCAAGAACTCCATGAGTCCTCAAGATCTAACCATCTTCACACACCATGAAGATAACAAGTGCACCATGCAAATGTCAAAGATGCTTCTGCAGCAATAGGATCTAAGACAAACCTCCAACATCTGCAAACACTCAATAAATATATCAATGCCAACAACTCCCACTCAACTGTGGTACCAAGTCACTTATGGCATCATAAAATCCATCCTCTCCAAACCAAGAAGATATAAACCAAACCAGGAACTAATCCTGCACTGTCACCCCATCACTGTCACAAGCTCCCACTAAACCGTGTATCCAAGCTATCCATGACATAATGATGAAAAACCCATCCTCTAACCATGAGAATCAACCAAGGCATCAAACCATCAAAGAACTCAAAGTGCACATCATGAGCTCCTCAAAAGAAACCAAATAACTATGATCCTCAACTAAGAAGATATACCACCATAACCAAATCAGAAATCCAAGCTAATGAACATCAAGGATGTACCTGTATAACCAATCATGTCATGCCAAAATCCATGACACCATGATCACATCCATGAACCAAGCATCTGGCTCTCAATATGTCCAACCTGTCAGCATAGTCAACCACAATCCTCCACCATGACTGTACCTGGTAACAATATCTCATCCCTTCAACATGAAGATAAAATCGTGTGACTTAGGGCATAGACAACCCAAATCCAAGCCACCAATCTGAATATGCATCAATAATGAAAGATCAATGGGCAAAGACAACCCATAACCAAGCTATAAATGCAACCTGTAAGTATAGACCGCTTACAACACTGCACAACTTGTAGACCCAACAAGTCATCATGCATATCCAAACCAAACATTGATAACCATATCATCATGAGACCAAACTGAAATATGAACTGAGTATACAATGACATCAAATCTTAAATCTTTCAATGCCATAAACTCACAATGTTACCATAGTCAAAATATACCATAAACAGTTCAGATCAATATATCAACAAATAAATCATGCCAAACCTGCACCAAATCTGAACCAATGTGTAGAGCTCTCCAAGAGCTTTCCGTTGACTACTCGAAGTCCAAAATCCGACTCCGTATGCCCAAGTTATGCCCTAATCCGTGCTCAAAATAAACAACATCTGACTTTAGGGCTCTTAAAACATGACAAAATTTCAAAATCATAGAACCAAACCTACACCATCTTGTAGTGCTCTGAATTAGCTTTCCAACGCCTATAAGAACTCTGAAATCCGATATTCTGAGAGAAAGTTATGGCCGTTTTACTAAGACAATCTTTTTACCATTTTCAGTACGATTTTTCATTTTTAATTTTTTTTTCAGTGACGAAAATTCCGACGGGATTAAATTTGACGGCCATCATGGGCTGAAACTAAAAAGCTCTTTCATTTTCTCTGAACATGGCCAAACTAAAGCATATTATATATCAAAATTTATGGAAATGTCAACCCGGATCCAATGGTGAGGTCTGTTTTTACCCAAGAGGTCATTTCTGCAAGCTACCCCCCAAAACCCTCATTTTAAATGAAACATCCGAAAAACTCTTTTGTCCAACAATTTCCCATGCCCAAATCTTTTAACATCCCATCATAACAGCAAATCCAAAGCCCTCAGATCTGCAATAATTTTTCATATATCTTGCCATTTCTTTTATCCTCTCATGCATTCCCATGAATTCAATCTAGGGTTACAATAATAAAACCATAGCTCTGATACCACTTGTAAGGAAACTTGGCAACAAAGAATATAACCACTGTTTCCACATAACCCATAATAGATCTGAAATAAATACAGAATTAAAATCCACATGCAAGAGAATAGAAAACATACCCACAAAATTGTGACACAAGATATACCTTGGGAAACCCTCATTGAGGGAAAAAACCCAGCCTCCAAAAGCATCCATCATCATGTATTATTTAGCAAAAATACCATTGCCATACAACCATGGAAGCCTTCATGGCCATAGCCACAACTGAGCAAACTATGTGAACAAGCATGAATCCACACATCCCATGCCATGCTTTCAACCTTCACAAATGCTCCCTTGGCTAACCTGTCAAGCCTTGTCCCGCTCGACTCTTGCCTTTTGTCTTCTCCTTGTCACTCTCTCTCTCTCTCGTCTACAACAACTACCCTTGTGGCTGCTTATATAGTAGCAAGTCCCACAAAACCACCAAGTGGTATTACATAAACCATGTGCTAAAACCATGTGCTACCTAACCCACTGACCCCCCATTTAATATTGGGCATTTAATTCTTTCCCCCAATATTAAATAATTACATCAAATATTATCACAATGTTACAATACAACTCATCAAGAATATTCCATGGGAATCTTTACATGTTGCACGTCCATCTAGGTACAACATTACATAATAAAAATAAAATAATAAAATAACAATATTATGCAATGTGTGCAACACCCATTATCTCAACAATAAGCCCTCAAAAAGGTCATTTTCTCATTTCATTTATGTCATTTGTATTTTCTTGTTTGCTAAGTCAACATGATGGTCCTCATGCACAATCATCATTTCAGGATTTCTTGATGTCATAATCTGTCAGTAGACTATGGACCTCCAATAATTGTAAGTGATCTCTAAAAATCTTGTTAATACCAAATTTGTAGCTTTCTACCTTCATTTTTCATGTTTTTACATTAATTTTTAAATTTTTTGTTGTTTTCTTGCCTAAATTTTTCTTTAGTTGCATTGTTCAATGAAACCCCTTGCATGACACTTTCTTCTTTTTCTAATTTTTTGTATGCGAACACCCTTTTTCTCACACAATGCACACCTAGATGTTGTGTGAGAAGCCCTAGAATAGAGGTTTTCATCACCTCTTTTCTTTTGTTTTCTTGCACTAGGATATTTTGTCATGCGGGGATTATTAATTTCTTTTGCAACATTTAGCATCAATTTTTACCATTCTATTTTCTCACACCAAAATGATGAGCACAATTCTTAGGTTTTTGATGCAAGTAGGGTGAATAGCTAGGGCCAAAGGCTTGCCTAACTATCCAACCACCTAATTGAGTAAATACAATGGAAGAAAACAATGAAGAGAACAACACTAAGGAGAGAGAGAATAATAAACAATTTCATTGATTTATCCAATTATCAACATACATGCCTTGCTATAAGGCGATCTGGGTTATGACCGACAAGATTTTACAAAATCCCAGACTTAGAACTTTTCCACGCTGTTAATTCAGACTTCCAGCTCTTCTACTTTTCATTCCCATCTATAATCTCTAAGTGATACCTAACCTAAACCTATATATCCCCAAGTTATTCTTGCCAAAATGGCTTACATAAGATTCTAGATCATTACATAATAGAAAGATAACTTCAAAATGGTTTTTATACATCCCAAGAGAAGATTGTTACATTAAATTTCATGATTCAAATTAAATACAAAAGTTGACTCAAACTAAGAACCAATCATAGACAAAATCAGTCAAAGAAGGAACCAAACATTAAAAAATATAAGTTTCACTTGATACACAAAGGAACACTCAACCAATACTGGACAACTCAATACATGCAAAAATGTTTAGCCAACACATGATAGCTTGACACACACAAGAACTCAGTAATGACTGCAACTCAGCAACCATTAGAACTTAGAATTAACTAGAAGAATGAACAAAAATGAGTAGGATAGAAAGGAAACCTAGGATTCTCCTATATTAGACAACTAGGGTTGAAGGAAATGATTCTTCTAAATGATGCAAGTGTCACAACTTGAGCTAAGTCCAACTTACATTGAGAAATCCATGCAGCATCTTCAACTAATCTATTCTTCCACTTCACCAAATATTCATAGTAATTTTTTCCTCTTGTACTTTTACCAACTCTTTGATCCAATATATGTTCAATCTATTCAATCTACTTCTTAGGATAATCATTTGATATTATAAATTCATCATCTGACTCATGATACTTGTGTAAATCTACAACATTGAATATGGGAGATATATCCATGAAATCAGGTAACTCAACTTCATAAGCATTACCACTGTAAAACTTCCTCAAGATTTTACAAGGTGCAAACTTCTTCATTTTCAGCTTTATCTATGTTCCAATAGGAAATCTTCCTTTCTTCAAATTAACCATCACCTCATCATGAACTTCAAAAATATGATGTCTTCTAGATTGATTAGCATTCTCCTTATACTTTTGATTACTTTTTTCACTTCCTCATGCAAAGACTTCATAAACTAAAAAATTCTTCTCCTTTAGCACTTCTCTACTCTTTTCTTCACCATCAACATCCCTCAAATCTAATACCCCTCTAAGATACATTCTAGTAAAAATATGAAAAGGTGTTTTTCCTCTACTCCTATTCACAGAATTATTATATGCAAACTTAGCTTATGCCAATAGCATATCCTAATTACTTGGCTTATCTACAACTAAACATGTCAAAAAATTACCCAAGCTTCTATTCATAACCTCTATGTGTACATATGTATGTGGATGGAGTGTACACCTAAAATTCAACTCATTATTCATCTTCTTCAACAAAGTCCTCCAAAAAAAACCAACAAAATTACTATCTCTATCAAAAATAGTATTTTTTGGTAATCCATGCAATCTAACAATCTCTTTAAAGAAGATATCAGCAACATGCACATCATTTGATGTCTTCTTACATGGTATGAAATATGTCATCTTAGAAAATCTATCCACAACAACAAATATGGAATCATACCCTCTTGTTGTCTTAGGTAATCCAAGAAAAAAATCCATACTAATATCACTCCAAGGTTTCTCAAGAATATAAATAGGTGTATACAATCGAGTATTCTGACTTACTCATTTTGTGACTTGATAAATTCCACAACTCCTTAAAAAACTTTTGAATATCCTTATACATCGATGGCCAATAATACTTATCCTTAAGAAAATTCAATGTCTTATAAATTCCAAAATGTCTAGCCAAATTGTGACAATGTTTTACCTTAATCAAATTAACTCTTATAGAACCTCTTGGGACACACAACTAAATTCCTTTGAACATCATGCCTTCTTGAATGAAATACTCATCAAATTTAATCAATTGATCTAATAGATTTGGTGCTTTTCATTGTCTCCACACCTTTGAAAAATTAAGGTTAGTATCATACAACTCCTTCATCTTATTAAAACTAAGAAATTCAACCTTCATATAATTCAAAAAAGAATATCTTTTACTAAATGCATCAACAACTTGATTAGTAACTCCACTTTTATGCTTGATCAAAAATGTGAAACTCTACAAGTACTCAACCTATTTCATATGTCTTTGATTCAACTTATGTTGACTTCCAAAAAACTATAAAACTTTATGATCAATATACAACACAAGCTCCTTAGGAATCAAATAATATCTCCATTTTTTCAAAGCTTGAACAATATCATAAAAGTCTTGATCATACATAGAATACTTCCTTTTAGAATCATTTAACTTCTTACTAAAGAAAGTAATGTGTTTACCTTCTTGACTCAACATATCTCCTATTGAACTGCCACTTGCATCACAATCTACCTGAAATATCTTAGTGAAATTAGGAAAAGCTAATATAGGTAACTCAATAACCTAGCCCCATGTGTCCACATAAAATCATTTTTATCTCCTCTCAACATCTCAGTCATAGCATTACAAACAAAACTAGAATTCTTTATAAACTTTCTGTAGAAACTAGCCAAACCATGAAATGATCTTACCTCACCCACATTCTCAGGTCTAAGCCATTCCAAAATTGCTTATACCTTCTTAGGATCCATTCTCAAACCATCATCTGAAATCACAAATCCTAAATGCACAATTTCCTCTTGCATAAAGGAACACTTTTTCAAATCAATCAACAACTTTTCCTCTTTGAATCTTTGCAATACTTGTCTAACTTGCTTAAGATGTTATTCCTTAGTCTTATTGAATATCAATATATCATCCAAGTAAATAATTAAAAAACTACCCAAAGATCTCTTTGGGACTTCATTCATCAATCTCATGAAAGTACTTGGTGCATTAGTCAAACCAAAAGACATAACCAACCATTCATACAAACCATCTTTTGTCTTGAAAGTAGTCTTCTATTCATCACCTTCTTTAATTATAATATGATGATAATTAGTCTTCAAATCAATCTTGGTAAAATACTTTTCTCCTCTCAAACAATTCATTATTTCATCCATCCTTGGCATAGGAAACATATATTTCAATGTGATCTTGTTAACATCTCTTAAATAAGAACATATTCTCTTTTCTCCATTCTTTTTTAGGTACCAACACAAAATGTATATTACATGGACTCAAAATTTCTCTAATCAAGCCTTTTTGCAATAAATCTTGCACTTGTGTGTTAAGTTCTTCATTCTATGTAGGTGTCAATATATGTGGTATTTTATTGAGAAAACTAGCTCTAGGAGTCAGGTCCATATAATGACTTATACTTCTTACTAGTGGTAAACCACCAGGTATATCTTCAACAACAATATCTTTGTACTCATTCAACAACCTTTCAATTTCTATTAGCATTTGACATCTACTATTTTTTGTTACTTGACATTTATTTGTTGTTTGGTCATTACCATACACTATCACTCAACCAATACTATAAAAAATAAATCCTCTTGGAATCATAGTGAAAGAAATTTGGTTTCTCTTCATTTCATTCTCAAATTATTTGTCATTAATCATGCAAACTCTAATAGTAGTACAATTTAATTCATTAGGAGCTTCAATCAAAGGCAACAATATTTTGTTTTCTCTGTTCACCCAGAGCGTATATTAATTTAGTCTACCATCATGCATAACATGCCTATCATAATGCCAAAGTCTATCTAATATAATATGACAACAATCCATAGACATAAAATCACACAAAAGTTACCATTGGCTCTAAGATTAGGGCTATTGTAGATGGTAGGGAAGATTCTCATGAGGCTAAATTATCCTTTCTTCATACTACTAAGCTTAAAGTGGAGGCTTCCCTTCAAGGCAATTCTTGGATTTATAATGAAATTATGATTCTCAAGAAGAAAATGGGGGTTATGCAGAAAGAGCTAGACTATGAATGTACCATGAGAGCTCAGATGGAAATACAAATTGGTAACATCCTTGAAAAGCTTAAGGAATATAAGTAGGATCTTCATTACTTAATTAAGGAAAGTGGTCAAAGAATGGAACAGGTCACTTCTAGTCTATGTGCCATGGTGGCTAGTCTTGGTAAGAAGAGTAATGAGGAGATAATGTTTCCAAGTAATGTAGGGTTGGGGAATCTAGGTGGACCTAGTATAAGAACTAGGAAAAGCACAAGGAAAAAGGCCATTGAGGCTCTTGAGGCTCCTATTTTAGCTTCAACTGACATTATCTAGAGCACTGTAGAAGTAGGTAAAGAGGTGGTGAATATCATCAAAGAGTTGTTGTAGGTGCTAGTTGTGGAGCTGGTGTGCTAATTGCTAGTTTAGGGGTTTTATTAGTTTTTTCTTTTTGTTTTCTAGTTTCTTTAAAACTCTAGGTTCTAGGTCCTTGTAAAACTTAGTTTCTTTGTTTAAAACTTTAAGTTTCAGGTCCTTGTAAAACCTGGTGGTGCGTAATATTTATCTTTAGTTTTTTGTAAAGGGTTTTAGGTCTCTTAAAAACTTGTTTTTACCTTAATATAAAATATCACACAAAATTTCATCAAAATACTTTGCAATCTTGAATTTCAGAACACATTGCTCACTTACCAAAAATTTATGCTCATATTTGACCCATGAAACATGATAGGGTTAAGGATGCTTCAACCTCTACAACTACAAATTTGTAACTAGCTCCTCCAATGCCAAATTCATTAAACTTCCATTATTAATGATCACTTTGCAACATTTTCCTACCATCTTACATCTAGTTTTGAAAAAACTTCTCCTCAAGATAGGTTCCTCATCGACTATCTTATTACAAAAAGTTCTCCTTATCATTAGGTTTTCTCCAACCTTAGGTTGATAAGGTGAACCCTCAAGATCTCCTTGAATCAAAACATTTATGTTACATTGTTCATTTTCACTTGAGTACCTACACTCAAAGGATCTATGCCCTTTTTCTCCACCTCTAAAATAATTACCACAAAAACCTCTTCTAAAATAAGAATTACTTCTTCCCTGATAAGAACTAGTATCTGCTTGGTAGGAACTACCACCTTCCACTCAGTCATGCTTTTATCATCCCTTTTCCATTCACATTTTACCTTATCTTGCAAAAAATTGTTAGATTTGACACTTTCTCCATAAGATATACCTCTACCTCTTTGAAATCTACCACTTTTACTCATTCATCTTTGTTCATGCTTCTTTGTCAAGATCTCCTCATCTTTCAAGGCAATGTTGGTATGCTTCTTCCACACTTTCCAATTTCAAAAAACTTATTTAATATTGCATTCTAGATCTCAGTCCATTTATATACCTTGCAACTTTCTCAACCTCATCATCCACATGTCTAGATCTAATGTCCAATCTATAGAATTTCTCACTATACTCCTTCATAGTCATGTCCTTTTGTCCCAAATTTTGCATGTTTCTCAACAAGCTAACATGATAATCACTAGGAAGGAAATTCTTTTTCACTTTATTCACCATTTTAAACCAGATCTTGATCTTCTCTTTGCCTCTTCTTTATCTATCAGTTTGAAAATGCTCCCACTATAGTGAGACATGACATGTCAACCTAGTGACTTTAATTTTCACCTTCTAATTATCAGAAGTGCCTTCAAACTCAAAACTTCTCCATATCTAAGATCCAATCCAACACAACATTAGTTTCCAATTCTCCATCTCAAGGAACAACTTCCACAACAAGCTTTGAAAGTGCCCTAGAAAATACTCTCAACAATATTTCCTCAGGTTCCATATTTGGGTTTGGTGCCATGCATTCATCATCACTCACATAATCAAGATGCACTCCTCTCCTTTGGGCTATTTCCAGAACATCTAATCTAGGTACAATTTTTCTCAACATGTCCATGATAGTAGTGTCAACATTTCCTCTACCTTGAACCATCTTTACAAATAGGTTCCTCAAGATTGTAAACCTCTTCAAGTTATAGGTCAAATCTAGATCTACCACCCTATAACCAAATTCAACTTAGGGTTCTACATGATCTAATATCCTCAAGGATAAAACTCAAGCTTTGATACCACCTAACACAAGGAGGGTGAATAGCTAGGGCCAAAGGCTTGCCTAGTTTTCCAACCACCTCACTGGGTGAACATAATGGAAGTAAAGAACATAGAGAACAATACGAAGGAGAGAGAGAAAAAAAATACTTTTATTTATTTATCCAATTATCAACATACATGCCTAACTATAAGGCCTTCTAGGTTTTGACCAATAAATTTTGTGAAATCCCAGACTTAGAACTTTTTTAGGTCCTTAATTTGGACTTCCAGCTCTTCTACTTTGCATTCCTATCCAAACTCTCTAAGTGATGCCTAACCTAAAAATAAACACCCCTATTTATTTTTGATAAAATTTATTACAAAAGATTCTAGACATTACATAATAGAAGGTCAACCTCAAAATAGTCAATACACATCCCAAGACAAGATCCTTACATTAAATTTCATGATCCAAATTAAATACACAAGTCAACTCAAAATAAGAACCAATCATAGTTAAACTCGATCAAATAAAGATCCAAGCATCAACAAATATTAGGTTCACTCAACACACAAAATAACACTAAACCAATCCTAGATAGCTCGACACATACATGAATGCTCAACCAACACTAGACAACTTGATGCATATAGGAACTCAATAATGAATGCAACTCGACAACCACTAGAACTTGATGCTCTTGCATTAGTTTTTAAGAAAAAGTTGATATTTTTTTGTCTTTTGATTGTCTTCTTATCATCTTGTAGTACCTATGTAGATGCTCATAGTATACTTTTAAATTATTTTGATAGTTTTTGTATCGATCTTATCCTAATGTCTTTTATGTTTCTTGTGTCTGTAAGAGGAATTTCTTGATATCACCTTTTATTCTATATATTTGACCATTCAAGGATTAGTTGGAGGGATCTTTGATATAATGTAGCCCACATTGACACTTTGGGCCTCTTACACTTGCATTATGTCCTTGATATGTGTATGAATTGTGGTCTGTTGACTGCACTTATTGAGCATTTTCATAGTGAAACAAATATGTTTCACTTACATCTTGGTGAGATGACAATCACACTGATGCAGAGCCACACCTTGGAAAGCTTAGGAGGAAAAACTCACTCAACTGAGTTACTTCAAGGGGCACGTACATCACCCAAGATCGAACTGCTGCCAAACTCAATAGTCGATTATCTATATCCTTTCTAATCATTTGATTGCATGAATTGATAGATACAGGATTTAACACTAGACATTCATAAAAAATGGTTCTTCAAGAAATGCCATGTTGACACCAGGATATATATAAAAATTTGAATCTTCATATTCTCTGCTGCAAAACACAGAAGAACACCACAAGAAAACTGAAATTTGTTTCCAATGAAAATTCGTACCAACCCTCAAACCACTGAAACTTGCACAATAAAACCAAAACACATTCTTTTCTCTCCAAAGTCGAATCTAAAAAAACACACTAAAACTGCAACTTTCTATCTTACTCCAATTCGAATGTTTTCCTTACATAGCTGATTGGCTTAATTTAAAACTGATTCTCTTATCCTAATTAAAGGATGTGAAACATTTTCTTCTTATTTTAGAAAAGAAGAATTTCTTCTATCCAAAAAAAGGATAAGAATCTGAAACGTTTTTCTACCAATATTAGACAGTCATTTTCTAAGTCAGGAATATTCCAAAAATTGCCTACTACCTATTATTGGATTCTAAAAATTATTAAACACTACACCTCCAACTAAAAAAAAACTATTCTAATTTAAGATCCACACACCTGGTCCTAGGTGGCTATATCTGGAGAGCTTATCGAATTGCTACTCTAGGTATGCCACCACATGTAGGATGTTATTACAAACTTCAAAAACTAAAAGCATTTAAAACATAACATTAAATTCCCTATTACATTTTCAAAAATGTTGCCTCCTGTAGCGTTTCTTTTCTCTGCCATTGCAGCACACACTAGATGACATATATAGGATATTGAAGATTCACTTTCACTATCCTTAGAGAGAGTTCAATTCCACACCCCATCCTAGGATTCATGCTCTTTGTGATATATTTTAGGATGAAATTATTATTGGTAGAGTGGTCCCTTGGGATAAGATCATTTAGAGATATGGTTGGACATACTACCTAGTACTTATCCTTGGAGCTTTCATAGGATAATGTGAGATAGGGTCCAACATGGTCTTGTCATTGGATGGAGAAGATAGCTTTAGAGGATGTTGAAAAATCCTAATAGATTTACATGGGGCTAGTGTATGCTAGCACATATTTATCATGAGATGTATGGGATTGTATATTTCCATGTGAAGAGCATGGACACATGAGTTTTTAATTATAGGTGTGGGCATGGGAGTGTTTACCCATTACAAAGCCTATCTATGATGATCCTCACCAACCACTTGAGCCATATATTCAGCAATATTAATTAGACATGACCCAACCTATGCTTGGTAAGAATAATTATTGGAGGAGACTTTTAGATGATTAGATGTCTATCACATGGAGGCCATGGAAAAGTATATAGCTGTGGGATGATGCTCATGTATAATTGGGCTATATGTTGGTTTTATGACCACTTATTGGTCATTCTATTTAGAAAAAGAGAGAGTTATGTTGACTCCTACATGGAGAAAATTTGGGCATCCCTAGGAAATATCCCAGGAGTATTTCTAATATACTTTCTTCACTAAGGAGGTGAAGTAAGGATGGTATCCTAGGCTAGATCCTAGGAGATGCATGATAGATGTTTGAGCTCTTACCATCGTGAGATAGGATTATTCTCATGAGGTTATAGATGTTGGGATCACTCTTGAGTTTAGGTAGTATTTTTCTATCCATCCCTTTCCAAGATTTATAGATCCTATTGGGTCTATTGACATAGTACCTCAGTTAGATGAGAAAAAAGTACATATACCACATCTGAGAGAGGAGAGAGAAACTCCACCACCATGAGTTACTTTAGTCAGAGTTTCTCCTCATAGTGTTCATATTGATCCAAGTCCTAGTAGCAATAATTAAGCATTGTGAGCCCTCACATGTGTAGACTAGAGGAGATATGAGTACTCTAGGTGCCATTAGAGGAGATGCTTGGTGTTCTTGAGTAGAGGATCCATCACATTAGGTTTCTCGACTAGATCTTGGAGGAGAAGATGGAAAAGAAACCACCATAGACTCCCCTAGCTAAAGAACTCTTAGAGTAGACATAGGATGCACTTTGTTGAGCTAGAGAGAGATCCCAAGTTTCTTAGAGATAGGTTGGTGAGCTTTAGATATAACTTGTAGTATGGGATGCTTGCCTAGAAGAGAATGATCAAGAGATTGTTGTGCTGAGGAGGTAGTTAGATCAAGAGTGAGATAATACCCATTATCAGACCACCTAGGAAGCCCATTATTATGTTGTGTATGCTACTGTAGTGCCTGAGGATCAACATGTTCCTATATTTTTAGAGTATGCCTAAGCTTTTGATGATGTTGCACCTCCTTGTCCTCCTCTTGGTGATGAGTGGGAAGGATGTAGTTAGATCTATTTTGTATTCTTGTTCCTTCTGCATGTCATTGTACTATATACTAATCATATTGCTACTATTAACACATCTTGTTGTATCATTTTGAGACCTTATATTGATAGTGCTATGATTAGCACTCATTTTTTAATCTTCAGATTATATCCGCTTGAAATTAGATCATATATATGATATACAAATTTTGATTTGATTTTATCATATGTATCATAATGTTTTATTTTATTTTTATGAGATATTTCTATATGAGAGACTGATATGAGATGTTTTATTTTGATATCATGCCATGTATTTATGCATTTTATCCTTCTATGTGATCAATAACAGATATATCATGCGATGTTAATTTGATTAGTGATAGATATATGTATGGATTATGCAATGATTTTTCTTGATATTTCATATGCACTTAATTATTTTATGTGATGTAGTGTTTATTTGTAATGATACGAAAATGTATGGATAGATGTCTCTCGGTGATGATGCATAATGATGATACTAGATGTATGCAATTAAATGTATCTAACTAACCAATGTTATGCATGTGATGTTTTCATTATTATGACACGTGCTTAATCTTTATTTCTATAGATAGGAGATATGATCATCTACTTATGGAAGTCTTCAATAATGAGAAATGACACATTATTTATAATTTCTTACCTTCATTTCTCATGCTTAATATAATGAGTACCTCTAACATGTTAGATGTATCAAATGTAAATCTAAAATGAGTGCCAATCTAGGACTTTAGTCACTAAACCATAGCTTATTTTTCATGACTAATATTTTGTATGAATATGAAATGTCAATACAACCCTCACTGCCTAGAAACCCATAAAGATATGAATGCGACACTCGTCACTTTCCTTTTTTTGTTTTTTGGTTTATTAATATTAGAAGTTGAGCTAAGCATTGATTTATAAGTAGTTGGATGACCAACATATCCTTTCCTTTTGATATAGAAAGTTAACATAAGCATCAAGGTATAAACATCATGTTGGCATTAAGTTAGTATTGCCATTAGTGACAACACTTATCCATATTAGTATAGCTACCGAGCTCAGAGCTTAATTCTCTACTCTCATCGAGCATTCTAGTGTTAACCAAGCTTTGAAGAGTTCAGCAGTTTACACCGAGCAGACATTGGCAACTGAGAAAATATAAAAAATGTGAAGATCAGCAGTGTCTACCAAGCTTCACAATGTCTATCGAGTAGTAAGCTTGTATCATGTAGATTTAGTGTAAACTAAGCATTGGAAGCAGTAGTGTTTACTGAGTGAAGCAAGGTAAACTCAGTGTGTAGCATCTACCGAGTGACACTACATCTACCGAGTCACCAGTGATCTCTGAGTTTAGAACTACATCGAGTGATTAGTATGGACCGAGTCTTCACTTCTACCGAGTGCATGTTGATGCCGAGTAATGCAATGGACACCGTGTATCAAAAGGTCACCAAGTCAGTTCAATGAACCCGAGTTATTTACGATTGGGCTTACTTTGTAATGTATTTGCTCACTTATGTTTTGGCTGACTTGCAGTTTTGTAAATTTGAAAGGTATATTGTAAGGTGTATTGTAAGATATCACATGTATGTATGAAAGCAATAGCAAAGTAATATGAAATATTTTTGAGAAGTACATGCGAAAGATTATCAGCAACAGTTTAAGGAATACAACAAGGTCATTACAGAGGCATAAAGGTTATATCCATCACATAAGGTGATCAGCAATAAGTTGTAAGTAGATCCACTACTTCATCTTAATAGGTGAAATAGTTTCTAAATCCTCTAACAAGGTAGACTTAACAATTTTTGTGCAAATCTCTTAACCGAGTGCATACTTCATTGTATGTTTGTAAATCCTCTAACAAGGTGGACATAGTAGTCCTTTGTGCTCCTAACAGGGAAAATCTCTAGAAGTGGTCAATATAAGCCTTAATAGGCCAACTTTATGCTATAGTATTGAAGTTTTGTGGGTATCATCCCCACCCTAGTTTTACTTTCTATTTGGGAGGTTTTTGGGTCACCAAAATATTGTGTTCTTTTGTGTGATGACGGTTTTAACTCTTAGTAGAAATGCATACAATAGCATAGATTGATTTGTGGCAAATTTAAAAGGAAGTATTTAAATTTACTGATTCACCCCTCCCCTCTCAATAACTTATCATATATTGAATATTTCCAACAATTGGTATCAAAGCTTTGTGGTTCTCAGGATAAAAGTTTGACAGTGTGAGCAAATATCTAAGGACAAATGGAGATATTCAAACTTGACAAGGCAATTGAAAATGAAAAGCTAGATCTAGAGATGGCCATAGCTCAACTCAAAGAAGTAAAGGAGCATCTTTCCCAATCCCTAAAAAGAAGGAAGGAACTTGCAAGAAAAATGGATGACCATCAGTATGTTGAAGAAAATATTGAAGACTTTTTCCCATCAAGCAGCTCAGATGAAGCTAATGAGGCAATCAAAGAACTCCTAGCAAATAATGGCTCTCTACAAGAAGAAGTAAGGAAACTCAAAAGAGAACAAGAAATCCAATCAATCATGCTATGTGAAATTTTGGAACAAAGGAATAAGGCAAATGAAGACTTGGAGGTAAGAACAATGAAGAACAAAATCAATCCAATCAACATGAAGACCGGATTGATCAAATCACTAGAGCAAATGAAGAAATCAGAATTCTCAAAGCACAAAGTGAAAGAATAAGAAGTGATCTAAATTATGAAAGGGAAATCAATGAAAGAATAATGAGAGAACTGAGATGTGAAAAAAAAATCGTTGAAAATTTGAAGAATGACCTAAATGTTGAAAAAAAATCAATGAGAGAATGTTGAAATCACAAGAAGACATGAATTAATTGAATCAACAAAATGAGCAGAATCTTCATAGGCAAAAAGGTAAAGTAGGACTAGGATACAATGAAGAACAAGGTGAATCTTCCAAGAAAGGTGCAGAAAGGAATAAAAAAACCTCATGTAATCATTGTGGGAAAATTGGTCATACATCAAACAAATGTTGGAGCCATGGAAAAGAAAAATTCAATGGAAAGTGCTATAACTACAATCAACATGGTCACAAAGCCAATGAATGCAAGGAGAAACCAAAATTTGAAGGTAAATGCCACAAATGCAAAAAACATGGTCACAAAGCATCTCAATGCAGATCCAAATCATTCAATTCAGCTGAACAATTTGTAAAGGCAATATTTGGATGGGACTACAATACTTGGTGCAGATGTCATTATTGTGGAGAATATGGGCACACTAGCATAAATTGTGCAAGGCATCACCTAAGAAAGAAAGATGCTACTATAAGGTGTTACACATGCATTATCAATTGTGGACTACTAATACAGTACAAAAGTGTTATTAGCTAGCACTTAAGGTTGAGGAGAAGCTAAAGAAGAAACAACACTTCAAAAATAGAAGCAGAGGAAAAGGTAGAGAACTAGGTAACCAAAGAGGGAACTTTGGTGGTGGCATAGGTCAAGAAATTAGACCCCAAGGGGTAGTAAAACAAGTGAAGCTAGTGATTCAAGAATCCCAAGAGGAGGATACAATCAAAGAGGCAGAGGTAGTAATATCTTTAGGGGTAGAAGTAATAGTTAAGGTACGGTAACTTCATACTTTTCCACCATGAAATGTTATAACTACAACCAACTTGGACATCCCTCTTATAGGTGTCCAGAGAAGGATTTTTATTAGGGGAAAGAAAGGTGGCCTATGCACAAGAAGATGTTGGAGGTAAGAAGGTAGTAGATCTCCCATTAAATTTACAAGGAGAAAATTTGATGTTCAGGAGGACACTCATTAGAGAGCCTATGAAGGAGGATCCAAGTAAAAGGAGAGCCCTATTTAGGGTCAAGTTTAAGGTGAAAAACAAGGTATGTAAGGTTATCATTGACTCTAGTTCTACTGATAATATAGTGTCATAAGAGGTAGTAGATAAGTTGAAACTTAAGAGGCTACCTCATAACAATCCTTATAGGGTTACATGGCTAAATAAGGGTTAGCATGTAGAGGTGAAAGAAAAAGCATGGGTAGACTTTAATATTGGAAGGTATAAGGAAAAAGTACTTTGTGATATATTACCCATGGATGCATTCCATATCCTTTTAGGAAGGCCATGGCAATATGATAGAGAGGCACAATATGATGGTAGGAAGAATATATACAAGTTTAAGAAAGGGGAAGAATCTTATGCTATTCAATCCTTGTTGGAAGGGGAGGGAAACACCAAGATGGAACTTAATGGACTCATGGTAGGTGACAAGAAGTTCCTTAACATCATTAGAAAAGGTGAAGACATAGGGTATGCCATTTTTGTCAAGCCCCAAAATGAAAAGAGCACAATCAGATCATAGTCACCTAAGGAAGTGCAGGAACTACTAAATCAATTTGAGGACATTATAGGTGATGGAGAGAACACATTGTCACCTAAGAGAGCTATCAGCCATCACATAGACTTCATCCATAGATAATCCTTACCTAATAAAGTAGCTTATAAAATGACACTTGGCCAACATGTGGAGATTCCCAAACAAGTTCAGGAGTTCTTGGACCATGACTTAATAAGATAAAGTTTAAGCCCATGTGCAGTACCAACTATCTTGGTGCCAAAGAAGGGAAGTAGTTGGAGGATGTCCATGGATTCAAGAGAAATCAACAAGATAAGTATTAGGTATAGATCCCCAATCCCAAGAATTGAAGACTTACTAGATTGTTTAGTCAATGCCGAGTACTTCACCAAAATTGACCTTGAAGAGTGGATATCACCAAATAAGGATTAAGGAGGGAGATGAGTGGAAGAATTTTTTTAAGACTACTAAAGGGTTGTATGAGTGGCTAGTGATGCCATTTGGTTTGTCAAATGCCCCATCCACATTCATGAGGCTCATGAATGAAGTGTTTTATGATTACTTGGGTCAGTTTGTTGTAATTTACCTTGATGATATCTTGATTTTTAGTACTACAAAGGAAGAAAATTTAAGGAACCTAAGTCTAGTTTTGAAAAGATTATTTGATGGTCAACTCACTATCAACTTGGAAAAGTGTGATTTCACAAAGGAGGAGTTGGTCTACTTGTACTTTGTCATCTCACAAGGGTAGCTCAAGATGGATCTTATCAAGGTGGAGTCTATACTTAGTTGGCTAACACCCAAGTGTGCATCAGAGGTAAGGAGCTTCCATGGATTAGCCCAATTATATAGGAAGTTCATTAAGAATTTTAGCCATATTTGTGCATGATTTCTAGAGACTATTAAAGGTGGGATTAGAGCCAATTTTAAATGGATTGATGAACCACTAGAAACTTTGAAGAATTAAAACATCAGATTGTCACCTAGCCTATTTTGGTTCTACCTAGCTTTGAGAAGTTGTTGACTATTGAGTGTGATGCTAGTAATCTTTCCATTGGAGCTATACTTAGCTAGGAGGGTAAACTAGCTGCCTTTCATTGTGAAAAAAATGAATGAAGCCAAGAGGAATTATTCTTCCTATGACCTTGAGTTGTATGTCTTGGTCCATGCTTTGAGGAAATGGAGTCATTACCTATTGCCTAGAGAATTTGTGGTATTTTATGATAATCTAGCCTTAAGTTTTATCAATTTCAAAGAAAAGTTGAGTCAACAACACATGAAATGGATGGAATACATTCAAGCCTACACCTTCACATAAAACATAAAAAGGAAATTGCAAATAAGGTTGCAAATGCACTTAGCCATAAGTTGCTGACTGTATAAGAAGTGCAGATTAGAAGTTTGGAAATTGAGATCTTTAAGGAGATGTATCCTGATGATCCATACTTTTCTTAACCTTATAAGGTGTGTATGGATTATGCCAACCATTTTCATCATGAATACTTTCTTTTATTTTACTTTGCAGGAGGGCTTCTTGTTCAAGGGCAATCAATTATGTGTGCCAAGGGGCTCTATCAGAGAAACCCTCATACAAGAGAAGCATAATGGTGCTTTGAGTGGACATTTTGGCATTCATAAAATAGTAGATTTGGTAAAAATGTTCTACTACTAGCCTACATTGAGCAGGGATGTGAAGAAATATGTGAATTCTACTTTTTTTGTTAGAAAGCTAAGGGAGGTTCCACCAATGCAGGGTCATACCAACCATTTCCCATTACTCAAAGGCCTTGGGAATGTTTGAGAATTGATTTTTTGATGGGGTTACCTAAGACAAAGAAGGTCTATGACTATGTATATGTCATTGTGGACAAATTCAACAAGATAGCTCATTTTATGCCATATAAGACCATACATGATGCATGTGTCATTGCTAATCTATTTTTGAGAGATGTAGTAAGGATACATGGATTGCCTCTTAGCATAGTTTTTGATAGGGGTACTAAATTTATGAGTCATTTTTGGAAGACACTATGGCATAAATTGGGCACTAATCTATCATTTAGATATGTCTATCATTCTCAAATGGATGGGAAAATAGAGGTGGTCAATAGTAGATTGGGAAACCTCTTGAGTTGTTTGACCAAAAAGTATGGTTAGAGTTGGGACCACATTATTTCACAAGTAGAGTATGCTTAAAATTATATCATCAATAGATCCACTAAGAAGAGTCCCTTTGAAGTGGTGTATGGAGTGCATCCTAGAGGCATTCTTGAGCTCAAGGATATTAAGGCAGGTGCGGAAGTCAATGGAGTGGCTGAAGACTTTCCTCTTTCAATGAAAGAGGTTCATGACATGGTCAAACAAAGCTTGGAGTAGAATACAATAACCATGAAGCAAAGTGAAGATGCCAAGAAGTGAGATGTGCAATTTCAAGTTGGGGATTATGTTATGGTCCATCTCAATAAGAACAAACTATCTAAAGGTGAATCACATAAACTTCAGATGAGGAAGGTAGGACCATGCAAAATTATAGCCAAGTATGGGAAAAATTCCTACCAAGTTGATCTACTAGAAAACATGGGGATCTCCATTACTTTCAATGTGGTAGATCTAGTAGCATACAAGAGTCCCACTCCATCTTCCACTCTAGTAGAGGATGCAGACCTATAGGACATTGGAGTAATCCTACCCAAGCCATCTAGTAGAAAGTTGCAAAGTAAAAAGATTCTAAGTTCCAAAGTGCACAAGGTGACTAGAGTAATCACCTAAAAATGGTCATCTAGACTATTAGTCCCCTTCTCAACATTTTGGCTAAATTAATTAATCATTTACCTAGGCCAAATTGCTAAAAATCAATTAATTTGATTACAACCTATAGTTTTTCCTATACAATCCTAAGTTCATTATTTGATTAAAAGAACATGTCCCCTTTTAATTAAATCCCCCTTTTTTCTAACCCACTTAATGTGTAGACATAAAATGTGATTTCTATTTTTACAAATTAAAGGAAAAGAGTCTTTTTGTCTCATATGCAAAGTCAACTCTTTGTTTATTGGTTGATTTGTTGTGCACATGCATCAATCTCATTTTCAAACTCTACCCTTGATCTTCCATCATCTTGATCTTGATCTCCACCATCCATATGAATTTCTCTTGAGTATTGTTATGCTGCAGGTTTACCATTTGAATTCTTGAGAGATTTTGTGGAGAACTTCCATTTTCTTGTCTACATTCTCTCATATCATAGAATTTTAGTGCAATTGCATGTATCTTAGTTTCTCTTTTTCTATAATCTAGTTCATATGGCTTAAATAGTTGGATTTGTAATAATCTCATTCTTGTTAACATAGTTGCATTTTAGATATTCATATTAGCTTACTCCATATTTGCATTGCATATTTGGGGAACTCATTGCAGACACTTGCATTCTTTCTCTTGTCTCAAAGAACCTTCTATTGCATGGTTTACTAGCAAGAAAAGTATCTCTAATGCTCAGCTGAGAGCCTTCATATGCTTGAAACATACTTTCTTGCACTTCATGGATAGGGAGCTCTAAGCCAACATCCAAGCATTTTGAACTCATGGAATCACTTGGATAGAAGGGTTTAGAGTGTGCCATATTTTGAGTGTACATTTTTGGCACCCATCATGGGGTAGAACGTCCTAGTTTTTCTCTTTATCTTGTTTTATTCCTTGTATTTTCAGCATTTTGTCTGCATTTTCTTTTTTTACAGTCACAACTTTTGGGTGATACTTTGCCAATATCGTACGACATTTGTTTGTACTGTCATGCAATACTTTTTCAGTAAAAATACCACATGCTCTTATTGAACTCTATCACGTCAACATAGTACGTTCTATCACCCAACTTATGTAGAAATATCATACAAAGGAAAACTATTGCATGGGTATATTGAGAAGTATCGTACAATAGTCTTCCAACAAAAAACTATTGCCTTGCTTGAATTTTCTTCTTGTTTACGTGGTTAGATCAATTTCTTGGTTGTTTCTTACTATTTGTTAGATTTTACAAGTCTGCGACTATTTGACAGAGGTCTATTTATAGATTTTATTCTATTTTGGGACTAACTTGTGGAACTAATGGTTGTGTTTGTAGGTTGTTTCCTTGAAATGCTTACATAATTTCCTTGAAAAGAATGCATGTCAAAG
Source organism: Cupressus sempervirens (assembly GCA_028749045.1). Lineage (NCBI taxonomy): Eukaryota > Viridiplantae > Streptophyta > Pinopsida > Cupressales > Cupressaceae > Cupressus > Cupressus sempervirens. Next base: position 510,836,037 of record CM053787.1, on the reverse strand, counting down.
ATTCAAATGCGCAAGGGATACTAACACTTGTTTGTAGAGCCACCCAAAACATAAAAACCAAACTTGCTTGTTTTCTTTTATTCCATGTGCAACACTCTACAAGTTGTTTTTATTTTGTACGCACATTAAACTTGTGATTGGGATTCTTTGGTGATAGGAGAGTATGCTCTTTACCCTTGTGGTGAATTAGAAATCTTGACTTGCCTTTGGATTTTGCAAGCAAAGGGATAATTGAAGCTTCTTGGCATGTTTGGCAGAAACAATCAAGATAGGAGAGTATGTTCTTTACCCTTGTAGTGAATCAAAAACCTTGACTTTTGAAAGTGAATCCAATCTATTTTTAGTCAGAATCCTTGAGAGCGTATGCTCTTGGGCAACCAAGAAGAATGACCCAAGTGGGGACAAGAGAACCCAACTATTCCAACCCACTATAACTCAAGGCTATCAAGGACACAAAACCTTGGTAGATTGGGGCCATGAGGGATTGGGATTGGGGCCATGAGGAAAATGCTAAGCAAGAATGCTTAAGGTGCTCTTGTGGCCGTGAGGTCTGTTACCCATTGCAAGGTGGGGTGTCCTGATGAGAGCCAATTATAACCTATTTAATGCCCTATTGTAATTAATTTTATGCACTTATATAGTCACTTCCTCATTCCATTTCCATAATATTCCATCCCATTTTATTGTTTTATGTTGCATATGGATTAATATCTATAAGCAGTATGTAGTATTGTTTTGGGATTAAATTTTGGAGAATTCATTATTGATTGCTTATACTAATCAATATTATCGTAATATGTTCATGTGTGAGTAGATATTTTTATTACCTACAGATCTTCCTATTGTCTCCTTAATAAGATATTCCTATCATATTTGAGACATCAATTATTGTGGATAATGTTGGCTTACAACTTATTTGTGTTATTATTTAAAACCACTATTGTGGCTTTCATGGTGGCTTTACCTCTTCTAAATGAATCATGTTGGAATGCATATTTATCAACTTGAAAAAGCATTATCTTCTCCATTGTAGATTTCATACATCAAGAGAACATCCACGATGAATTACATGCCAGCAAATGGAAATAGACTGGCCAATCATGAACCTATTTTTCTGCCATGAATAGTATATAATAGATGTATAAAAACAAAAGAAATATCTTGTAAGATATTCCTCAAAATCATGTGGATAGTAAGTAAACTCTAGCCAAAGATCATTTTTCATTGTTGAAATAACATAACTATTAGTAAAGGAAAATGAAACAAGTGTCATAGTCTCATGTGGCAATAAATTTGATTCCTCCAAAACCATTTCAAAACCATATTGGATATTGGAGGAATGCTGAAAATGAGTTTTCTATTCTTGGCATCAAACTAATTTATGTTGTTTTATTAACGTTGCCCTATTAATTGAGTGGTGTAGTTTATTAAAATGATTGTATAAAAGGTCATAGTTACAGTAATGTAATATATAAGATTGGAATACATAGATTTGTGCAAAAAGAACTATTGTACATAGGTCTAAATGACATCATTACATTGAAATAAATAAAGATATCAGTTTGTGCATGTTTGCAATAGTGTAGACATAGGATAATCTCTATCCACCATGCAAGCTGGAGTAAGGGCCCACTTCATGGTGAAACACGGTGATGTATTTCATTAGTGTGTTATTCTATCTTGTATAAATTTATATTTCTTGTTTAGATGATCATCACAATATAGTTTTGTGTTTATTAGTTAGTGAGTTTTTGATTAGGCATCCAATAATTAGAATATAATATAGAAATGATTTTACTATTGTACAATCTATAGATTATTATTTTTATTTTAGGAAGATAGTTTTATTTCTGATCTTTGTATCATGTGGAAGTGACGGTTCCTATCGCTGCAATCATTTTGATTTCTTGTAGATTTAGTTTTGAGTGTTTTAGTTGCATTCATAATCCCTAATCTCATTGCTAACATCCCTTGATGGCATACTACTTGGATGCCTTTCATAAGCTTACACTCTTAGATTGACATGTATAGACTAGCCAAACTTTATCATAAAATTGTTAATTCTTTTGTTATTTGATGGGGACACAACCCAAGAACAAAATGGAAACAACAGAAAAGGGAAATTATATTAACTAAGAAAATAAGCTAGTAGTACAGGAAAATAAACTTCAAAACATGCCCTAAGGGCTTACAATAGCATAAATCTGGAGGTAATTTCTCCTTATGGTACCTCCTCTCAAACTCCACTCCGAACTGCCTTTTACAATTCCAGAAATCTCCTTAAATAGACCCAGGAGGGTTAAGGACTAGGAGTATATTCTAGAAAGTGCTAGTAGGCATCCACCGACCAAATAGAAGGCTCCTGAAGTTGCGTTAGAAGTCGGTGGAAATCTAGAAGAATCCAGAAATGGTACCCAAACTTTTGGGAGGCATAACTTTTGAGCCGTAGCTCCGATTGACAAACCGTTTACATTTTTGGAAAGCTCTCAAAGTGCTCTATAGCCCTATGGACAAGCTTTTCTCGTCCCCCATTTTTTGGCCCTTTTCGAGGTCATTTAATGCCCCTAACCTGACTTTGAAGCATTCTTAGGAGGTCTCCAAAACCCAAAAAACTGTAATAACTTTCAAACCATGGGGCCTTTCGACCTGATTCTTTTTCTAGAATGCTCTAAATCACGATTACATTCATCTGGCCAATTCACACCTTCTAGGTCACCAAAATGATGGCCAAATTGCATGCTCCTATTTTTTCAGTATTTTCTAGCACACTGATAGTTGAACTGTGAGAGTTGGAACCTTTATTTGACCCAAATGGGTATCCAAAAATGTAAAGACATGAAACAGAAACTAAGTCTAAGTACATTTTTTTGGGTGACACAGGATTGCCCTTATACCTCTGGATGCTCCTGCATCAGACACCCAGGGTAGATTGAAAAGTGACCCTGTCACTTTATGGATGGTAGAGGAAATCCCAAATGGGAAACCTCAGCTGTTGAAATCCAAGTTGAGTCCTCGATCGGCCGTCCTTTCCATTTGACCAAATACTTTTCATACTGCCTGTTTCTGGTACTCCTACCCACACGATGATCTAGAATGTCTTCTATCTCCTCCTTCTTAGAAGCAGGAATTGGACATGGCTCTAACACTAGCTCCTCATCTGCACCATCATCATGATACTCTGTTAAATCTGCAATGTTGAAAATGGGAGAAATCTGAATACCATCTGGCAGCTCCACTTCATATGCATTTCCTGAGTCATGTTTCTTCAAAAATTTGCAGGGGCCAAATTTCTTCATTTTCAGCTTGTTGTAAGTACCGGCTGGAAATCTTTCTTTTCGTAAGTGCACCATGACTAAATTTCCTACTTGGAATTCCTTATGTCTTCTCCTTTGATCAGCCCTAGCTTTATACTCTTGATTCATCTTGGTTATGTGTGCCTGAAACTCCTCATGTAGACGCTTGATATGTTCAGCAAATTCCTCAGCTTCAGCACTTGTCCTCTCCCCTTGTTCTATCTTCCTCAGCTCTAGTACAGTCCTTGGGCTATTCCCATATACAATTTGGAATGGTGATTTTCCAGTACTCCTATTTATAGAGTTATTGTAAGCAAACTCTGCTTGTGGTAGAATTAAATCCCATCCCTTGGGCTTATCCCCAACTAAACATCTTAGCAAATTGCCCAGACTTCTATTTATCACTTCTGTTTGACCGTCAGTTTGTGGGTGATGTGTGGAACTGAATTTCAAGTATGCTCTCAACTTTTTCCACAATGTCCTCTAGAAATACCCCACAAATTTAGTGTCTCTGTCAGAAACTATACTCCTTGGAAGACCATGTAGTCTTACCACCTCTTTGAAAAACAAGTCTGCAATATGGACAACATCATGAGTTTTGTGGCATGGAATGAAATGTGCCATTTTGGAGAACCTATCAACCACCACGAATAATGAGTCATTACCCCTTTGTGTCCTTGGCAATCCAAGAACAAAATCCATACTTATGTCCTCCCATGGCCTTGATGGAACAGGCAATGGCTGATATAGGCCAGTATTGTGACTAAACCCCTTGGCAACTTGACAAATCTGGCAACTCTGTACAAACTTCTTCACATCCTGTGAAATTTGAGGCCAAAAATAATGTTCTCTAAGAATAGAAATGGTCTTATCTCGACCAAAATGTCCTTCTGTCCCTCCACTGTGTTTCTCCTTAATCAGATTTTCCCTCATGGAACTCCTTGGAATGCACAATTGACTACCTTTGAACAACATGCCATCCTGAATCAAATAGTCTAACCACTTGGTTCTATCTACAACAACAGGTTCTTTACAAGCTTTCATGCTTCAACAAAATCAGGATCCTCAGGGTACAAATTCTTGAGTTCATCAAATCCAACTACTTCAACTTGCATTACTGTAAGCAACAACTGCCTCCTACTTAGTGCATCTGCAACCCTATTGGATTTTCCACTTCTATGCTTCAACACAAATGTATAACTCTGCAAGAATTCTACCCACTTCATATGCCTCTAATTCAATTTACCTTGGCTATTTAGGTATTGTAATGCTTGATGATCAGTATACAAAACAAATTCTTTTGGCAATAAATAATGTCTCCATTTCTTTAAGGCCTGAACTATTGCATAGAACTCTTGATCATAAATGGAATACTTCTTCTTTGCATCATTCAATTTTTCACTAAAATATGCAATAGGCTTACCTTATTGGCTTAATACAGCTCCAATAGCGCTGCCACTAGCATCACAATCCACCTGGAAAACCTTTCTAAAATCTGGAAGTGCCAACACAGGCTGTTCTGTCACCTTCTTCTTCAGCAATTCAAAACTTCTCATAGCCGCTATAGTCCATTTGAACTCTTTTCTATCCCCTCTTATTGTATCAGTTAGGGGTGCACATATGCCACTGAAATTCTTAATAAACTTCTTGTAAAAACTAACCAGACCATGAAATGATCTTACCTCAGTAGCAGACCTTGGAGTAGGCCATTCCAAGATGGCTTTTACCTTCTCTGGATCCATTTTGAGGCCTTTAGGTGATATAACAAACCCCAAATAGACTAACTTTCTTTTTGCAAAGATACACTTCTTCAGATTAATTAACAGTTTCTCTTCCCTTAGCCTTTCAAGGACACTATGATCATAAATGTTCTTCCAAAATCTTGCTGAAAATTAAGATATCATCCAAATAGACAATAACAAATTTTCCCAAGAACTTCTTAAGTACCTCATTCATGAGCCGCATGAAGGTGCTTGGGGCGTTCGTCAATCCAAAGGGCATGACTAACCACTCATAAAGACCCTCCTCAGTCTTGAAGGCTGTTTTCCACTCATCTCCTTCTCGAATCTGTATCTGATGATAACCACTCTTCAGATCTATCTTTGTGAAGTACTGAGCTCCACTCAAGCAGTCCATAATATCATCCATCCTTGGCAAAGGAAACTGGTACTCCTATTTATAGCTCAAGAATCTGTACACATCCTCCACTCTCCATCCTTCTTTGGTGCGAGTACTACAGGTACTGCACATGAACTCAGGCTCTCTCGAATCAAGCCCTTCCTCAACAGCTCTTGAACCTGTCTATTTAGCTCCTCTGTTTCAGTAGGAGTCATCCTGTGAGCAGCCTTGTTCGGCAAACTAGCTCCTAGAATCAGGTCTATCTGATGACTGATTTGCCTTACTAGTGGCAATCCATCTGGAACATTATCAGAGATAATATCTCCAAACTCCCCTAGTAAATCTGAATCTTCAAATGGTATTTCACTACTACCTTCTTTATCTTTCCTAGGAATCAAAGCATAGCACATATGCTGATGTTTCATGCCATCTAAAAACTTCCTTCCATCAATAAGAGAAATCCTAGCACTGCTACATACCTTTTCACCTTCCTTTTTCATGGGCTTCAATTTGTGGCGAACTCCATCCTTTGTCAGAGAGTATGTGTTTGCATGTCCATCATGTACTGCATGTCTATCAAACTGCCATGGTCTACCCAACAATAGATGGCAAACATCCATCGAAATAACATCACAAAGAACTTCATCATGGTAACTCCCAATTTTGAATTTCACTAAACATTGTTCACTTACCAAGACCTTATGATCATCTTTTACCCAAGAAATTCGATAGGGCTGGGGATGTTTCTCCCTCTTGAGCTTCAGCTTAGAGACCATCTCTTTTGATACCAGGTTATCAGTGCTACCACTATCAATGATCACGTCACAACATTTATCCTCACACTTGCATCTGGTACGAAACAAACTCCTCCGTTGTCCTAGTTCATTCTCACCACTTAATAGGACTCTTTCATTTACCAAGGTCTCTCCTCTTTTTGCATCCTCTGAATGTGATGATTGTGCATCCTCATCCACATGAGCAACCCTAGCTTGGCCCTTAGCACTCCTATCTATCCTTCCTTGTTGTTGAGGGCATTCAAAGGCGCGATGACCTTCTTCATTGCAATGGAAATAGGTACCACGGAAGCCTCCTCTTCCTTTTCCATGTCCTCTACCTCTTCCTCTCTGATTTTGAAAGTCTTGGTCACGGGAGCAGTTGAAACCCTCATTCCTATGGTTCCTTCTAGTACCCTCATCTTCATTTTTCTTTTGGGTTTCATTGTGGCCTCCAGATGATCTACCGCTTCCCCTTCCTCTTTGACCACACCCTCTTTGTCTTCCTTCAAACCTTTTATTCAGCTTCTCTTCAACTCATAGGGCAAACTGGTATGCCTCTTCAACGCTAGTCATTCTTACTAGACTTAATTCCTCTTGGATGCTAGGTCTCAATCCACTGATATAACGAGCAACCTTCTCCTTATTTACTTCTGCATGCCCCGCTCTAATCAAGAGTCGATAAAATTCCTCTATATATTCTTGGATTGATCTTCCTGCTCGCTTTAACCCATGCATCTTCTTAAACAAATCAAGCTCATTGTCCACAGGAATGAATTGCTTCTTCAATTTGTCCACCATGGGATCCCATCTTGTGATCTTCTCCTTTCCTCTTCTATTTCTTTCCAGTTGAACCTCTTGCCACCAGATTTTGGCATGGCCTTTCAGTTTGGCCTTTGCAAACTTAACCCTATCTGGGTCCCTTATATCCTCATACTCAAAGTATTTTTCCAGTTCATTGATCCAATCGATCAACTCATCTGGTTTCAGATTTCCTAAAAAATACACCCACTTCAATTGTAGGTCTTTTCCCAAACTTAGTAATGGCCCTAAAAAGCCTTTCCTCTACAGGATTCAGAACTTCCCCGTCAAATTCCTCTTCTAGTCCCATTACTTCTTCTTCATTGTCATCCTCACTGTTGTCACCTGCGGCAACATTTGCTCCTCTACGAAGCTCCTCTTGCAATGCCTGCACCTGCCTTTGGAGGGATCTAACCTCCTCAGGATTAATATCTCTGGCCCTTCCACCATGCTCTCTTCGTGGAGGCATCTTCTAACTCGAACCCACAACCACACAGTCGGCGCTCTGTCTACACACTCAGGAAAATCAGCTCTGATACCACTTGATGGGGACACAACCCAAGAATAGAATGGAAACAACAGAAAAGGGAAATTATATTAACTGAGAAAATAAGCTAGTAGTACAGGAAAATAAACTTCAAAACATGCCCTAAGAGCTTACAATAGCATAAATTTGGAGATAATTTCTCCTTATGGTACCTCCTCTCAAACTCCACTCCGAACTGCCTTTTACAATGCTAGAAATCTCCTTAAATAGACCCCAGAGGGTTAAGGACTAGGAGTATATTCTAGAAAGTGCTAGTAGGCATCCATCAACCAAATAGAAGGTTCCAAAAGCTGTGTTAGAAGTCGGTGCAAATCTAGAAGAATCCAGAAACAGTACTCGAACTTTCGGGAGGCATAAATTTTGAACCGTAACTTCGATTGACGAACCGTTTACATTTTTGGAAAGCTCTCAAAGCGCTCTATAGCCCTATGGACCAGCTTTGCTCATCCCCCATTTTTCAGCCCTTTTTGAGGTCATTTAATGCCCCTAACCTGACTTTGAAGCATTCTTAGGAGGTCTCCAAAAACCAAAAAACTGTAATAACTTTCAAATCGCGGGGCCTTTCGACCTGATTCTTTTTCTGGAATGCTCTAAATCACGATTACATTCATCTGGCCAATTCACACCTTCTAGGTCACCAAAATGATGGCCAAATTGCATGCTCCTATTTTTTTGGGATTTTTTAGCACATTGATAGTTGAACTATGAGAGTTGGAACCTTTATTTGACCCAAATGGGTATCCAAAAATGTAAAGACATGAAACAGAAACTAATTCTAAGTACATTTTTTTGGGTGACATAGGATTGCCCTTATACCTCTGGATGCTCCTGCATCATTATTATTTGCCCCATTGTTGGCCTATCATGTCCCTTCATTGGGTGCTAGAGGAACATTATGAATGGAAGCCCTTTCTAAACACTCTAAGTTAGTAGCTACATTTTTTTGCCACTCAACTTCTTGGTGCAAGGATCAATGCTAGTGGACTATCTGGATCACCCCAAAATTTACACTCACCATCTATGTTCCCATGGTTGTGCTTATGGCACTTTCATGACAAAGTCAATATCTCTTGTGGGCAACCACTTGGTGTAAGGTGAAGGAGAAAATAACATGGGTCAAGTTGTTGAGTAATGAACTGTGACTTTTAGGGAGATTTTTTGGCAAGTGTTTTTGAATGTGTTAACCTGAGTAAACATTCTCACAAATCAAACATCTTGGTAAAATTGGTAGGAAGGTTGTTTTGATAGCACAAATACATATTGGAAAGGTTTTTTTGACCCTTGTTCAATTGTTTGAGACATGCTAAAATACCCTTACTATTTGCAAAACTTGTTGTTCTTTGACATGGACTGAAGTCCTAAACTGTTTGATCTAAAAACTACTTGATTGACCAACTAAAATGCAAAACAAATTTTTCAAAATTGTCTCTTTTCATATTTCACTGGCAAACTATTGCATAGTCTCTAGAGAAATATCGTGTGACACTTTTTGTCCAAAAAAGTATTGCCTGGCTACTTCCAGGTCTATTTCCTAGTTATATTGTGTTTTATCACCTTGATTAAGAAGAACTATCGCCTAAGAGAAAAGTATTTCCTAGTTACTATAAACTTTGTCGTATGATACAAATTGTTGCCCTATTATCGTCTAGCTTCTGGAAGAATATTGCCTAGGTCATTTTGTTGTCAAAATAGAATCTGTAGTACATTTTAACAGATCTAGGGTCTTGTCACTTCATTCCTTCCTAGGCCTGGTCTAAAGTCTATATGTTAGGTGTTGTCCTAAGTTGAAAAGATGAGTATAGTTCGTCAGATATAAGTCTCAAAATGTCATTGATGATCACTTGTCAAAATCTAGTTACTATTATGCTAGCTATTTGCTACTAAGCTTCTTGCTCGCTCTCTCAACTTGAGTCACTAAGGTTGTAAATTATTGAACACTCTTGACAAGCCATCTATTTTTCTTTGATAAGTGATTATTATTGATTATACAAGCTTCAAATCTGAAACACTTCTCTCATCTTATTAAGAAAAGACACATTTTTACATACCAGTCACAACTAGGGTCCAAGTTAGTAACAATAGTAATCCCTCTTTCATTTTTGCATAATTAGAGACTCCACCTAGGTGTCCTCATAGAAAACCTTGTGTGGAAGATCCCTATTCTAATCAAACACAAATAGTCAGTATCCAACACAATCTGCTTTACAGTTTTGAAAACCTAGTTGGAACAACTTTTGATACACCCATAGGTGAAATTTTTTGACCAACATGCATCTTGAAGAAATCAAATTCTATTTAGAAGAGTAAGCATGTGAAAATGAAAGACTTATGGAAGCCATCTGCACTAGAGAAATAGTGGATCAACAAGTTGAGCCTAACTCTCATACACACAATGAGTAAACTAGAAGAGACTATTATCACAATCCATTTGAACACATTCCCCTTAGTGGAAATGATGGCAATCACACACCTCCAAGGACTCCTAGAGTCAACATAGGAGCATGCCCATCACCACCCAAACAATCACAATCACATCACAAAAGTGATGATGAGGTCACTAGTGAAGATGACATAAGGTTTCAACAAGATGAACTCACTCAAAAACTGATGCTAAAAGCTTTGGAGCAAAACAAGGACCAATACTTCTAGTATATGACAACAAATGGATGGAAAATCCCTCAAGATTTTGATGTGCAATGAATAATAAAAAAATGAGATCCTACCAAGGCTGAAATCTTGAGAGAAGAAATGCAAGAATTGAGGAAACAACTTGTACAATTAAAAACTTCCAAAGAGCCACCTAAAACTTCATTTGTTGAATCAATATGTGCTCTCCCATTTAATAGGATTCTATACAAGCTTCCATTTCCTAAGGATATAGAGGTGCCTAAGTATGATAGATTAAATGGAAATTGTGACTCTCACAATCATGTGAGACATTTTCATGCTATTAGCATGGATTTAATGCATGAAGACACCTATCTTATGCGATTATTTCCTAGAAGTCTAAGAGGGAAAGCTATGGAGTGGTTCACAAAGTTGACTCCCACTTTCAAAAAAATTGATGAATTCACACAATGCTTTATCCAACAATATTCATAACATTCAACATCTCATAATTGTGTTGGATTTGTGCTAAATCAAACAAACATAGGGAGAACTTTTTGCAACATACCTTCAAAGATGGAGATCCCTATACTCTAGGTACCCTCGACAAGTTCTTGAAGCTGAGAAAATTGACATCTTTGTTAACACGCTTATATTGTGACTTAAGAAAATAGTTTTTCACATCCTTCAACACAATGGTTGAGAGTGCATATCATATTGAGGATGTTGCTATCAAGAAGGGTGACATTGTTGTGAACAAAGAGAAAATGGCAACAAAAATAGAAAGGACAAAAATAAACCTTGGAACAAAAACAAATATGTTGTCAATGATGGAGTAGTGGACACTCCTAAGACCAAGGAACCTACATTTAATCTTTCCAATGTCATCTATGCTATATAAAAAAAAAAAAGTTTCAAAACTAAAAACATATGACAAGAACACCAAGTTCACTAAAAAATGGTGTGTTTATACACCAATGGTTGAACCTTATGAAGTGGTCTTAAAGACCTTAATTACAAAAAAATTGGTGACATTTCCAGACAATTCCCACCCCTATGACCTACCTATTAGACATCCTTGAAGGTGAGAGGAACATATTTGTAGTTATCACAGAAGAAAAGTTCATAACACTTAACATTGTTTTTTACTCAAAGACATTATTCAAGATCTCATAGAGGCTGGTAAAGTTGTCATGGATGGTCTTGTTAAAATTTTGACCATAAATATTTTAAGAAACCCTTGCTAGAATATGAGTAAGGTGAATCCTCCAAGGCTCCTAAGAAAAATCATGATGCCAAGATCAACTATGCATATGCTAACACAGATAATGTTATAAACATTATTGAACCTATTAAGTATCTTTGTATGATGAATTCTAAATCTAGCAATCAACCCAACTATGATGTTGTGGATGAAAGACCCAAGGTTGTCCTTAAAATGTGAAATCCCTCCCAACACCATCAGGACACTAGACTAAAGGTGGTACTTTGAGTGGATGAATCTTCCTCTTTACAGAGTGAACCACTTAACACTATCACTAAGGGGCAATCTAAAGTCATTCTAAAGTTGCTAATGATCTTAAGAATGCTTTATCATACAAACAAGAAACTACCTCAACAATCTCCAATTATGACCTTGTTAGCCAACTACAACATACCCCGACTCAAATGTCCATCTTTGAGTTGTTAGGATTATCCTCTTTGCACAAGGAAATCCTTGAAAAAGATTTATGTTCTGCCACCATTCCCATGGATATTGACAGGGAACCATTCTAAGCTATGGTGAACCACCCTCACAACCTCACCTTTTTCTAAAGAAAATGATAGAGCTCTTAGTCATCCCCACAATATTGTCCTCCATTTCGAAGTCCAAATTTTCCATACTCACATTCATTGAGTCCTGATAGAAAATGGTATAGGTTTATCTAAATTTTCCATTAACCTTAGGTTCAAGATCACTATCAAAGCCTATGATGAGGTTGAAAGACCTTTTGAAGGTCTAGTTGGGCTTCTAATTAGAGTTTGTCTTGTTGAGAAAGATGTCATTTTCCAAGTCCTAGACATACCACACGCATACAATTTGTTGTTGGGATAACCATGGATTCATGACATGCAAGTAGTACCTTCTATGTATCATCAATATATCAAGTTCCCTTTCAATGGTATTGAATTAGTTGTCCCTAGAGACAACTTAATTTCTATCAATACGCTATCTATTGTAGAAACATTGGTTCCACATAATCTCTCTTCTCATGAGATGACACCATCCTTTACAAAGTGTGAATAGAAACTAAAAAATGATGAGCCTAGGCATGTTTGAATATACTCTAGACTATATTGCTACTCTATCAGTTTCCCCTTGATCTTATGGGAAAACTTCTGCCAAAATGAAGCCTTCAAGTTGTGCAATGACTCTTGCTTGGCCAAACAATGATATTAGAAACCCAAAGAAACATACTACTTAATTTAGGATTGGACACCCTAAATGATTCCTAATGCACTATTTAGTCTCATTTAATTTATCGACCAAGGACATAAACTTCGAATGGCATGTGCAAAGTATATTCTTCAAACTTCCTCTTTTAAGCCTATTTAAGGAATTTAAATCCTTATGCTTCTGGAAAACTAAACTAAAATTGATAAGAAAATGTATTCTACTCAAAGCAGGAAATTATAGTTAGGAACTACTCCAACTGACTGTACTGCAGGAATAGGCTACTAATTATGGTATCAGTGGTTGCAGGAACAACAGAGTTCTAAAACATCTAGATGAATAGGAAATGAACTCTATACTAACAAAGAAAATGACTCATCAAGTGGGCCCCTCTTGAATGAGTGAATGGAAAGTATAATCAAGATAAAAGTTGCAAACTCGAGCTGAACATTCTATTCATCCATAAAAATGATTACACTTGTTTGAAATAGTATGCAAGAGTTATGTATTAAAAACTAGTTTGTTTCACTAACTCCCAAAGAGTCACAATAGTCGATTATTTAAAAGAAAACTAAAACTAACTTCTAAACCTATGATCACTTCATAATGAGGATTGGTTACAACTCATAAAGTTTCATAATAGAAACATTATTGACCATGAAAAATCTCAAAATATAGTGCACGCTAAATTTGTGTGTTGCATGCAATAGAAGGCATTGACTTATGAAGATTCTGCAATCATAGTTGGCCTTGATGACTCTTGTGCTAGTATGTCAGTCCTTGAATATCCGTGTTTGACTCCTACAAGATAATTAATGCACACACATCCAACCAGATACACATATATATTTCCACATCATTAATATTAAGAAAAGGTGTTAGTCTTAATTATAACTCTTGCAAACCTATGGCTACAAGAGGTAACTACCCAAAACATAGCTTAGGAGAGAAATAATCCATTAACATGTATAACTATAATATTCACCATTCTTATTGATGAAATTAAGCAGGTATGATGCCTTTAGAGATATCCACATTCTATCTTATGTTCACACACATATATAATCATATACATAGAAACCATAAGTTGACATGCTTAAAACCATAAATGTATGCCTATGTGCAATCAAATGTCTTAGAAAGAAGATAAAACGTGGTGAGAAAGATGGCTAATTTAGGAGCCCATCAACTCTTTTTGGCACCTTTGTTCAATCCTCAATTCTCCTAGAAGTAGAAAAAGAAGAATGAGCAATCAAAGACAGGATATATAGGGAAGAGGAAGATGGGGAGGAAGTCACAGTCACTACTTCCATCTCTCCATAATGCTACAACAAAGGATATAAAGTTCTCACAAGCATGGGCTATCAGTGCTATATAAGCTTGAAGCTTCCACATCCCTCTCCTTGCTTCACCCTGATCTCATAGATTAGTTGGGTCTACATCAAAGACCTGAAATACCCTCTTCTCAAAATGACTATGAGATTGCCTGCTACCTAAATGCCATTGAACCCATGACTTCTTCCACCAGTGAATCTGTGGTTAACATGATGGAATCAAATATCAAGTACCTTAGTCATAAAATTAAAAGAAAAAACAAGTGGTTAGATGGAAAAAACCACTTTGTGGCAATATCTAAACCTAAAAAAAAAGTTAAAAAAAAGATGTATCCAATGGTGAAAACCTCCTTGAGGCACTTATGGATGAGGTACTTAGTAGTTTTCCAAGCTATTTTCAAGATAGATCTTTGGTTCTCATTGAACCTACACGGCCTTTCAACTTGGGCACAGGGGAATCTCCTAAAATTATCCATGTGGCTCAGTCATTGACAACTGAAGAAAAAGAGAGTTTTTCCAAGTTCTTTCAATACAAGAAGATCAATTTTGCATGGACATACTCAAATATGCCATGACTTGATAGATTTCTAATTATGCATCATTTATCTATCTCTCCTGGTGTAAAACTTGATAAACAAAAACTAAGAAAAATGCATCTACATGTAGCCCTCTTGGTCAAAGTAGAGTTGAAAAAAATCCTAAGTGCAAACTTTATCAGAGCTATTGATTATGCAGAGTGGATTTTCAACATTGTACCTATGTCTAAACATGACAAATCTATTCAAGTCTATACTAATTTCAGAGATCTAAACAAAGCATGCCCTAAGGATAAATTTCCACTACCCAACATAGAAATGATAGTGGACAAGGTATTTTTATTCGCTAATATTTGTCAATTGGCTAATTTTAGAATTTTTTGGCTAGTAATTTGGCTAAGATATTTCAAATTGCTCAATAATTTATTTTGTTAGAAAATTTAAACTCAAAGATTTGCCACAATATTCGACACATGATTATATTTGATTCACTAAATATTATATGTTATTGGAGAAATTAAAATTAATTCACCAATAAATATAATTATTATTAATTACTTTAGGGGTATATCACCAATATTTAGTTTCACTATTGATTTAAAATGCAATGTAATGATCCTCACAATATTCCATGAGGTTCAATTTTGATTTGTAATATTCCATGGTGATTAATGAACGTGCTATTATTATTGAGATTTGCCAATATTTTCTACACAAACATTATGATTCCAAAATAATTTCCAACATAAATAATATTTAAAATTAAAAAATTGAGAGATTCGCAAATAGAAATAATTTTATTTTTCAAAATAAAGCAAGATTCAACAAAATTTTATATTTTTTTTGGGGGGGGGGGAGGGGGGGGTTTCTTAAAGTTTACCCTGATAGTGGATATGATAGTGGTTTATAAAATGTACTCCCTAATGGATGGCTTTTCCAAGTATAACCAAATTAAGATTGCTCCAACTGATCAAGAAAAGATAGCCTTTACATGAGCCTGGGGCAACTTTTGCTAGAATGTCATGCCCTTTGGGATCAAAAATGCTGGTGCTACCTATCAATGAGTAATGACCACCATCTTCCATGATATGATGCATAAAAATATGGAATATTACGTTGATGACACCCTAGAAAAATCTAAAAAAGAGATACACATCTTGAGGACCTTAGTTTGATATCGGACTATATGGAACAATTTTAACTTGGGCTAAATCCAAAAAAGTGTGTCTTTGGTGTCACCTCTAGAAAAATTTTAGGCTACATTATATCAAAAAAAGACATTGAGGTTGGTCCTAAAAAAGTACAAGAAAAAATGGAAATAACTCCTCCAAGAACTATTAGTCAACTCAAAAATCTACAAGGACATATGCAATCCATTAGAAGATTCATTTCTCAATTGGTTGATAAAGCTCAATCTTTTAACAAGAACTTGCACAAATCTAGAATGAAGATTGTCAACAAAGTCTAGACCAAATCAAAGGTTACTTGGCTAAAACTCCTATATTAATGCCACCCATACTAGGAAAACCTTTGATTTTGTACATCTTAGCTACAGCTTCCTCTCTAGGAGCATTATTAGCACAAAGTGATGAGGCTGGAAAGAATGCACAATATACTACATCAGTCACACTTTGGTGGCTTATGAGATAAGCTATAGAAACATTGAGAAAGCTTTCCTTGTAGTGGTCTTTTCTTCTCAAAAACTCAAACATTACATGTTGGCACATATAGTTCACCTGATTGCTAAAATTGATCCCTTAAAATACTTGTTAAGTAAAGCTGCACTTACCAACCATCTAGCTAAATGGATGATGATTATTTCATAATTTGACATTTAGTATGTTGAACACAAAGCTATCAAGGGGTAGGCCATAGCTGACCAATTGGCTGATTTTCCACTAGAGGATACAACACCTATGCAGATTGAGTTTCTAGATGCCTCAATTATGTGCATCACTGGGAGAACTTGGAATCTATTATTTGACAGTTCTCATACACCGAATAGGGTTGGAGTAAGTGTTTTTTTTATTTCACCTCATGTTTATACAATCCCAAAATCCTAAAAAATCCTATTCCCTTTCACCAACATGATTGTAGAATATGAGGCATTAACAAATGGGATCAAAATGTCTCTTGAGTGGAGAATCATTAAATTGCATATCTATGGAGATTCCCAACTTGTCATAAATCAAGTGAACAATAAATATCAAACAAAGGATAAAAATTTGATACCCTACAAGAAGTTGATTGATGCTCTAAGGAACTACTTCACTTTTGTAACATTCCAACAAATTTCTAGAGCAGAAAACAAGGTTGTCAATGCTATGACTACTCAAGCATCTATTGTCCAATTGCAAGAACATGAATTTGAGTTCCTGGTGGAAGAACTATGTCATCATAATTATGATTCCTCGAATAACCATGTGATCTGCACCATTGTAGGTAATGATTCCTCCTGCTATGATACTATCTTCTCCTACCTATGTGATTAGGTTATTCTTGAAACTCTCATGCACAACCAAAAATGCCAATTCCTTCACAATGTTCAACATTACACTTTGGTCTCTCGTGACTTGTATAGGAAGAGTCTAGAGGGAACATTGCTTAGTTTATAACTAGAAGATTTTGAAAAGGCAATAGCCAAAGTCCATGATAGAATTTGTGGGACACATCCCAATGGCCTTGCACTTGCTCAAAAAATTGCTTTGGGTGGGTTATTACTAGCCAACCATGCAAGCTAATGTTGTTTGTTATGCTAAGTCCTGTAAGAAATGTCAACTTCATGGCAACTTAATTCATGCTCCTAGACATGAGCTTATTCCCTCTATGACATATTGGCCATTTTAGAAATGGGCCTTTAACTTGGTAGGTAAAATTCATCCCAAGTTCATCATCACAGTGACTGAGTAATTTACCAAATGGGTTGAGGTTGTGCCACTTCTACTACAAGCAAACATGTTACCCTGTTTATACTTAACCACATCATTTGTTGTTATGACATTCCTTCCTCCATTATTACTGATAATCGAGAATAATTCAAGAGCAATGACCTCAAATAACTATGCAAGAAATTTAGAATCAAAGAACATTGGTCCTCAATCTACTACCCTAAAGGGAATAGCCAAGTTGAGGCCTCCAATAAAATATTGTTAAAAATATTGCACCAAATAGTTTACAAACTTGGGAAGGATTGGCACTTACAGATCAATTTGATGCTATGGGCCTACAGAAATACCATATGTACTCCTCCAGGGGCCACACCATTTTCTTTATTCTATGGCTCTAAGATTGTCCTTCCCTTAGAAGAAGAGATCCCCTCATTGCGAGTCTCCTTACATGGGTTGATCATTGATGAAGACCATAGGGCTATTCAAGAATAGGAACTAGAAACTCTTGATGAATGTCACATGAGGGCTTATCATAAGTGCATGTCTGCTCAATACAATAAGAAAGTTCATCCCCATGAGTTTTAGGTGGATGAACTTGTCCTTAGAGAAAACCTTAAAAATCAACAAAATTGGGAACAAAAAGGGAAGTTTGAACCTAACTAGTTGGGCCCATATATTATCACAGTAGCATTTGGGTCTAGTGCTTATCATCTTTCTACTTTGAAAGGGGAACTACTAGCAAGGCCTATCAATTTCTTACATTTGAAAAAGCTCTATTCTTAAAGGCTCGCCACTCAGCTATTTGTGCATATTTATTGATCTTGAAAAAATTCCTAAAACTTAGAAAATGTCTTGAAAAATGACCATCTTAGAGAAAACCTAGCAATAGGGGCTTTGAGGTATCACCAAATAAATAAATAAAATATTAAAAATACAAAAAAAAGTCCTAAAAAAATCTACCAAGTGGTGAAAACCTGGAAATAGGTGCTACTTGAGACCCTTGCACCTATTTCTATCAATCTCAATCATTCACTTTACAACACATTTTCCTAGCTTGGAATTGTTCCTTGTCCTCGTATTGGAGGCACAGTTGCTTAGCCTATTGAGGTCTCCTTGTGCATTAGGTTTTGTTTGGCAACTCACAAAACAATGTTTCTCAACACTCCCCTCTAAAATCAAATGTCTCTCAACACATTTCATATAGCTTACCTATTGAGACTCAACTTTGCATTCCCAATTTGAGTACCATTCTAAGCTTTTGAGTCATTTTAAGCCCCTATGAGTGCATTTTATGCATGTGTACTCAGTTTTCCTTTTGAGGCCTATGAAGTGTTTAATGTTTCTAACACTTTGCATTTAGTATATGTATCCATCCTATGATGATAAATTATGATAAATTACCATTTTGAATCATTCCGTGAAGTTTCATTTTGAGCAATGTTCAAATCTACATTTTTGCATAGTGTCAGAAAGACTAGTTTGCATTAGAATATCTTGCACCCAGTTATGTTTCATGACTTTCAAATTTGGGAGTGTTTAGTATGCATATCAAAAAAACTTATATTTCAATTTTCAAGTCATTTTGATATATTTTGACTAGGTTTTGAATCTCTCAAATTTGGTTGTTTATTATTGTCATGCTGATGTGAATTGTTTAGAATTCTGAGAGGCCTTGTTTGACTAGTTATAACTTTGACCTAGTTGAATAAAATAAGAAAATTCCTTTTGCATTATATTTTAGAGGTCAGATACTTGTTATGTTTTAGATTTGAGCTTATGATGAATCTGTTTAATCAATTTTCAAATGCAATTCCAAATGCAACTTGTGAAATTTTACTGGTGTCATAAAGTACAGATTGACCAATAGCCCTATTCAGGATGTCATAACTTTAAATCTATGATAGTTAAAATCAAATGGATTGTACTACTACATTCCAATCTAAAAAAATTTAAGTGTTCTATTTTTCAAGTCTTGACGAATCCGTCTACACACTTTCCTAGGTCCGTTCCATTTGTGAAAATCACTTTTCTGCCAATGTTTCCAATTTTGCAAATCCAAGTACCCCATTTTGAATGTTTTCCAAATGTTCTATGTTATTATTCATGAGCCCTAATCATAGATTTATGCTCTCCTCATGACAGTGAACCAATGCCCCAATTTTCAAGCCCTTAAGTGTCAGTTTGACTTATTTCCAAAGCCAAAATTGAATGCATTTTATTGTTTTCTAACATGTTTTTTTGCAAGCAATTTCATGAAGACAACTTTGACAGTCAGTATCATTGTACCTAGGTGTCGTCATGACACAAGATGTGACAGGGTACAAAAATATGAAACAAAGAATTAGTATGTTTGTTTTCAAAGCTCAGTCAGGTGTTTCAATCAATTTTTAAAGCCAGTTAGAGCACCCCTTGCCATGAAATTGGCAGTTTACTAAAGGTTGAAAATTGAGTTAAAAAATGATTCTTTAGTGGTTGATTTTGATTTTCATTAGTATGACAGGTTCAGTGGGCTAGTTTGAGCAGTCAGGTGTTTCAATGCAAATTTTTTTAGTTGAACCCACTTTGGGGCCTAATTAATTCTGTTAGAACAATAGGAGAATGTGAAATTTTCTAATGTTTTAATTTAGTAACCTAGTATGAATATGTCATTGATCTAAGATTTGATAAGTATACAAGATTACACACACAATGATCAGTGAATAAAGGTTTTTTCTTCATTAGTTCGAACTAATGAGTTTATTATGATTTACCTCTGATCTTTGATCACAAGATAATTGGTTAGCCTCATACTAAGGAGGGTAATGAATAGGACAGGCAAGAAAACTTGTTCTTAGGTATGTAGGTAGTGGAGAAGAGTCGAAAAACCCATACATACAGCTCTTGATACACAACTTTTGCATTTATTTTTTCCCAAGATACCCAAATTTGTTGATTCCAAGAGCAAGAAGATGAATCACAGACTCTATTTTAGAATTAATTGCTGACATCTTCCCTTCATTATGAGTTATCAAGCTCATCCTTAAGCAAAATGTGAGCTTCCTAGAGGTTTTTGAGAAGTCTAATATAGAAATTATGATTGATAAGAAAATGCATGCTATTGATGCAGCCCCTGAAAGATGTCCTCGTTACCATAATATGGAGGGACTTTTCCTCATGTGGCAATGGTAGGTTTCTTTCTTTTAAGTGCTACATCTATTGAACTTTACCACCATTTTACAAGCTTAGAGGGTCACAATTTTTAGTGTAACATTTGCCAAGATTAAAGGAATGGCTACTCTTTTAGCAAATGCAACAAATGTGTGCCTTCATTTGGAGACATTCAAGGGGTGAATATGCATTTGTGATTTGCAAAGAAGTCCAAAAGAGGACTGCTTGATGTAGAGAAACTAAATCACAACTCCCAGCTACTTCATTCATGCATTTAGTTTTAGATTAAGGTAAAAATAGGTTTTGAAGGGACCTAAAGCCCTTAACAAAAAATAAAACATGTTCAAATAAGCACAACCAAGTTTTACGAGGACCTAAAACCTACAGTATGATAGTTACAAAACTAGGTTTTACAGGGACTTGAAACCATAAAAAAGGACTAGAAAACAAAACTAGGTTTTACAAGGACCTAGAACCTAGAGTTTAAACAAAAGAAAGAAAACTAGTTAAAAAACCCAAACTAGAGACCAGTTACCAGAACCACCACCAGCAGTTATTGTAACTCCTTGATCATTTTCACCACATCCTTGCCCACCTTTGTAGTGTTTTGAATAATGTTAGTAGTAGAGAACCCAGATTCCCCCAATTTCCTCAGCTACCTTCTTCCTTGAACTCAGTCTTATTCTTTTGCTTAGTCTGCCAGGAGACATGATTTCCCCATTATTTCTATTACCTAAGCTAGTAGCAGTCACACAAATGCTTGAAGTGACCTGTTCCATCTTGTTGCCACTCTCTCTAATCAAAAGAAAAAGCTCATGTTCGCATTCCTTTAAATTCTCCAAGATATTACCAACCTGAACTTCCTGCTAGATAATCTTATCTTGGTTAGTTTCCTAGTCCTACTGCATCTTTCCCATTCTTTTTCCTAGAGTCATTAACTCATTGTACATCTAGGAATCACCTTAGAAAGAGGAGTCTACCTTGAGCTTAGCAGTATGAAGGAAAGAAAGCATAGCACCCTTACTAGTTGAGTCATCCTTCTCCTTCCCTATATCTTCCTCTATAAGTGTAGCACCCTTACCAGTTAGATCATTCTTCTCCTTCCTCGTATCTTCCTCCAAATTTTCCTCCCTAGCTTTCTAGGATTGCTCACTCTGGGGTTGCTCGCTCTGGTTTTTATCCTCTTCTCTAATATTTTTTGACCCTATATTTTAGTCATAACTTTCCTCAGCCTCATCCTTTCCAGGCTCACCTTTGTTGCTAGGGTAGCCCTCCAGGTTTGAACTAAAGTCCCCCATATCCATATTCTCCTCATTCTCCATATTCATTTCATCATTTTTGTCTGAATTTTCAGACTTGGTAATTTCCTTAGCATTTTTATGAGGTGTGTCCTACTTTAGACTCCTCTTTTTCACACTTACCCCTTCATCTTCCTTACTCTTCCTTGAATGGGTTTCACTAATAGAACCTCTCTTTTTCTTAGAGGGTGGGGAAGATACAATTGCCTTACTCTTACAGTAATTTTCAATTGAAAGGATTAGCCCTTCACGTAAAACTGGATGGGATTCTTTTTTCCTTTCAGCCTTAAGGCTTTGAAGCAAGGAGTACCTCTAATAAAATGAAAAAGAGATCCTATCCTTATATAAAAAATGATTCAAGAAAAAAAATAAAAATTATGAACTCTTTTTGCCCTACCATCTAGAATGAAGTACTCATGGATGCAAGAGAGGATGTCCTGCCAAATAACTTTTATTTGACTCAGCTCATAGAAGTCACCATTTTTCTCCAATTTTTTTTCCTCTTCTACTGTCTTTGGAAATTTTTTGAATGCAGCATTAGAAATACTAGTTTCCTTGCTAAAATTTATGCCCTCCTTAGAAAGCCTCGTGACTTCGGCAATTAAATCTTCAATCAAGTGAACTGTAACACCATGCATGGAAACCCTATCTTTGAACCAATTTTTAAAGAAGGCTTTTGTGACATGTGGTTTGTAGCCATGAATGTGCTCTAGGTAAGTAGTAATGTTACCCTTCTCCAAAATCTGCCAAACAAAGGCTTTGGCCTTCCATGCTTTACAGTTCTTTGGTTCCTATTATCTTGGTACCCCACCCATATCCAAAAATTTTGTTTCTTTGTGAAATACCAAAGTAGAGTAGACTAGAAGACATAAATATTTGATAAAAGGTAAGGTGCTCATTAAAACAACCAAGGAGTTCATTAAAACACTTATGTGCCAAGTAGAGGTAATAATCACTTTTAGGTACTTCCTAGGGAATATAACACTATCCTCTGTAATTCCACCTCCACTTATCATTAAATTGCCAATCTTATAAAATATTACCTTCCGTCATGTAATTTTTGTCATAATTAATTAGTGCTTTCAAATCCATGCTCCTTCTTAGGTCATCATGCCAGCTCATCTTACTTTCCCATTAGATAGTTTGGTTCACAATCCAGTTAGCCACACCATTTACTTCATGATAGGAGTGAGAGAAAATGACTTTGTCAAATTTATCCATTAAAGTTTTAATTTCCATTACACTAGCTTCAATAGACCATATAATCAAGCTTTTACCATTAAGTATATTTATGATATTCAAGGAGTCTCCTTCCATTTAGAGGTACCAATAACTAGTTTCCATTGCCAACCTTATCATATAAAGAGTTGCAGTAGCCTCATCTTTATGACTAGAAGAGGTACCAATAGGTATAACAATAGCATCTATAATATTACAAGTGTGATCCCTCAAAACCCCTCCACATCGCGCTTTGCCAGGATTTCCTTTAGCAGCACCATCAAAATTCCCTTTGATCCATCCCATGGGAGGAGCCTTCCATTTAATATTCAATCTTTGATCTTTTTTCTTCATTTTAGAACCTATAGTTTGCATTAGATTGTCAATTTGGAAATCTTCTTTACACTTTCTTTGGGAATTGAAGTTTTCCTTTATAGATCTAACAATGTTTTAAGCCAAGCACCCACGAGGGAATTTCTTTGTTTCTAAAGATTCTATTATTTATTTCTTTCTAGATTCCCACCAGAGATGGGGAAGAGTAATTTTCCATAGGAAACCAACATCACTATCTTTAGATAGGCAATTCCAACTCTAAAAATAGTGTCCAATGTTTTGATTAAGTAAAAGTAGGTTTTAAAGGACCCAAAACCTATACAACAACAAAGTTTTGAAAACAAGCAAGAGAAAAGAACTATAGAGAAAAGAAACCAAGACCAAGCATGAAATAGACCTCAAATAAGAAAAAGAGGTCACAGAGGATAGTGCTAGAAAAAATAGAAAAAGTCAAGCAAAGGAATAGCAACTGACCAGCTAAGGAGTATTGATCAGATTCATAGCCTAGTCCACCAGAGGATGCATGGTTTCAGCAATAGCTTTGACCTCATCTTTCCTATTGGTTTCCTCAATCTTCTTCAAATGGGCCCGAGTACGCATACTTGGTCCTTGAGAATCAACCCCCAAGGGAGAATCTTGGTCTTTACCTACCTCATTCTTCTTCAAGAAGGTAGAAACATTTTCCACCATCTACTTAAGTTGTTTGTCCATGTTGCCTAGTCTGGAATCAAGTTTTGACACCTTCCCCTGGACATTGCTGATATCCTTGTCCATAACCCTCTGTTTAACTTCCAACACAGGAATCTTATGCATCAAATTTTTAACTTCTTTAGCATTTCCTATGACCTCCGAGAGCTTGTCAATATGTTGTCCTAGGGTTCTTTCCCCTCTAGCTATTTTGGAAAATTGTTCCATTTCCTTGTTTAGCAAAAAAAAATTATGCTTTAAGATGCCAATGTCCTTCCCAATAGAGCCTGGGTTGTCAAACATACCTTTAGAAAATCCTAAACCACTATCACCCCCATCAAATTTAGATCTTTGCTCATCAATATCAGCATCAGAATCATCTTTAACTTTCTTAGCATTTTTATTGACCTGACACCACACAAGCTTCCTTTTCCTCTCCAGGCTTTGAGCCAAAGGCTCATCATCAGAATGCATAAGCACTCTCTCATCTAGACAACCCTTGCCTTTACTGTAATGTCCCCTTTTTGGACATTCGATGATTTCTTGTTGAGTTCTATAAATTTAATAATATTTCCTATGATGTATTCCTTAATGTTTGAAAATATATTTATATCTAGTATTTCAAAGGGTCGTGACTTTTTATTAATATTAATTATATATGATTATATATTATATATTAATAATATGTTAATATTAATTAAATATAATCATATTATATATTAAATAATATATGATTATATATTATGTATTATATTAATTATAAATGATTGTATATTATATATGAATCATTTATTTATAATTATTTAGTATAGATATAATTGTCATATACTTTAATACATAAAATAGTTGATATATGTGTATATATTATATATAGCATGACAATTAAATATCTAATTACATAGATATAAATAATATTTATATGTACAGTTATATAATAATATTTATAATTATATTATTATGATATATAATAATTTATATTTTCATCTTAGTATAATTATAATATTTTATATACATTATTGATTATTTTAATATTACAAACTTTATATATAATACTTATTTAATTTAAAATTGTTTGTCAAAATGGGGATATCACATTTACCTTTACTGCCTCCCCTATTTTTGATGTGCTCATGAACAATTTCATCAACAAAATCACTTTCCCTCTCCTAGTGAGAATCCTCCTTCTCAGTATTCTTCTTCTTTTTCTTGTTGCTACCACCAAAACCAATTTTAGGGCTAGCCAGACCTCCTTCAGCCTCATCTTGTGTATCAAAGTCATAGCCTTTTTCTTGAATACTCCCTTCAAGTATCTTGATCTTCCACTTTAAAATTACTTGGTTTTTGGATTTTTTTAGATTTGAGCACATTCATGATCAAAACCATAAGCCCTTCATGGAAAACATGTTCCCCAGTTGGGTCACGCTAAATGGCTTGAGTAGAAATGCCAAGAAATTGCAATAGGTAGGAAGGAAAATTCACCCTAATATTATGTTGAAAATGATTTGCAAGCACAAAGTGATAACCATACAATTTGGTATATCTACCATCCAAAGTTAAATATTCCATAATGACAAAGAAAACAAATTGCCACAGACAAGACATAGAAGCCGAGTTAAAGTAAGAAGTACCTATCTTAACCAGATGGTTTCTTTCCTATTCGGTCTCAACAAAGTCATCAATTGCCTTGTCTGATATCTTCCTTTCCCTATAGAAATTCATCCCATCCAAATCCAGCCCAATAGCCTCCACAATGGTCTCAATTGTAACCTCCATCCTCTAATTCCTGATCAAATTCAAGCCATCCTTCCAAGATTTTACAAACTAGTGTGTGATAGCAAGATTATTTTCTTTAAGTCTCTCCATGTAGCTGGTAAAATGCCACACCTGAGGATATCCCAAACCTCTAGTTTATTCTTCCATTCTACACAACTAGGTGATTCAACCTATTTTCGCTTTCCCCCCATAATCTCTGCAACAGACACCCTAATTTTCTCTAACTGGGAAACCCCAAACTCTCTACAAGATGAAGCTCTAGTTTCCTCACACTGAAGAACCCCAATCACCTTACAATCACCACAACTTAAACACTGATAGAAAGAAATAACCCATAATCCATGTGAGCTGCCTGCATTTCCAAAAATAATTGCCCACTTCACTACAAAGAGGTAAAAATCATAATTCCCTGACAACATCATTATTAAACTATGTTTGTTGGGATTTCCATTTTTCATGCTTGACAAACTCGCGGCCATCAATAGGTATAGTGGCATATGAATCCCATATGATTTTTTAATCATTATAACATGCCACATTGGAAGCCCAATTGGGTAAGACATTTGCTTCCCTATAATTATGGGAAATAATACAATTTTGAAAAGAAGGGCCCAATTCTATGGCCCTAAAATTCTCCTGGGGGCCCCGCAATAATCTGCCCATTTTTGTCTAGGCGGGCGCAATAAAATAATAGGCCTGGGGGTAGGGCTATCTCCATAGAACCATAAAATAGTAGGGGGGGCCACCCACCCTCATGCTGCCCACCTGCCAGTGCAGATGGGTGCCCACTAGGCATCGATTATTGGGCCCTTAGGGGGCCTTTACCTCCCTCTATATAGTAGGGGCCCCTTTCATATTATTGCCCCTTCTATATTATTGTAGGGGCTATAGAACCAACTCTAGTTGGGGTTTGTAGAGGGGTGGGGGGCGGCCAGTAGAATCTCCCAGTTGTTCCTATTTGACCCGAAACCGATCGATCTAGCCATGAGCAGGTTGAAGAGAGCTCCAACAGGCCTTGGAGGACCGAACCCACGTATGTGGCAAAATACGGGGATGACTTGTGGCTAGGGGTGAAAGGCCAACCAAGATCGGATATAACTGGTTTTTCACAAAATCCATTTCAGTAGAGCGTGCATGCTTATGGCCCGAGGTAGAGCACTCAATGGGCTAGGGTGGCCCAAAGCTTAATAATATCCCCAGCCTTAGATATAATGTTACTAATGTTCCATGATGGTGGGTATATCTTCTTTAAGTAATTTATAATGTTGAGGCAATCACCTTGAATCCAAATATTTAACAGATTCAAGTCTTTAGCATACATAAGACCATAACGAGTAGTTGAAGCTTCTGCAACGTGATTGGTTTGACACCCCAAAGGTATAGCCATACCACCAACAAAATCACCATTAGAATTTTTAATCACCACTCCACAACTAGTAGTGCCCGAGTTCCCTTTTAAGGCCCCATGAAGTTCAACTTAAACCAATTAGTTGGAGTACAATCCCATCTAGCATGTTCCCTTGGGTTAGGATCCTTTGTATCCAAAATCAGGCTCCTAATATTCCAATTATTCATCACCCCCACATCCCAATCATTAGAAGGTTGCTATCCCTTACCACAAATTTTGATATTTTCATGCAGAAGGACCTTGATTTTATGGAAAACCTGAATAGAGTTGGATTCCACTCCTCTGAAGATTCTATCATTATGTTCTTTCCAGACCCCCAAAAAAGATAAGGAAGTATAAAATCCCACAATTTAATAATAAGAGGGTTCTTAGAAGGAGCTTTCCAAGACAAAAAGAACAACTGGATAGAAGCATTAGGAACCTAGTCCATATTCATTAAGTTCCAAATTTTATCCCAAACCTTAGTAGAAAAAGGGAAATGTAGCATTAAATGATCCACCAATTCCTCATCATTCTTACAAAGAACACACCGATTAACAATGAAGAATCCTCTCTTCTTGAGATTGTCAAGGGTTAAAATTTTGTTTTGCAAAAGAATCCAAAAAAAGATATTAATTTTAGGAGTCATACCTTTTACCCAAGCCATTGCCCAATAAGGAACCTCATTATCTTCAAAAGAATTAGCAAAAGCTGATGAAGTAGAGTACACACCACTAGGATCCTTTTTCAAAATCAGAACATCATCTTCATGGTTCAAACAATAAGCATTCAAGCATTTAGTGAGCTCAGTAAGATTCAAATCCATGCTAAGAAGATTCACCCATGAGTCATTCTTCCAATCATCACTAACCAGAGTACCCAACTAAGTCTTGCATTGCTCCATAAACCCATTCCATCTTGGATCCTCACAGATGGGGTAATCCAAATCCAAATATCTTCCCAAAAAAGTATCTTCAAACCATTTCTAGCCTTCCATTTGACTCCTTTCCTTAAAATGTGTTTAAATTTCTGAGCATTCTTCCAAATCTGAGATCCTCTTGATCAAAATCAGAATGAAGGAAATGCTGAAAATCAAAGCTATTCCAATTATATTTATAATCCCAAATATTTCTCCATTCCCCCTCTTCCTTATGCCATCTCCAAAGAAGTTTATCCAATAAAAGTTCATTCATAAAATAAATCCTCCAAAGCTCAAGCCCTCCCTTCCCCTTGGGAATGCAAACATTCTCCCAGGCAATAAGAGGAAGTCTCTTTTTAGTCTCCATACCTATCCACAAGAAAGTTTTCTATATTTTCTCAATAGCAAGTGCAAACTTTCTGGGGATTTTAAAGACACTCAAAGCATAGAGTGGCACACTTTGGAGGATAGATTTCAAAACAATGACTTTCCCAACCTGACTAAGAAGGGATCCCTTCCAGCCAACAAGTTTCAAGTGAATCTTGTCAATCAAAGACTTCCAAAAATTATCAGGGGGAGATAAACCCAAAGGTAGCCCCAAATAAGTTCTAGGCAAGGTTCCACTTTCACACCCAATAATCCTTTTAATCTTTAATTTTCTAGCCTCACTAACATTATCAAAATAAATCACACTTTTAAAAATAATGTTCAATGTTATTATGATGGACCCAAGTAATATTCTAGAAGTTGAGGATAGTACTCCATACTTTTTGACTATAAGTATAATTTAAGAACAAGTGATCTCTATCTTCATAACCTTCTTTACATAGGCTACACCAATTAACCACATTGATGCCTCTCTTTTGTAGATTGTCCTGAGTAAGAATTTTATTCTAAAGCAATATCCAATAAAAGATATTTATTTTTGGAGTAAGACCTTTTATCCAAGCTCTAGTCCACAAAGGGCGAACACCTTTCTCCATGGACTTAAGCACAGATGAAACTTTGAAATAGCCACTTACATCAGCACTCCATATCATTTTATCTTCCTTGTGAGGATACAAACAAAAGGAATTCAACATGATCTAGATATTATGAAAATCCTAATTAATATCAACAAGGCTAACCCAATTGTTATTAAACCAGTAATGTCCCATAATTTGGGTCCTATCCTCAAAATCCTCAATTAGAGGATGGTCCAAGATCCAAGCATCTTCCCAAAATTTGACCTTCTACCCATTTCCAACATTCCAAGAGCATCCTTTACTTAAGATGTTCTTAGCTCCCTGCATAGCCCCCCGGATGGCAAAAGGGGAGAGAACATTAGGATATGAAAGAAAGTTAGATAAAGAGGGAGCATTAAAAAGGTATTCATATTTCCATATAATGCTCCACTCCTTATCATCATGATACACTCTCCATCCTTTCTTAGCAAGAAGAGCTTTATTCATACTTCACACTAACCTAATTCCTAGACCACCTTTCTCAATAGGCTTACAAATTTGATCCCAAGCTATTAGAGCCATTCTCTTCCTTTCCTTAGTGCCAGACTCGAGAAAATTCCTTTGGATTTTGTCAATAGTATCTACAAATTTTGTTGGAATTCTGAAGAGATAGCAAGAAGAGCTTTATTCATACTTCACACTAACCTAATTCCTAGACCACCTTTCTCAATAGGCTTACAAATTTGATCCCAAGCTATTAGAGCCATTCTCTTCCTTTCCTTAGTGCCAGACTCGAGAAAATTCCTTTGAATTTTGTCAATAGTATCTACAAATTTTGTTGGAATTCTAAAGAGACTCAAAGCATAAGTAGGGATACTTTGAAGGCAAGCTTTAAGGAGGGTGATTTTTCTAGCTTGGCTCAAAAAGTTACCCTTCCAGCCACCAAGTTTCTTATTAAACTTCTCAATGAGATCATCCCAAAAGGAATATGGAACTTTAGGCCCCAAAGGGAGACCCAAGTAAGTACAAGGAAAAGAACCTATTGAGCACCCAAGAATTGTAGCAATCTTGTTATGCCTTAAAGCTAGGGTGTTAACAAAAAATAAAGAGCTCTTATTCCAGTTAATCAACTAACCTGAAGAAGAAGAGTATAGGCTAAGGGAATTTTTAAAGATTTCTAGCTTCCCTGACTTCAGCTTTCCCCATAAAAATAGTGTCATCAAAAAATTGTCCATGGGAGTAGGTAAGAGGCTAAGAAGAAGGCTACAGACCTTTAATTTCCTTTGCAAAACCAATTTCCCAATATACCTCCCCAAACCATCAGCCATAAGAGTGGAGATAATAGGGGATAAAGGGTCCCTATAAGAAATTGAGTAAAATAATAACTAATAAAACAATCCAAGAGAGCTTAATGTGAAGAATATTACCATAAACCAAATGAGTTTCCCAATGGATCAACAAGAATGGAGACAAGAGATTTTGAAAGGGGAAAGAAAAGAAAACCCCTTGTGTAATATTAAGAATGTGGCAAAGAAGCCTAAGGAAAGAGAGAGGAGGAAGAAGTATTGTGGAGCAAATTAGCTCATTACATTAACATCAAGAAGATGTGTAGAAGAAGTAGTTATAGAAGAATGAGAGAGGCATCTCTTTTATAGAGATGAGAAATGAGTTGCATGTGTAACTCCCATTTCTATGAATGCCACCATTCATAATAAGTGTGTGGAAAGTGTCAATATTCTCTTAAGGAGGAATAAAATACTTTCCTTAATAAAGGAATTACAAAAAAGAGTTATCCTCACATGTGGACTAGAGGACAAGAAAATAACATGTCCTTCACATGTGTACTAAAGAATAAAATACATAAGGGATACCTTGGTTTATCCCATTTGATAAATACAACCAAGGAAAGATTACTACTTCTAATAGTCTCCCTATCTCAATCCCCTAGAAGGGCTAAAGAATTCAGAGGAACATCCATTCACCAAAACAACAATCAAGGTTGTAGAAATCAACTATGGAATTACCCTCACTATACTATTACTAAAGCTAAAGGCCAATAATTTTTTTTCAAGAAAATCCCATTCCACTCTATCATAAGCTTTTGCAATATCAATTTTATAATAAAACCTTGATTATTGGAACAAGATAAAGAGTGAATATTCTCATGCACAACAATAAAAAAGTTAAGAATTTGTCTACCTAGGAAAAAACCATTTTGTTGTTTAACAATAAGAGATGGTAGCACCAAAAGTAGCCTAGAAGTGAGGACTTTTGAAATAATCTTATAGAAGGAGTTACACAAACTTATAGGCCTAAATTTGTCCAGAGAATAAGCCCCAACCTTTTTAGGAATAAGGTAGAGGAAGGTAGAATTGATCTCCTTCAGTATACATTTTGCCCCAAAAAATTCTTTAATAGCATCGCACACATCTTTTCCAACCAATTTCCATTCTTTTTGAAAAAACAATATCCCCTCCTAAGGAGTATACTGCTTTAAAAATTTTCTCTTCATTAGGAATAGCACCCAACATTTTATTTTGCTCTTTAGTAATCATAGGTGGAATAACCTTTAAAAGTTCTACTTGGTGAATAGGATCAATATTAGAGTCAGATTTCATTAGAGTGGAAAAAAAGGAGACCATCTCTTTTGAGATTTCCTTTTCCTCTATAATCTTCATATTACCTTTCTTAAGATATGAGATACGATTTTTAGCTCTATGCTTCAGAGTAGAAAGGTGAAAAAACCTAGTATTTTTATCTCCTTCATTCAACCAATAAATTTCCTCTTTAGTAACAATGTCATGATACTCCACCAATTTTTCATTTTCTTCTCTAACAAGATCAATAGTGTATCCTTCCTTCTGTATCCTATCTTGGATATTTAGTAGGTCTTCCTTGATATTTGATTTACTCTCAAATATATTACCAAAACACCTTTTATTCCATATTTTCACCTCCTTAACATTTCTTAGTTTAGAAGCCACCCTAAAAAGAGTAGTTCCATCAATATCTATATTCCACCATTCAACCAATTTACTCTCAAACTATGGATGTTGCATCCACATTTTTTCAAACCTAAAAGGATTTTTTTTTTTGATATTAACCTTGTTAGCAGTAAAGATCAAATGAAAATGGTCCAACCCAATGTTCTGTAATGCCCCTAACTTGTATACAAAATCTTTAGTCTAGTTAGGAGAAATAAGAGCTCTATTCAATCAATCTTGAATACAATCATCACTTGTCCTCTTATTACTCCAGGTAAACTCTATACCATGAAGATCCAAATCCATTAAACCCTCTTTATTAATAAAATCCATAAAATCTAGTCTCCCATCCAATTGACTCACATCACCCCCTTTTTTTCATGGTCATAAAGAGGAACATTAAAATCCCCCATGAAGATCCATCTACCATAGTAATCTTTACTCTTTATATTAGATAGAGTTTCCCATACCTTTTTTGTAGACTTCTTAATATTAGGAGCATACATATTGATAATATACCAATCATTATTCTATTCAATGCTTGTAATTTTGACCACCATGAAATGTTTGGTAGCATTCAAAACAATTCCTAAGAAATAGGATTTTTTCCATAACATCATAGTACCTCCTAAAGCTCCTTCTAAACTGCTTGCCTTTATACAGTAATCATTAAAAGACTTAATCTTTTCAACTCTCTCCTCCATTTTTGTTTCTTGAAGCAATAAAATATCCGGCTTATGCTCCCTAACAAAAGTTCAAACCACATCTAATTTATAGCTATTGTTCAATCCCCTAATATTCCAAGTGATAATTTTCATGTTTATTTTTGAGGGGTAAAATATAGGATAGTTTCTTGTGTTCCATCAGCAATATTTTGCAAACTTTCAATCTCTCTAGTTTTCTTAGAAGATTTCCTTCCAAGTTTTTCCAAAGCTCCAACATTTGGTTTCACCTTGGATTGTTGCTCCAATTTACTACTTCGAGTCTCTACTCCTTTAGGAGTTGTATTAATTTTCTTTTTAGTCTTTTTCCTTTGACTTTGTTTCTATTTCAAAACCTTCCCTTCTGAGCTCCTCTCTTCAACTTCAGATTCATTCCTAAAAGGAACTATTTCTTTGCACAAAGGTGTCTCAAGAGGTTGAGAATCAACATTATGGGTTTCCTCCAAAACCAAAGATCTACTCCTATCCTCTAAAATTTCTCCCTCCTCTATTTCCTCCATTTCTACTAGATCTTCCCATTTTATATCATTCTTCTAGTAGAGTTTAAAGAAAAAATCAAAGATTTTAAAGAATTTTCTATCTATATGAGTTTTTAAAATTTTCATTTAATGTCTAAACTATGAATGAGACCTAAATTTTCAAATGAGCACCAAAGGAGTAAATTTTATCAGAAGTATGTAGTTCAATATACTGTTGAAACTGCAAGAAGATGAGCTATCTAGATATGGAATTAGAAAATGCATAGGTATTCTCCAGTACAAGATACAAGTAGATTTGTAAAATAGGGGGCCTTCTTAGTAGAAGGAGCAAATTTCATGATGAAGCATAAAGATCATTTAAAGATTAGACAATGAAGTTTTTTTACTCTAGATTTGGAGAAAAATGATTTTGAAGTTAAATTTTACCTCTATAGGTCATTTGATATGTACTTTTGTCCTTGTCTTAAAATTAGATATGGCATCTTTTCAGTTAGATGTTTCTTTCACTCTGAAGATATTTTCATGCATTCAACAATAGCAAAGAAAAGATCTGATTTTTAGTTACAGAAAGAAGGTAGAGAGAGGTTTTTCATCTACAAGTGGAGAAGTTTCAAGTGGACAAATGGTAGCATCTGATTTGATCTAGGAATTCTCCTATCTTTATATTCTCTTCTCTTCTCTTTCTTGATGGTTGGTTCTAGTTCTTGGATGTTTTTCACTTCTGTGATACCATAAGGATGGTTCTAGATAGGTTGAAATTTCTGTCATGACTATGATTTCATCATTTCTTCAGCATTTCTCTCATGTAATGAACAACAAGTAATGAGAATATAGATAGTTCTAGTCTATTTAAAAGTTTTATGATTCAATTTCATACATCTTATTGTATGTGTTTCAACGAAATGAATAAAAATGTAGCAGTAAAGTTAATCCTCAATCTGAATCTTGTCTCATGTTCATGTTGTTTGTGATCTTTTGTGATACATGTACAAGGTACATTGTCCAATTACAATATATTTTAGATCATATCTATTGATATTCTTTTCTTATGATTCAAGGAGTCATGTAAATGCTTGGTTTGTCGTCATAGGGTTGTAGATTTCATGAAGGGATAGGTTGGGTATGAGATTTAGAAAAGATGTAAATGTCTGATTCACAAGGTGAATGGATAGATCTAAAAGTTATAATATATGAAATGTATCAATGACTTTCAAGGCTATATGTCAATGATTTGTAGAATTTCCTAATAGATAAGGCACTAATCAGCTATAGGATCAAAGTGTTGTGTTGTTCATCTCTTGGTTTTTTTGAAATCAAATTTATAATCAAATCCTTTTCCCTTTCTGTTTAGGAGCTTAAAAGAGTTGTCCTCACTTAGCTTATCTGGTTCATATGTCATGATTCTAGCTATTTCATGTCTGTGGTGTTTACATAAGCATAGAAGATTAAGGGCATTATCTACTTCATAGATTCAAGTGTATGTTTTAGCACTAGTACCATATGAATGAATTTGAGGTACACCCTCCTAGGTTTTGCAGAGCCTAAAGTAGAAGAAGGGTTTAGCCTTATAGTTGGCCCTGGTGTCTAAGTGAGTATGTTGTAGATGGGAAGTAGCTACCCCTAGATTTATTCTATTCCTATCACTAGGTTTTTGAAATGTGATGTTTTGAAACACCAACAATACCTACAATCTTGGATGTCATGATATTTCTCACTATTAGAATCAAGTCTCAAAGAAATGGCCAAGTGACTTACACACACATACTTAAAACATTTAAATGGCTAAGCTATGATGAACTTTATATTCTTTGTGTGTTGTTTATGATGATTTCTTTGCTATGTTTTCCCTCCCTAGTAGTCTTTCAAGGATGCCATGGATTAGAAGACTAGGGGCATGGGTCATGTTTACTTGCTTTCTGCTTGTGGATATACTTTGTTCATCTATAGTGTTTAGAGAATTCATTCTTGTCTATTTGGCACTTTGACTTACAATGTATCATCCTTGACTATTTTCACAAGACCACACTTGGGGGTTATCTTGGTGCTTATGCCTTGATACAAGTGTAATCTTTATATATTAAACTTAGGGAATCTAAACATGTAGCCATCTTGACTTAGGTGTCTTTGATGCTTAGATTGGATTTCCATATTCTTATCTGATATTGATCTTATTCATATCCTCATTGTTACACTAGTGACGGTTGTATGATCTCATGATATCCCTAATAAATGCTCCATGATGAGATTGGAACCTAAATGTTATGTGTTTCTTGTCGATAAACCACTTTGCATTTAAGGTTCATTTTCTAGCTTAGTCTTGCATTTGTGCATATAGGGAGATCTCTCTCTTCATATGTTTCATACATGTCTGCTAACTACTTTCGTACCTTTTTTTTCATCTTAATCATTTATTTTCATCTTCTTGATCTTTCATTTCACCTCTTTTCTATCCTTTCATCACAAGGGGTTAATCTAAAAATCACATCTAATTTATCCAAGCATTACATTTTTCAAGAACATAAATCTACAATCATACACATGAGAGCTAAACATCATACAAGAGAGAGATCCATGAGCATAAAAAACAACACATACATGAGCAAGAAACTAAAACATCACATAACTTAAAGTGTTGAAACATTCATCAAAAGGAGACAAGTACACAAAGGCTATCGATCAAAGCCAATATCTCATATATATCAAAATGTATCACTATACATATACAATGTGAGATCCAAAATCTGGATATCCATCTCAAAATGCATCGGGTACAATAAAAAACTAGCATTATGCATCAACCTAGACCTAAGACTGACTTGCTCCCTCTACAACTCGTGGTGGCCCTGGTGGAGGAGCATGTCTCCTATCTGGTGGTTATGCCACACCCTCTAATCTACTAGCTCACTCTGAGTAGTCAAGAATTCCCTACCCTAGCGGCACCACACTCTTATAGGCTACATAATAGTATGCAGTTTGTGTGCCGTGATGTGCTAACTCTTTCCTAGCAACATCTCACTCCTTGCAAAGCTCCTCTTCTTGTGCCCACTCATCTATGAGTTGCTGATCTAGCACTACAATGGTGGCTCAAGCTACCTATAACTCTACCTCCATAGCCCGCAACCTAGCAACTCACTCATCATCTACTCTGGCTGGCTACTCTGCCTATACCTCCACTCACTCCACTCTCTACCATCTCAGTGGCTACTCCTCCTCCACCTCCCTCATAGCCTGGGCCCATGTTTGCCTCCTCCTAGCTCAGGAACCACCCCTAACCTCCATTTGTCCACCTCTAACTCCACCTCTATTGCCATCTCCTCTATCCCCTCTATCATATTGTTGTGAGTGGAGCATTTGATTGAGTGTACCATGGGAATGGATGTCTTTGCCTCTCATACATGTGTTGGATCTGCACCCACATCTACTACCTCTAGCCTGTAATCCCAAGGCTCACACACTAATGTTGTTGTCTCCAGGAGGGTTGTGTGATAGTCAAGCATAAGAAGCCAACCCTATGCCTCCTCTCCATGGTACCGCACATAGGTGGTCATCTCTACTAAAACCACCTATCACTTTGCAAACTACTACCATACTCAGCTAATCACAAATTGCTCAAGAATATTTGCATGCATACTAAATAGGGGCCAGCTATAATGCATATACTCTAGCTCCCAAGAGTCAAACCATCTATGGCACTATTGGTATGGCTATCATATAAAGGATGTGAGCTCATCTAAAACCTATCGATGATATGTCATATCTCCACTATGTGTCTAAGGTACAAAACCTTTATATCTAAAGATGTAAGGTTAGCTACACTCTCACGGCTATACCCATGGTTTGATCACAACAATGTGCTCCTATGCCCATATTTGAGCCAGCACTGCTCCACATGCACAAGAGTGTCCCTCATGATATATGACCTTGTGAAACACATGATAATATTTTCAAGGATCATTGATCCCCATGCCATCCTCTAGGGCTGCCCAATTAGATCCGCTACCAACTTGCCCCATCCCAATGGGAAGCCCTTCTAGCTCTTATTGGTAACTAGAGGCTGGGCAACCAATGAACATAGTAGACACTGTAGTGGGTACTCATCACCATACTCATTTATAAGCCTCTCCTAGATCAAATGGAAATTTAAAATGGTGACATCATAGAACATCTCTTGTATGGTTGCTCACCCCTCTATTAGTGTCTGACCATAATAAATCTATGACATAATAAAACCTTGCATCAGTATACCTCATATGGATATCAAAACTTGAAAACACAAAAGAGCAATTGAAAATAGAACTCATTGGATCACCATAGAAGGTACTCAAATAATTTGATATACATCCTCCAATGTGATCATCACCTCTCCACGAGGTAGGTGAAAGGTGTTATGCTCACTATGCCATCGCTCGACTAACATAGTCAACAACCCATGGTTCACCTATATGTGGGCCATCGGTGTAACCCACTTTAGCCCCATAGTCGATATTGAGGCCTTCTCATCATCAATGAGACAATCTAAAACATATAACCTCACCACTTTGGGGGCCCTAATGTGAAGTTTTGGAAACATACTCTACAAAATAAGGTCAAGCAAACATCAACAACATCAAAAAAATGATCAAAAGTACAAAATACAACTCAAAATGCTCAACAATAGGTTGTGTAATACTACTTGTTATATGTAGGTGATACATATTGCTGATAAAGTATCATGTGACACTTTTTACTATACACGAGTGATACTTTTTTACCTGGGTGACATTTCGCATCAGCTCGCACGAGATTTGGGTATAGCCTATATGAAAAAGTTTTCCAAATGGTGCAATACTTTTTTATGCAAAATATCGTGTGATATTTCTCAAAGTACCTATGCAATACTTTTGAAATGTCTCACAATATTTTGTGTTTAAACCCTTAAAACATGTTTAAAATGCTCATAAATGCATGAAAAGTGAAAAAAATTGACAACTTACTAGCGCCTCATAGT
The DNA here is from genome assembly GCA_028749045.1 of Cupressus sempervirens. Lineage (NCBI taxonomy): Eukaryota > Viridiplantae > Streptophyta > Pinopsida > Cupressales > Cupressaceae > Cupressus > Cupressus sempervirens. The sequence goes on along the minus strand of CM053787.1, from coordinate 510,797,828 downwards.
CGGGAGGCCAGTTGTGCTCAAAATGGTGTTAGTGGGTTGGAATGTTTGCTAACACCATGTTTCTCTCTCTAGACCACTCTAAGTTCTCAAAATTCACAAAAGAAAAAATGATTTGAAAATGACACTTGGACCCCTTATATAGCCTTCTAACCTAATTTTGGCTCATTTTTCAAACTCCTTGAAATTCTGTAAAAGTCACACCCCTAGCTAATTTTAATGTCTTCAATCCACTTTCGAGATTGAAATCCAAATTTGAGTTCATCTTGATATTCCAACATGCATTTTGAAATTCTACCTTCTTTTATGCAGTTAGCTAGCTTCTTGAGGTCTAATCTTTGAATCTTCACCAGGGCATCTTCATTTCCTCATGTCTTCATCATTTATACATTTCATATCTACTCCAATTCACATTTTCATGTCTAAATCACCTTCCTACTCAATTTGACCTATTTTTCATGCTATATCCTTTGTGGTCAACTTTAGTCAAACTAGAGCATTCTATCATTTCCTTATGGTCGACCACTCTTTGCTTCTAATAATCCATCTATCATCTTGGACATTGATATATCTTGATCTACTCATATCTATCTCATTTCTAGGTCCCCCTTACCTCATTTCAATTTTGATCCCAAGGGGGCAAAAATAATCTATTATCAATTGCTATAGCTATCTATTCATTAGAAGCATATGTTTGATCTTTTAATTTTCTCTCGGTCTACATATTTTTCTTGGTGTTAGCATTCTTCTTGAATTCTGACAGCATCTCTTTCCTAATTGTATATTACTATCGCTATCAAGCTGTACATTTAGGATTCAGTATCTCTTTATGCATTTTGTTCTTTAGAATTAGATATCTCTATTGCTACCTACTTGGCTTCAATTTTCTTTGACATAATGTGTTCCTAGATCAATCACACATTAGTCAAATAGGGGAAAATGTAATCATCTAAAAATGGTCATCTAGACTATTATTCCCCTTCTCAGCATTTTTACTAAATTAATTAATCATTTACCTAGGCAAAATTGCTAAAAATTAATTAATCTAATTATAAACTATAGTTTTGACTATACTATCCTAAGTTCATTATTTGATTAAAATAACATGTCTCATTTTAATTAAATAAAATCCTCCTTTATTCTAACCCACTCAATGTGCACACATAAAGCATTATTTCTATTTTTGCAAATTAAAGGAAAAGACTCTTTTTGTCTCATATGCAAAATCAACTCTTTGTTTATTGATTGATTTGTGTGTGCACATGCATCAATCTCATTTTCAAAATCTGCCCTTGACCTTCCATCATCTTGATCTTGATCTCCACCATCTATACAACTTTAAAAGAAAGAGCTTTCTCCCTCTCAAAGGATCCACACTCTTGAGTATTGTTATGTTGCAAGTTTACCACTCGAATTCTTGAGAGCTTTTATGGAGAACTTCCATTTTATTGTCTACATTCTCTCATATCATGGAATTTTAGTGTAATTTCATGTAGCTTAGTTTCTCTTTCTCTATAATCTGGTTCATATGGCTTAAATAGTTGGATTTGTAACACTCTCATTCTTGTTAACATAGCTACATTTTTGCATATTCATATTAGCTTACTCCATTTTTGCATTGCATATTTGAGGAATTCATTATAGATAGTTGCATTCTTGCTCTTGTCTCAAAGAACCTCTTATTGCATGGTTTACTAGAAAGAAAAGTATCTCTAGTGCTTAGCTGAGAGACTTCATATTCTTGAAACTTACTTCCTTTCACTCTGTGGATAGGGAGCTCTAAGTTGGCATCCACACATTCTGAACTCATGGAATCACTTGGATAGAAGGGTTTAGAGTGTGACACATTTTAGGTGTACAACTAGGAAAAAGACCTATATGAAGCATCTTGTCAAATGGCAGGGCAAACCAGAGAGTGAGGCTACTTGGTTTGCAGAAGGATATTTCAAGAAGAATGACATTGACCTTTCTCTCATTCCCTCTCAAAGTCATAGAAGGACTTTTTAGCTCATTGGGGGAGTATGGTGCAGAAGCACCTAGGTTAGGTCCAAGAATCCTAAGAATAAAATAAGGGTATAAGATCTTGGATGGGACATAGACCTAGTAGTTAGGAATAAGGATTCACGAGTTTGTGTGTGAAACAAGAAACACTAAGGTGTGTTCAATTAGGTGGAAAAGTGAAAAAAGTTGATTTAGAGGGCCAAATAAGAAAGGTAGGATAGCTAGACATGGTAATGGTAAAAATATGGCCTATATATCATCCATGCATGTTTTTGAGTCATATGGTATAGTCTAACCAAGTCTAAGTTGCTAAAATGCAAAAATTGTCAATTTTGCAAAAAACTACAACTTTTCCTCTCAAATTGCAAGATTGATTAAAATGGTTATTGGGAGGTTACCAATGCTTATAATTTGGTTGAGTTAGGGTGTGGAATAGGTATATGAAGCCCTCTGAAGCATTTTGTATTGTTCAAAAATTTGGTACTATATGACATCCTGTAGCATATCAACATATCCATGATAGTTTGAATGAGAATTTGAGGTTTTTATTGTTATGCGATTGGAATCAAGATTTTTTTTGCAATATAGTTTCTAATTTTTGTTTACTAAATTTTTGGTTTTGGTAGGAATTTTTTTCAATCCATTTTGTGTGAACAAGAAATGTTTTTTGTAAATAGACTGCTTGCTAGCTTGTATTGGGCAGTCTAGACAAAAAGATGTCTACCAACATTCTCCATGGTTGAAACCTCATGACACCTTGAGGAATTATATTAGAAATCATGTAAAGTATGTGGGAAAAATCATGAAGTCAAAAATGAATGGCCAAGCCAATTCCTTGGAAGCCCTAGGTGAGACCATGAGGTATTTGGCTAGAAATTGAGCTAAGGAAAGAGTGAATCTTGCAAGGGAAGAGCTTTTTGATATGAATGGATGTTATGACCTAGTAAAGAATTGAGTGGATCTAGTACATGTGGAAGGAAAATTCTCCAAGATCATTAGGAAAGAAGCAAGAGTGATTTTATTATTGTCTATTCTAAAAGACCACTAAACCCTAGCAAACCCTTAAAAATAGGGTTAGGGCATCCAATAGAAGTTAGAAGTTTGAAATATTAGGAATTTTGAAGGCCTTGGAAAAGGCTATCAACATCTTTAGTTATTTTAGAGACTTCTTGAGGAAATTTTTGTACAATATCCAAATTAGTCAATTAGGAGGGCTAATTGAGGACTAATAGTCCTAATAGGAGATTTTGAAGAGTTTCAATGGATTGTATAGAAACCTAATGAATGAAGTGTAGGAAATGGATGGAAAGGAGTCCAAGACACCCTAGGAAGAGCCTCCAACCATCTCCAGCCCTTTCAAGAACATATTAACCAATTGGGAGGCCAAAATTAAGTTTCAAGTTCATGAGCAAGCCTTAAAAGATTGGTTAGGATATGGGAAAAGTTGCTCCTATTGGAGTAGGGATTTCTCCTGTACAAAGGGATATCTAGAAGTGTTTATCCATTGACTACTTTACCCTAACCTGGTCCTATTAAAATTCCACCAAGATAACTAAGAGGGGGATGGGGGGGTGAATCAGATATCAAACTATTAAAACACTTATCAAACTTATTAACCTTTAAGCATGTGAACAATATAATCAGAAACCATAACAAGATGCTCATATACAATAAAACCAAATATGTTAACTAGGGGAACCCTTGATTAGAGGGAAATCACTGGCGGGGATGGTACCCATAAAATGATGTACTAATATAAATGTTCCTTGTTAGATGATAGACCCTGTTAGGAGTCAATGAAATACATTCAGTACACAATAGTCCCTATTAAGAGACTTTGAATTCATTTTAGGAGATTCCAACCCTGTTAGTAGTTGTGCCAAGCCCATTAGGAGTTGTAGAAGGTAGATGGACCCACTATCCAAACATCTTTAGGGGAGAAATGACTAAACTCTCTATCCAACTAATCTTTGTATTATTCCATGCAGAATAGTAGAAATGTATAGCTCCTTCTCTATCATCTTATCAGAATTATCCTCTTTTAATCTTGATACTAGATCACCAACTTCGCGTACAATAATCCCTTGGATTGCTTACTCACGTTTACCAAATAATTCACACATCATACTTCACAAATTTACACTTCATTAAAAGGAAAATAACCTTCCTTTATACCATATCCTCAAAATAATCCCTTGAGTCTACCTTGAGGATTTTACAATTAATTATAAAAGGACCTCATTAAGATATAACAAAACATTACATTTATTTGTAATTACAAATCACCGTCAGCTCACATTTGCTACAACTTCGCACATGTGTGACCTTAGACCTTGTGCACTCATTGATGTTATCATTAGGTTGTCTACTATTATTGTCTAATTGTGCATATCATGATTCTATCTCTATTAGGAGATGCAAATCAATCATCATAAATTTCTTATCAGGTACTTTGTCTGCTTACTATATTCTATAAATCAAGCATATCTTTTGCATGTCTTTGACTCTCTATATGTACCCTTAACCACTTTATTATGACATAGTGTAGAACACTTCCTTAACTATGCTTCACTCGATCATCAATACATAGTCTATACAACCTCATTCTCTATCTGCTACTCTGCCAATCTTCATAGAAATAATGTTATGTTGACTTCAATGACAAATACAATCATGAATGCAACATGTCAATCTCCCCAAGTGATTTATCAATGCTCAGGATACTCCCCTAAATGAATACCATCAGAATTCATGGTAACAACAAGATCATACTCTCCTCCCATAATCAAAATTGATCTCTTTTTATTCCTTAAAAGAGGTTCAATTTTCTTCAATATGGCTTCCATTTCTTCATCGCTCTGAATGTCATAGAGATTTCTAAGTACTTGCTCTCTTATCTTCTTATCCTTTCCCTTGGCTCTATCCTTCTTCTCAACTAATCTATTATATAAATCCTACATAATGTCTCCATATAAATGTAAAAATTATTGTTTAAAGTATATCGCGTATCCTATTACTACATTCTCTAGCTACCTCTTTTACAAAGGATCATATAGATCATAATATTTTCTTAATTGTGTAAGGTTTCCATCCTTAATTATCATTTGATTCATTATGCTAATTTCTCATTTGCAACTCTTTCTTTTCCTTCTACCCCGCTCTTCGTGTTATGGCTATGGTTGTGGATATGATTGAGATTGTGGTGGTGTAATCTACCATCTCATATTTCAAAATACACTTCTTTTTTTCTTCTGATGTAGTCTTCTTTCTAATATATATCATTAAAATCTTTGATTTATTCTTAGGTCTTGGCCCACTAGCCATTTCATTGATCCTTTTAGATCTCTTGGGTGTTATTGCCTCCTTGTTCTTTTCTAGTTGAACTTCTACAATAGATAGTATAGAAATGATAAGTGTTGTAGGAGTAGGTGTTGTTGGAAGTGGACTACTAGGTGCAACTAAAAAAGGTTGCACTAGCAAGATATTACTCTAACCTACCATCTTCATTTCAAATATAGTTTTCTTGGCCTTAGTATACTCTTCCTTAGTCATCTTGGTGTCCTTCAATGTTTTCTTTAACATACTCAACCTTATTCTTAGCTACTTTAGAAGTCTTCAATTGTTCCATATTTTCCTTCAATAAATTCTCAACATATTCATTAATTTCTACTTATATAGCCTCATAGGATCAACATACATAACTCTTGTGTCAATTCCTTCCATACATGTTCTATCAGTTTCCATCATAAAGCATATTGTTTCATTATAATTTTCTACAACTATTCTAGGAATTCTCATTATGTTATTCATACCATACTGAAATTTCTTATTTTATTTGTGCTCATTATTGAATATAGTCCTCATAAGTTTTTTGTAGTAATAACTAACCAATTTCATTGTACACTTGTTTGATTTGTATTTTGACTATGGAATATTTTGAAATCTCTTCATGACATGAAAGAATAGATATGTGATTAGAGATCCAAATCCAAACATTACATCCTTGTTCTTCTTAATTATTTTCAGGTTATCAAAAAAATATTGTTTCATAATCTCATTGACATTAACTTACATTATGTCAACATTCATTTTATATGTAGTAGTTATAAAGCATGTAAAGAATTTATCTTCCCTAGAACTTGAACTCATCTTATAAGCCAAGATTTTGCCAATGAATCTAACATCATCTTGTTCAATTAGGCCCAACACTAATTTCTTCACACTCTTTTCATATTGATTGTTATTTTCCCCTTGTTTATTAATCTAGTCACCTAATGAAGTAGGCCATTTTTTTATCTCAACTACTTGATCTCCTAACCAAAATTAATTATCATGCATTCTACTTAGAATGACTCTTACCCACTCTTCATTGTCAAATTCATGGCATAATATATATTTCTTGATATTTTGTTGACCTAAGTGGTTGAATTAATCCTTTCAAAGCTCATTTCTTGTTTGTAAACCTTGTCAAGCTCCTAAGAAATATCTACATATCCTGTGGTTTCAAACTTGTTGTGGATGTATGATTGCAATCTTCTACAATGACCACTCCATTAAGAATTTGCATGAATGCCCTAGTAGGGTCTATTGGAATAACCACCAGCCTTCCCCTTCAGGATTCATGACATGGCTTAACCACCTTTTGTGTTCTATAAGTCTAGTAGTTGTATTGGGCATTAACAGGTTGATCTTTTGGTGCAACAATAACTCTAGCTTGTAACAAGTGGTATCAGAGCTTGGTCATAGGTTTGAATCTCCTTGAGTAACGCTGAGGGGAGATTGTTGGACTGACCACTAGCCTTCCCCTTTGGGATTTGTGACATGGCTTAACCGCCTCATGTGTTCTATAAGTCTAGTAGTTGTATCAGGCATTAGCAGGTCGATCTTTTGGTGCAATGACAACTCTAGCTTGTAATAAGGTCATCTCCTAATTATGAAATTTAAATTTTCTTGAACTTATATCTAGGTTTTTACATAATATCATGAAACTATGGCTCATCGATTTTACAAATTTTAGATGACTTTAGACTTAAATCTCAATGATGTAGATAAATATCTTGAAATCATAGAATTAGAGCTTTTACGTAAACCTTGCCAAATTTTCTTCTTAAACACTTCAAATATCATTCAAATCACTCCCTAATTTCCTCCACAAATTTATCTTGGCTTGAAGCTCTTGAATGACAACTCATTACTTTGATTTTAGTCCTTTTATTTGCCACAAATTTGTTCAAGATTATTTTTGTAGATACACAAACTCAAAAAGTTTATATTGTAACTAGTAGACATAATTTATTTGTTAATATCACTTATGACCTTATATCTTTATATGCTCTTAAATATATCTCTTAGACATCATTTCCATGCTTCTCCTAAGTGTGCTAAACTTTATGTCACCATTTTAGGGTCTAATCAATTTCTGATGTGATATCCTCTATTTCCTCTAATGAATTGATTTCTTAAGTTGATAAGGGTTTATCAAATACTACAAATTATTTCAAATTATTCTCAGATGTTTCATTTTATCCTCCTAACCCATATTTGAGTTCTTTTAGGTTTCTTTTCCTTAACAAATGTTTCATTGTAGTTTTCTACTTGTTCTCACATTTTCTTTCTACCTTTTTCATTCCTTGTTATATTGTTGTTTGCATTCCTTCTATAGTTCATGTTATGTGACCTCATACTTGGTGTTCTCATGTTGTTCACTCTAAAAAATCTTGTTGTATGTCCAAAATTATTACAAATCTAACATTCTATCTTATTGTTTTCATATCTAGGTCTAAATTGATTAGTTTGTAATATGCAATCTCTAGCTTTATGTCCAAAATTGTTGCACTTATAACTCATAATTCCATTTCTTATCAAAACAATTTCTCCAACTGGTCTACTAGCTACAAGGTTAGTACTTTTATATATTGCATTATCATCATTATTATATCTAAGTTTCCTACATTCATTAGCTCTATGTTGATAAGAAAAATAACAATAATAATAACAATAAAAGGGTCTAGAATATTTACATGTGCAATCATTCCTCATATGTCCAAGTTGAATACATGCAAATAATATTCTACTAAATTATTTCTTCAATTATTTTGGTTGTTTATATTGATCAGGTTGATTACGTACTTCTTGGTTTAGATCTTCTTATTGTTTAGATTGTTGGTTCCCTAGATTAGGTTCCTCAATAGCTTCAAATCCTTTAGATGAATCTCCTTCAACATATAAAATTCTTGTCTTTTCCTAAACAATTCTTTTTGCCATAATCTATTCATAAAGATTCTTAGAGTTGGAATACAACTTCTTAAGATGTTTTTTGTTTGTGTAAGTTCTCCTTTAACAATAATTTTATGCCTCTCAAGTTTAATATATTGTAACTTTGCAGTCTCAAGTTTAGATGTCACCTTTGTAATATGGATTTTAGATATGCATTCTTAGATCTCAAATCTTATTGAGTTTTCCTCTCATATTCCATCATGCTCATCTTCATATAGGTGATCTCAAATTCATCCTTTAGAATCTCATTCTCCTTCTTAAGCTTAGAAACTGTATCACCATTCTTGATATCATCATTTGAATCTTTCTTCTTAGATTTAGTTAATTCAATCTACTCTAATTTTGAATGAAATCTTGTGCATCTCTTAGTTTGGTCTTCATTTTATTTCTTTCTTCTATCACTACATAAAGTTCTTCAAGAGCTTCCTTTAGGTTCTTCTATAACTAATCCATATCCATAGAGATCTTACTCAAGTTCCTACACATCCTCTATGTAATTGTTCTCTAATACCAATTGTTAGAAATAAGGAATATTGAGAGGGTTGGGGGAGGTGTGAATCAATGTTCTATGAACTTTTTTGCAACTATGGATATTATTAGCAATCTTTAAATTTTCATAAATGATCAAACTAAAAAGTAAACATAATAATAACACAATGCAACTCATAATAATAGGGAAACCTTGGCCAAGGGAAAACCTTGGTGGGGATGGTACCCACAAAATGATCCACTAACAAATAATATCTTGTGAAAGATATTGACCATGTTAGGAGTGTATTTTATCTATATAGTATTTTTTTCTTATTAGAGACTAGGCCTAATTAAAAGCCTCAACGCTATTAGGAGTTGGTATTACAATAAAATTAGCAAGATGAGCCCACTACTCAAATATGCATATACAATAGTACAATTTCTATACAAAAGGTGTGAATATAAAAACCTCTTTGACTATGGTGATATCTTCAATATTTGATTTCTCCTTTATAGCTTTCTTCACAAAATTGATCATATACCTAGATTGTATTGTACTATCACCAAGTTTTCATCAATAATGGTCATATAAAGTGTGCATCAAATCATTATAAAATTACATTACTATACCACACTTGCTATAAAAAAAGGTCTTCCTTTATACCAAACTACTTAACTAATCATCCTTCAATACTTTGCATGTTTCCCAAAACTTGAAATTACGTTTTTCCAAGTGAGGGTTAACATATATGATATTGTCCTAACCTTCTTAATTCGTTGTTTTGGTAAACCAAAATAATCCCTTGATTGAAATTCCTTTACTCTATTATCTTCTTTGTTCTGCATGTATAACTTGTACCTGGAAAACTTTCCATAACTTTGTATGTGCATTGAATCTCCTTAAGCACTCTTCTTAACCACATTCTCATTACATCATGTATTTCCTTCCCTCAACTACAAATAGTCTAAAATGCCTCTAGTGAACTACACTAAAGTAAAATGTATAATTGTTCCCTATTTTCTTGAATAATACTTTGACAATTTTCTAAGTCCACGTATCCAAAACTTAGTATTATGTTTTTCCTTCTTCATAGCAGGTATATGTTTCCATAAATGAAAACTCTATATCATCCTTACATATCCTCCTAGTCAAATTGCCAACAATATGACCTAGATTATAATTAATATGCAAGGGAGTTGGCCTTATGAAAATGTAATGAAAAAAATAGCGAGGGTGGATATATGTGAGAACAAATCACTAGGATGAGCATACAAACTAGGTAGGTTAAACATCTATTATTTAATCACATTGGATAGAAGGCTGATCCACTAGTATTGAGGTGGCTAAGGTGTAATGCCTCATGCAAGAATCCTTGAAACACAAGGATAAACCATGTAGTAGATAATTTATTTCTTAAGATAAGTTACTAAATAATGATGCAAAGTCACTAAGTTCCATAATGAAACATCTACTCAAGATAATAAAATAGGAAACATAAGATGACTCACATGTTCATCACACAATAATTCATCTTTCTAATACTTCTAAAGATTACCAAACACTTAACGATAACTTAGAATAAAAGATCACACAATTAGAAGGATGGTTGGAAAAGATCCAGATAATATCCTTAAATGCTAAGAGGTAGATAATCAACTAACTATCTATCACAAGTAAGATATTAGTTTTACACCCAAAGTAAAATTTCCTAACATGGTTAAACATACATATTCATTTCCCACTAATCATGTAACATAATAAAGAATAGTAAATAGTGACCTTTAAATGGTCTTTCAAAAGACAATGGCTCAATATTACAATCATACATCCATTAGACACCATGTTAAAGGCCAAAAGATGAATCCTAAAATTTGGATAAGTCTAAAATTCTAAATTTTGGCTAAGGTTGAAATCATGTCAACTTTAGAAATCTATAATCTTTATCTTAACTCCTAGAGAGTTGAAACCGATCTATGCATCATTATAAACATAAAATACATATTAAGTATACTTATGATATATTTTATAGATAGTCCTAGTGCTAACTTAGGTCTAAAAGAAAACATAAATACCCATGGAACAAACCCAATGGTCAAAAACATAACACCCCCCTTAAACTTGCATCAAAACCCCAAAATGGAAGAGATGTTAAACTTTTTGTGTAGACACCAATATGTAAAGATGTCAAACCATCATTGTAGATGCCAATATGTGGATATTCCAAATAAATTTTTAATAACTATGGTGAATGCCTAGTCTAGTAAGGGCACAAATGATATTTCACAGGAAGAGATGCCAATCCATGAAGATGTCAGAATGTAGACACCAATATGTGTGGATGCCAAATTGAAAATGATAGTCCAATGAAATGTATTTGAATACTTAGTCTAGAGACAATCCAGATGCCAAAGCACTAGGAAAAAAATAGAATTTAGAAACTTTTAAAGGAAAAACAAAAAGTAAAAGCATCCAAACTAATATCAAGTCAACATGCCACTAAAATACAACTACCTCTACACTGGGGATTACCAAATACATACAAATCAAAGTAGTATTCACTTGAGCATATATCAATACATATAATTTAAGCATAAATACACAAGGAAAAATCAAAATCAATACTTGCAACATTTAATATACAAGTATATCATCAAATCTTTCTATAATGAAAATAGTGAGCATACAATCTCCAAATCTTGCAACTGGAGGAAGTCCATCGATGCCCTTACCCTAGTCCCCAGTAGTTGTTAGACAACTAAGAGGAGGGTGCATCAATTATCCTTAGGTCCTTTAAACAATTCACAATACTTTTAACACTTTAACCTTATCAGAAAATTAACTCAGTGAATAAATCAACCTTATTCAATTAAACTATAGTAGTGTATAATAATCTTCACATGAAATAGTGAAATAACGTATAGAAAACATTCATGCAACCATTAAAAGAAAAAAAAAATGTTGAAACCTGATTGGGGTAACAACCATGTTGAATTTTTCACCCAAAAATAATTCACTATCTTGAAGTGAGCTCGGTTGAGAGCTAACCTTGTCAAAGGTTACATACACATTTTCTAGATGTGACCTTTTTAGGGAATTTTCACAAAATATTATCTAGACCTTATTACCCTTCAATGAGTGGCATATTTAAAGGAATTTGAAATATTCAATGGAATGTCCACCTTACAAAAGGATTTAGAAATAGGACTATTACATCCACTTAGTGGAGATATTTTCTACTACAATTATTAAAGAGTAATAGTAAAATGATCTAATAAATATACAACTAACTTTTCTTATTTAGATTTTCATTCCACTCAAATATTTCATTACTAACTAGCCATCACACTACCATCATCAATTCACCTCACTTAGCACTTTAGGTCTTCTTGGTATGGCATTCTCTTCTTTCTGGCTATCAATGCATTCAATGACTTGACCAACACCTAGCCAACACCTTCAACTTTCTTGTCTAGTCCTTATATAGCCAATTTTTTCCCTCTTGATCACATTCATTAGGGTTTCCATTAATTCTTCTTGTCCACACAATTAATTACCAAATAACATTCATTTTATTTGATGCTAGGTAACACATATTACAAATCTAGCAAGTTATATCTTCACCTAGGAACTTGAAATTTTCTTGGATCTCAAAACATGTCTTGAATGTTTACCATTTTATTTTATTGTGCCAACCTTATCTATTAATCTTACTAACTAACTTTTTCCTTATCTTTCATATCTTCACTCTATATCATGCTTTACTCAATCTTCCACAAATTTCTCTTCTTTATTGAATCGTGTTCGTACTTTTCCAAACACCTATGTTACTCGATTAACATTACACTAAGTTAACACTAAGATTTCTTGGTAACCATCCTTTCTTGGTACCATCTCCTACTTGGTAAAACTTACCTTACTTAACCTTCCTTCTTCTTCTTTTACCGATCACCTTTTATAGCTCGGTGCAACTTACTATTTTCTTAACATTTTACTTTACAAAACCATTCTTTTCTTAATCTCAAATTGGTTTTTACATATGAGTGACAATACACTCAAGTCATTTGGTTAGTTCATGTCAAACAAGTAATGTATGTCAAGCATAAGTTTTCAAATAGCGTATGCCGAGTGAAGCTATACAGTATATTTCAAGTAACTAGTAAGTGTTGAGTCACTCAAGTTTCGAGAAGATAGTAGATGTCAAGTCATTTAGATTTTAAGTGATCAATGGATGTTGAGTCATTTAGAGGCCACATTACAACATTGAGGAGATAGTGGATGTTGAGCATTAGACACTTCAAGTGTTGAGTAAATAGTTGTTTTTTATGGCACAAACTTCTATGTAAACTATTTTTGAGTTGATTTAAGGATTGTTTTGTGATTCTAGATGATAAGGATGAATCTATATTGACAATCTCTATGCAGTACATGCAACCAATCAGTTGAAGGGATGTTTTAATTGTGAAAATGGGTTAATCACAATTGTTGATTCATACCTTACCCTAAGTCACCTAGGTCTTCTTAAGTAGGAAAACCCTAAACATTGTATGTGTGTGAAAGGAGTGAAGAGAGAAGTTTCCATGCACAAAAAGAGTATTCATGGTGGCTAAGGAATTTTGAATTGAGTTACATTGTAGAATTAGTTAGAGGAGAATAGAGGAAAGGAGTTAGAGGACGAAATTGATACATCTAATTAGTGAGGATCAAGTACACATTAAGAAAGAGGTGATTTAGTTTCTAGTAGCAGAGTGCTAACCATAGGATCATTGCTGATACATTCTAGTAAGTGAATCAGTTATATCTCTTAATAGAGTAGTCCCAACAAGCTATTGTAAATCCTTTAACAGGGTGCTTACTTCATTGTGAGTGTTAAGTCCTTTAATTAGGGACACTTCTAATAGGGTGTTGAAATCCTTTAATAGGGTAAGATCTAACAATCGTGTAACCCTTTAAAAGGGCATACCTTTCATAGGGTAGATCATAGTTTATGATCAAATATTGTAGCCTTCATTGGATACACTTTATTACTGCAGTAGTGGAGATTTGTGGGTGTCAACCCCACCATAGTTTTACCTTCTCGTTGGAGGGTTTCTAGGTAACCAAATATCTTGTGTCATACATGTGTTGAATGTTATTTGCTTTCATGGTATGGATGAATATGTTTAGCTAGCTATTTCAGTTTCATGCAAATTATGAGATGGATGTGTGGTGAATAATTTTATGGTTAAAGTTTTGAAGGATTGATTCACCGCCCCTCCCCCCCATCTCTAATTTTACTTTCCCTATTGTAGCTCTAAAAATTGGTATCAGAGTGTTGGTTGTCTGGAAAGGAAAGCTTTGCATCTTTGAGGAAAGATCTTGAAGATAGAAGTCTTACAAGTTGGTAAAGACTATTGAGAATCAAAAGATTGAAATCCAACTTGCCATACATCAGCTAAATGAAGCAAGAGATGATTTGAAGCATTCATTGAAGAGAAGGAAAGAGATAGCTATTGAAGATTATGACACACAATACCAAGAGATTGACACTATTGAATTGTTTGCAGATGGAAACACAAGTAAACTTGATGCAGTAGTTACATATCTGATGGAAAAGAATGGAGCCCTAACTGAAGAGATTAGAAATCTTAAGATAGAACAAGAAGTCCAATCAATATTGCTATGTGAGGTGACTGGGTAGAAAAGAAAGCTCAAGAAGACAAAGTCATAATTGAAGATGACAAAAGGATGCTAACCAACAAACTAGAAGAGAAGACATTAGAGGTGAATAGGATTACTCACATGCAACTGGAAACATTGAATCAAATTATGATTGCCAATCATGAATTGAATGGTAAAGATATTGAGATCACAACACTAAAGTTACAAAATGAACAACTAAGAAATGAACTGAAAAGAGAAAAAGAATTTGCTGAAAGTTTCAACAGACCTAGTGAACCCATCAAGTACTTTGAACAATTGATGAGATCTCCTAGATCTAAGAGTGATACTATTGGATTGGATTATACCACTACTAAAGAAGGAGAATTGTCTAAAAGTGGTGAACAAAGAAGCAACAATGGTAAGAACTACAAACCTGCTTGTCATAATTGTGGTAAGATAGGTCATATAACAAATTTCTATAGGAGCAACAATGAAAATCAGAACCCTAAGAAGAAATTCATGGGTAAATGTCACAAGTACAACAATCAAGGACATCAGGCACATGAATGTAAAAGCAAGACATCAAGCACACAAATATTTGAAGGTTACTGCTACAACTATAAGAAGTATGGACATAGAGCGTATGAATGCAAATCAAAGTCTTACAGATCATCAAACAAGAAAGCCAAGGTAAACCATACTAGTAGATCCTACAATTGGGATAAACCATACTAGTAGATCCTACAATTGGGATTGCAATACAAGGTATAGTTGTCACAATTGTCAAGATTATGGACATGTTGCTGAAAATTACATTAGAACACATTTCAGAAGTGACTACAAAATATGGTTGAGCCAAAGTACATGTTTTAGTTGTTTGAGGACTAGTTACATAAGTAGAAATTATCCAACAAGGTCAAAAGCCCCTAGTAGCAAATTCAATAAAGGCAAAGGAAAGGTTGATGTTGAAGAAGTCAAAGTGCAGATGGAAAAGACATGGAAGAAAAAGGAAGATTGAGTACATCAAGCTCAAATAGGATCACTTCATCCAATGGATCAGGTGATCACACCATTCCCAACTAGGAAATTAAGAGGTATGTATGGGACTGATATTTCAAATTTCAATTATACAACAGTTCCAAAGAGTTAGTTCTAAAAGATCATATATGCATAAAGTAAGATGCAAAGTATTGGCTAGAACTTAAAATAAATCTATGAGTCTTCATGTTACTATTGAGCATGAAAAGTTTCACTATGGTTGTCAAGTGAAAGTTTAGTCATTTCCAAGTTATCGAAGGTGATAGTGTTGGCTGAGCTCATTGTGATTGCTAAGTGTAGAAGGAATTACATGGAAGTCGACTCATAATTTCTATTGGAGCCAAGCTTATAGTTGTGTAAGCACTAAAAATTTATTGTGAAGTTTTAAGGGCTATATGGTCAATTTTTGACTGATTCACATTTATTCAAGGTTGAAGAGAGCATGAAGAGCTTAAGGCAATTTGGAGAAATTGATTCAAGAATTTTCATATTGAATTCAACTGCTACTCAACACCAGACATCAGATTTTTCAAGGTATTTATCATGTGCTGAGCTACACTATTTGAATTTTCACAAACCCTAGTTAGTTTTTATGGCATCTAGTTCTTCTTCTACTATTGTGGTTAAGTAAGGAAATGAAGTTTTGAATCTTCAATCAATTAGTAATGAGATCAAACAACCACATTTTCTAGCCATTCCTGATATTGCATATAAAGGAGACCCATCTGGTGTGGTATTTATGATACCACCACAAGTTTTGATGATACAAGATGTAAGGTGTTGCTACACTTATAAGGTTGGAAGTAGACATGGAGATAAGAGACTTATATGGAAAATTTTGTGAGAACGAAGTATTGAAAGAGAAATTCAAGGTTGTAGAGAGAAAAGGGTTAACTCGTGCCCTAGATTTTCCAAACGTGTTCAAGACATAATCAATTAAGATTGTACTTAGTAGAATTCATGACAATTATGTACGGTTGGAGGATGGCTCTATCAAAATCACAAAGAGGATTATTCATAGAGTGACAGGTATCCAGCCCTAGATAGACCTAAGACAATGAGGAGTGATGTAAAAGAGGCAATTGAGAAGAATATTGGGGCTCTATGGAATAAGAGAGGGATGACCATAGACATAATTATTGATCCCCTAATTTCATTTGTAGTGAGAATTATTGCAAATAATTTATTTCAATCTAGTAGGCTGAACAGTGTACCATGTATGGTTGTGGACTTGGGTGACCATTCTTATGACCTTACCAAGTTACAACTCTAGCAATTATCAGAAAACTTCAGAGCCATAAGAAAGACTAAAAGTGCCCAATGCAAATTTGGTTCAATGCTTCTTTATATTTTTTTCTATGTATATAACACTTTTCCCTCATTTTAGAAGGTAACTTGGAAGACTAATAGGTTAGATGCAGTGCAGATTGGTGAAATTATAGAGCAACTTTGAGATAATTTTGAAACTATGATGACTAGCTACTTTGAAGACTTTAAGAAGTCAATGAAACAAAGACTGAGGATTCCAGTTTCACTAGTTGAGAAGCATTTCAATGATGTTTATTTTCTAGTTTATGTTGATTTTACTTATGTCCAAGCTTTTGTTCCAAGGGTGAGATGGCTTAGGACATTGACTTATGAGATTAATGTTGATGAGGCATCTATAGCCATCACTACTTTACTGGCAGAAGAAGTAGATAAGAATGCTATTGTTTTTGGTAATTATGATGTAGCAAAGTCAAAGATCATAATGGAATTAAAGATAGGTTAGATAGATTATGTGATGAGGAAGAAGAATAAGCTTGTGAAGAAACTCGAGGAACAATTTGGTGAAGGGTTAGAAGGAGATGAAGAAGATGAAGATGAAGATGATGAAGATGCACTTGCCCAAGCACCACTTTCTCTCACACAGGATCAAGGTGAGGACCAAGGAGAAGAAGAAGTTGAATTTGATGAAGGTGTCAAGGCAGAAGAAGCCAATGAAGCACCTAACAAAATAAAAGAAGAGAAAAGAAAAGAAGCCAGCAACAAGAAAACCTAAAAGGGTTGTCAAACCAAAGCCTATAGTTCCTTTTACCAAGGCTAGCACAAGAGCTACTGCCAAGAAGACTCAGGAAGTTCAAAAACCTAAAGGCAAGAGAGCTAGTACAACTACAAAAGAAGATGAACCTGAGAAGAAACAAAGAAGGAAGTATATTGCCCTAGTTGAATCAAATGAGGAGATGACCAAATCATATGACAACAGTCAATTTAAAGTGGTAAGTCATGGTCCCTCTTCTTATTTCAACAACTTGTGTGAAAATATCAAGAATAATGTTGATTTATGTGGGTTTACACATGTTGAGTTTGATCAACTTGGGAAGATAGATATGAATAAAGTAGAAGAATCTATATATGCCATGATGGAAACTATTAAGAAGACTCCAATTGAGATTGCCAACACTTTACCCAAGAGCCTACAAAATAGAGTTGAGCAAAGATGGCAATATATTCTCACAACTAAAAGAAATATTCGAGAGACTACACTTGCAAGAGTGATGCTAGAGTTGGAGAAATCTGAAATGAAAAAGGCTATTAACAAGTATAAGGGAATATTTGCTCCAAAATACCAAGCCTTTAATATTCTACAGAACAAAATTGAAGAGGTTATTCAATAGAGTACACATGTATGGAAGGTGATCTATGGGCTAACAACTAAAAGGCTATTGAGAAAGCACCTAAGGAAGTAGAAATAGAAGAGAAAGAGGTAGTTGAAGAAAAAAATGATGAATTTGTGATGGAAGTACATGGTGAAGGCACTACAGGGGCAACAATTGAGGAAGAGAAATAATAAGACCAAAATGTACTAGAAGTACAGATGTTGAGTGCCAGTCCACAAGAAGATATAGTAAAGGTTAAGGATGTGTCTGACACTAACATTTAGAACATCAACCCCCCTAGTAGAGGAGGATATGTATATGATATTGACTGAGTCCACCATCAAAGCACAACTATGCAATCATCCTATTTTGGTGAGTGTGGATGAGATTGAGAAGGCAGAATCGACATCTGCAAGGGAGAAAACACAAGCATTATCCATTACCTCCTCTCAATCTATAATTGTGTAACTTGTAATGTCTATTGTATTATATCAAAGGAAGGAAAATTTTCCTTCACATATCAGAAGTAAGGTACAAAATGTATCAGTACCAAAAATTGCAATAATTGAGCAAGAAAGGACACCTGTCCAAATAGGTCAGAAAGCCACTCTTGCACCTACACCACAAGAACAAGTTGGAGAAGAAATTAAAGAAAAGGAGAAGGATAGGATTGAAGATTTGATCTTTACTAAAAAAAAAGAGGAAGTAATAGCAATACAAACACTGGTTACCTTACCAAACACTACTACTCCTACTCCTAGTCAAGCACTTCACAGGTTGAGTACTAAAGCTACACAATTGCAAGCATAAAGGCCAAGTCCTAGCACATCTAAGTTTGATGAGGTAAAATCCTATGGTGATATCAACATAGATGAGGTGATTGAGTTACCAAAGTATGATCTTACATCAATTACAATAGAGAAAATAAGCATATTGCAGGAGGCTTTGGCAAGGCAAAAACAAGCACTTCATGACATCAAGGACATATTTGTTGATGCATTCAGCCTCCCTGCACCTGATGAAGCCAATCCAATCATTGACAAGTTGGAAAATATTGTGGAGAAAATCAATGATGAAGACCTAGATACCAATGTCAAATTATTGGAATGGTTTGAGAAGAAATTTGAAACAAAGGTGGATGAACAAATATCAAGTGCCATTGCGCTACACCGGGTTGGGTTAGCAACCAAGATTGAGGGTGTGAAGAAGATGTTGGAACACATTTTCTCTCTTTAGACCAAGTTGTGTGATGTTTCCCTATTCACACAAGAAGTGCAGAGACACATTGACCATCTGGAAGGAGATTTGAAGGAAACTGTTAATCTCATTTCAGGAATTTACTGTTAGCATAGATTCAGTTACCATTTTTACATGCTCAAGATGCAAATATTAGGGCTACACTGATCAACATCCAATCCATGTTAACCCCTCACATGGACGTGTTACACAAGGAACTAGCCTATGCAGAGACATTGCTAAAGAAAGATCCTCATCTTTCTACACATGAAAGCTTAGTCATCTTTTCTTCTGAGTTGGACATACAGATTAAATATTTAGAGGTAGCATGTGACAATTAGGATGCATTGCTAAATATTATGATGGAGGTCCATAAATCTTTCTTGGATAGACACACAATTCATGTACAACCCATGACATGAGTGTTAAAATCGGGAGAATGAAGAAAGCGGGAGAATGCATAAAAGGAGAGATAAGTATTTGGGGAGATCAAACAAATACTACACAGACAAAGTCAGGACAATAGATCTACTTTGTAGGAGTATTCAGAATTAGAATCAAAATCAAAATGGAACAATCAACTTAGGGGGACTTATAGAATTTTGAGGTATGGCTGATGAGTCATAAGTTTTGCAAAATTTTAAAGTTTTTCAAATTTTGTATGTAATCCAAGTACTTAATGGATATTATCTGAGTTATGCTCATAAGCTAAGGTTATTCATGCATGACCAAGTGTTTTTTCCACTCATCTCAAAGGGGATATTTTTAATCTTAGATTGGTTTTTACATATGAGTGACAATACACTTAAGTCATTTTTCTTAGTTCATGTTGAACAAGTAATGTATGTCGAGCATAAGTTGTCAGATAGTGTATGTTGAGCAAAGTTATACCGTATATGTCGATTAACTAGTAAATATCGAGTCACTCAAGTTCTAAGCAAATAGTAGATGCCAAGTCATTCAAATGTCAAGTCATCAATGGATGCCAAGTCATTAAGAGGTTGAGTTACAACATTGAAGAGACATTGGATGTCGAGCATCAAACACTTCAAGTTTTGAGTAAATAGTTTTCGACATAGTTGTTTGTTATGGCACAAACTTATATGTAAACCATTTTTTAGCCAACTTAAGGATTGCTTTGTGATTCTAGACGATAAGGACGAATCTATATTGAGGATCCCAATGCAATACATGCAACCAATCAATTGAGGGGATATTTTAAGTAGAAAAATGGATGAATCACAATTGTTGATTCATACATAACCCTAAGCCACCTAGGTCTTCTTAAGGAGGACAAACCCTAAACATTGTATGTGTGTGGGAGGAGTGAAGAGAGAAGTTTACATGCACAAATAGAGTATTCATGGTAGCTAAGGAATTGTAAATTGAGATGCATTGCAAAACCAGGTAGAGGAGAACAAAGGAAAGGAGTTAGAGGATAGAAGTGATACATCTTATTAGTGAGAATCAAATACACATCAAGAAAGAGGTGATCTATTATCTAGTAGTAGAGTGCTAACCATAGGATCATTATTGATACATTCTAGCAAGTGAATCAGTTAAATCTCTTAATAGAGTAGTCCTAATAGGCTATTATAAATCCTTTGAGAGGGTGCTTACTTCACTATGAGTTTTAAGTCCTTTAATCAAGCACACTTCTAACCAGGTGTTGAAATCCTTTAACAAGGTAAGATTTAACAATCTTGTAAGCCTTTAATAGGGCAGACCTTTCATAGGGTAGATCATAGTTTATGATCAAACATTGTAGCCTTTATTGGATACACTTTATTACTGTAGTAGTGGAGATTTGTGGGTGTCATCCCCAGCCCAGTTTTACCTTCTCATTGGAGGGTTTCTATGTAACCAAATATCTTGTGTCATACACGTGTTGAATTTTATTTTCTTTCATGCTATGGATGAATATGTTTAGCTAGCTATTTCAGTTTACATACAATTTGTGAGATGGATGTGTGGTGAATGATTTTATGGTTAAAGTTTTGAAGGACTGATTCACACCCCCCACCCCACCACACCCCCCCTCCCTCAGAGTTTACTTTCCCTATTGTATTTCCAATATGTTTTCTTACCAACTAAAATAACTTACTTTCACATCATCTTAACCCATCATAAAATCATATAAAAAAATCAAACCAATATTATCTTTCCATAGAATAATTCATTAGTTTCCTAATTGAGTTCACATACTTATCATCATTTCTTTAGTTCATCTTCTTTCTTTACCATCCATTTCTGTATTCAACACCACATCCTTTTGATAACAAAAAAATTATATTTCTATCACTTCTAAAATATACCATCCAATACCAAACTTCAACAATACATCTCATCATTATATTCCCCCCCTCAGGATAATCTCTCCATTTCTTAGTCATGTGCACATCTTTTCTTATGAAAACACTTCAATATTTTCCTTTTGTTGTATACTTCATATCTACCCTTTTTCTGCATGTTCTCTCCCTCTCTTTTTCTATTCTCTATTTTAGTTAAAAAAAAATTCTCTACTCCCTCTTTACTTCATTCATCATATTCAAGAAAATTTCTTCAAGTAACAATCCCCCCCTTGAAACAAATGCCAAAAGTATCTTGAAAGTTTCATGTTTCATCTAGTTGTACCTTGTACTTTTCTTTTAGTAATCACTTTCATTTCCTCACATCATTTTCAATACTTTAGGAAGCTCTTAAAGAGTGAACTCCTACACCAACTCACAAATAGATGTTCTAATCAATCATGAATTGATGCAATCTGACGTCTTCCTCTAGTGATCATTGGATAGGGGAATGATCCCTAGTTTATGTCTCAGATATTCAAAGGTATCCTTAGGTAATGGATTTGAAAATATATCTACAATTTGTTCCTTTGATTTTACATGCTCCAATCTTACTTGTTTCTTCTAAACTTGTTCTCTAAAATAGTAATACTTGATTGATATATGCTTTGTCTTTCCATGCATCATTGGACTTTTTGAAATGTTTATACAAATTCCTCTTGCATACCTTCCAATAATTATTTGACCCACATAATGTTATAGAAATTAATTATAATTGCTAGATAGTATGTCTCAAAAATATATTATAAAATAAAAATTTCTTTCTTTCTTATCCATGTCATCAATCTTTCTCCTAGAAAGAAATCTCTCTCGCTTGTACTTTTTTTGTCATCCACATTCTTACATAATCAACATCAGTATAGACTTTCAACTCAAAATATCTATCCTTCTTGTACCATTAACCATAATTCTTGATTCCTTTTATATATCTAAATATTCTCTTCAAAACATATGTGTTTCTTTAGGATTAGAAGAAAATATTTCCACTATACCTACAACATGAGAAATATCGAGTCTACTATGAACGACAAACTGTAGCTTACTAGTCATTTGTCTATAAAGTGTTTCATTCACCTAATTAGAATCATCTTCCTTTGATATTTTAAATCTTGTGATCATCAATGTACCAATTGATCTTCCTCCAAATATGATATCATCAAGTATTTTAGTTTTCAAGATCTTATCTTCTGATTCACTTTTCAAGTACAATTTTTTTTTCACTAGTTCTTACAGAAAAAATTCTCATCAGATAAGAGTGTAATATTTTACACCATGCCTGTGGTTCCTAATTTAATCCATATAAAGCCTTGTGTAATTTGTATACCATATTTTTCTAATTCTAGTCTAAAAATCCTTCTAGTTGCTCAATGTAGACCTCCTCTTCTAGAGTTCCATTAAAAAAAAAGACTTCACATCCATTTAATAAACCTTGAATCCTTTATAAGAAACATATGCAAGTATTATTCTCACACCTTCTAATCTAGCAACAAGAGAAAATGTCTCACCATGATCAATTCCTTCTTCTTGAGAATATCCGTTGAATACTAGTCTTTCTTTGTTCCTTATCACACCTCTATTTTCATTTAGATTATTTCTAAAAATCCACTTTATACCAACAAAATTCTTATCCTTAGGTCTACGTGCCAATGAACATGTCTCGTTCCTCTCAATCTTATCAATCTCTTCATTTATTGCATTAATATAATCTTCTTTTTCTATTACATCTTTGATTGTTCTAGGATCAAATTCAGAAATCAAATAAGTATTTTCTCTCAATTTACTTCTTTTCATTACTCCTATATATTTATTGTCAATTAGCTAGTTTGGTGAATGTTTCCTTATGGAATAATAGGCTTGGTTTTTTTTTCCATAACATTTTCTTAATTCAATGGGGGCTCAACATGTTTCCTAGTTGTAATTTTCCATGTCTTAATTACTTCTTGTTATTTCTCAAGTAGGGTACTTAGTGTACCTTCATGTACATAGAAAAATATTTGATAGTCTTTAGGTTCTTTCTTTCTCTCTTCATCATTCTTTTCTGCAAACTCATTAATTCTCACATTTATGTTTTACACCATTTTCTTAGTAATCTTGTGTAAACAAAAATAATATTTTCTCCTATTACAGTAACCTAGGATTATACCTTCATCACATTTAGAATGAACATTTCTATTCCAAGCATCTTTTAGAATATAACATCTACTTTCAAAGATTTTAAAATAGCTAACATTCGGTGTATGCCCATACTAGAGTTCATAAGGATTTTCATTTGTATCTTTCTTCAGTTGTACTCACTTGAGGGTATAGACATCAATATCGATTGCTTCTCTCCAATAGATTTGTGCAACCTTAATCTCATTTAACAATGTTCTAGCGCAATCAACTCTTGATCTATTTATTCTTTCATCTATGTCATTCTATTGTGGGGTCCTCGGTGTAGATAGTCATCTTTTAATCCCATTCCAAAAGCAAAAAGATATCAAACTAATCAAAAATGAATTTACCTCCTCTATAAGACCTTATGAACTTCAATTTATTACCTATTTATTTCTCAAATCTTAAGAGGCTTATACCATTTGAACATTTGAAATACATCAATTTTTTCTTTCAAAAACATCATAGTCATCATTCTTGAGTAATCATTAATAAATATAATGAATTTCTAGTCACAATAATAACTTTGTACTTTCATAGGACCACAAAGACTAGTATGAACCAACTAAAGTACATCATTAGATGAGCAAGACTTGATTTTAAAACTTTACTTAGTAATTTTGCAAATTTGGCATTGCTTGCACATCACTTTATCATGTTTTCTTAAGCTTGATAAACCTATTACCCCTTTCTTCCTACTAACCTTGATTATGTTATCAAAATTCACATGACATAACATTTTGTGCTATAACAAAAGATATTCAATCATTGCAATCAAACATGTATGTTTAGAAGAATCCAGGTAGAATAATTTACCTCTTTTTTATTCACCAGCACCAATCAGGTTTCCATCATCATCATATATCTTCACCTTTTAATTTTAAAAGTCTAGTTAGTGACCTAAATTTTTCAATTGTGCAACACTCAAAAAATTGTATCTTAGTCCTTCAACCTAGTAACATTTTCATATCTAGTCTTCTCATTCAACATGGTAGAACCTTTTCCTCTTACATGGCATGGATCATTATTTCCAACTTTAAAAAATCCTCCATCATAATGTTCTATAGTATCAAACTTTCCAATATCACTAGTCATATGATGTGAACAACAACTATTAGTAATCGATGTATCATTATTACTAACTTAAGAAATAGGAGCACTTTTATCTTCACACCTTTTATCTTCTTCTATGTGATCTTTCATGACAACATAAACAACTTCCTCACCATCATCTTGATCAATAGTCTCACACTTTCTATCTTCTTCTTCTACTAGGTAATAAAACTTATTTCCTTTGTCCTAGATGCAATATGGGAAACCGTGTTTCATTTAAAACAAATGAAAGGTAACTGACCTTTATACTTTCCTTTTCCTCTCGATAGCCTCTTTTCCAATAGTGCTTCAAGCTCTTCTTGATCTTTCTCCTCTAATTCAAAGTCACTTTTTTTTTTTAAAACTGCAATGTGAGTTATTTTCTTTTGTTGAACTACTAATTATTAGAGTTGACTTGAAATCAGTTTTAATATTTGGTATACAATTATTAAAACTATTAAGCTCAAATGAAGTTAGCCTATCAACCAAAACATCAAGAATAATAACATTACCAGGTATGGATCTCAATTCCTAAAACTAAGTAACAGAGTTATTAAAAAAAAACTTATCACAACTTATTCACTTATGGCTCCACTAGCTCCTTTGATAACATTAACTAGTTCCTTGATTCTATTACTATATTGCATAATATTCTCCCCTTCTTGTATTCTCATGTCATCAAATTTCCTCTAAGACTTTTTGCCTTTTCCCTTAATAAGTTTAAATATCCTCCATGAAAAAGTGTAAGTTTGTCCCAAATTTTGTTTATAGTAGCACCATCTTTCACATCATCAAATTCAACATCAATCAGGGAAGAAGTGATCTCTATCATTAGGTTGTTGTGTTATAATTTCTTCTCTCTCATTTTCTCAATTATCATGGGTCCAAGGGGTGGTGATGAGTATTGACTATGTATGTAGTATAATTTATAGTCTTTAATTCTAGATAGGTACAAACTCATCCCACTTTTCCATCAAGGCAAGTTCTCTTTGTTTAACTTGGGTACCCCTCTCTCATACATCTTCAAATCTTTACCTTAAGTCTTTCAAACTTATTCCTCCAAACACCTTTTCTTTGATACCAACTGTTAAATAACTAGGGGGTGGAGAATCAGTTATCCTCAAGTCCTTTAAATAATTCAAAAATACTTTTAACACTTCAACCTTATCATCAAATTCACTTGGTAAATAGATTAACCTTATTCAACTAAGTTAAAGTAGTGTATAATAATTTTAACATGTAATGGTAAAATAACATGTAAAATATTTATGCACATATTAACACCAATATTTTTAATGTGGAAACCAAATTGGAGTAAAAACCATCTAAGACTTGTCACCAGAAACACACTCTTCTAAAGTGAGCTTGGTTAAGAGCCAACCCTGTCAAAAGTTACATACACATTTTCTAGATGTGGCCTTATTAGGGTATTTTCACCAAATATTATCTAGAACTTATCATCCTTCAATGAGGGGCCTAATGGTTTGTATTTTTACCATTTTAAAAATTCTGAGAACCCATTGTGAAAATTTAGGTTAAATTGATGTAATTAGGGTTTGCATTTTTCATGTTTGTATAGATTTTCCTAGAGAAGCCCCTAATTTCATAACCATATGCATATTTTCATGTTTTAACCATTTTTTTTTAAAATAATTATGCTAAGGGTTTGTGTGCTTTAAGAGGAAATTGAAAATCAAAGTGGCAGAAGTCATGACCAAGGCTCATCTCTATAACTCCATCTTGTTAAGCTTTAACCTTTTCTAAGGCACGATGATGCAACGTAATTAATTGCAAGGTGTTCATGAGTTCTTTATGATTTATTACAAAATCTTGGTTTAAGAAGCAAAGGCACAACATGGCTAAATGGACAGTTTTCACAACTTCTCCATAGTTAAGCATGAGGGCATGGTTTAAGTGGCTACAACATGAAAGACATTCACGCTAGATCTCTAGCCTCATGATAACATAAGAATATGACACATGGAAGAATTTGGAGAAAACACATTGTGTTATAGCATCAAGAATTAAGTGGCAAAGCGGAGGCCAATGTTAGAAAACACTTTACACCACTTTGCAGCTTAAAGTCTTAAGAGCTAGCATTATAGGAAGATCTAGAGACTAGCCCCGATCGCGCATTCGCAACAATAAAGGCTATAGTTTGATAAATAGTCATGAACTGGCGAAATAGTTAAAATGTTATAAAAGCTTGGTTGATGCTCAGTCTTGTGGATAAAGTCGTAAAGAAAAGGAGAAGCTTCAAAGAAGAGACTAAGAAAGCTAGCTTTGTTCGTTGTTTCGCTGGCTATTTGAAATCCTCAAAAATTAAGTGGTGAAGCAGTAATCACTCAAACATTGAAATGTAATGCCCTTTTGTGGGTTAAAAGTGCTAATGTTGCCAAAGTGGAGAATGCTAGACTAGGGTATTCACAACATCATAGTGTAAGGAATGTGGTTAGTGAAAACAAGTGAGACCTTGCGACATGGTTAGGAGGTGGAGAAGTTTATGTTAACACTTGATCTTGCAACTAATAGTATAAGTCAAAGAGGGAGCGGCGAAGTAACGATGCGGTGATATTATAAATATTTTTTGTTTTGCATGGCTTAAAGATTAAATGTGAATACTCACCATGAACTAGAGATAAGGGTTTCCATGTGGTCATAGGAAATACATAAGAATGAAACATTAAACCTCGTGAAGTCACAAATAACTCAATGAGCTAAGGGTTTGCATGGTTGTAACTGAAAACATAAAGAGGTAAAGTGGTTGTTGAGATTTCATAATTGCTAAAAATGTAAAATACTATCTAAAAAGGGTAAAAAATATTTTAAAAATAGTAGAATGGGTGTCATAAAGCATGAATATGATAGTTGTCTAAATTTTTTAAAAATTTCATGCATGTTTCCTTAAAAATGTCATTAATTCCACTCCCATTCTCAAACGTCATTAAAAAGAGGTGATGTAACAAAAAATTTTGACACCAACATTCAAAAAGTTTAGACCTAGGAAGAAAAAGGTGCATAAGATTGTTTAGAAAAGGTTGAATTGTAGATAAGACTTTAGAGTCTTGAATTGGGAAAACATGGCATAGGAGGAGGGTAAGATGATTGCTCAAGTAAATATTGAAGAAGCTTCTCTGAGCACTGAGCAAGGAAAAATGAAGATAGAAAGTTTGTATGCTAATGAATGGGTATATTTTTTGCCAGTGTCATTGAATGCTTAGTCATTTAGTTAATTCACATATCTTCAAAGATCCTTATAGCTTCTGCAAGGATGCTAAAGTGCTAGAAATGAATGGTAATGAGTTGTTTTGGTACTTATATAATAACAAGTTTTTTAAGCCACCCATTTCAAATCCCTAGAATAGAAATTTGGCCAAATTGATTATGTCGGAAGTCATTGATGATGTAGATTTGTTCAAAGCCTTGATAGAGGCATATAATCTTGTGACCCATGGGTTCCACAAAAGCGATAGAAGTGTCTTGTGCACATTGGATTGGGAGACATTCATAGAAGTATTCAACCTGGGAAGACCTATGACCAAATTTAATGAACTGGAAAAGCTTGATGAGACTTTAAAGAGTTAAAGGAGTTTCTTTACTAGCAAGGTTATGAGGAAGCACACTCCTAAGTCTAGAAAAGAAAAGGGTGAGCTCCCCAAAAAAGTAGGAGACCTCATGCCCTTGGATTTTTTTAGTACATATTTTCATAATACAATCTTTGGATTGGACAAGGTGATAGGGCTAGATGGAACTATGAATGCTCTGGGTAATGTATATACCATGGCCATAGACATACAATATTTGTACACTAATATAGGGTATGACTTTGTGACCCATAAAATCAATGTTATGCACAATGAGATCACAGTTGTACAAAAGGGAGAAATGGGGATTTCAAGTTTCACCATTACTCATTGTTAATGCATATAATCTTTTACAAGAACATATGGCACATTAATCCTAATTTTATTTAAGGAACATAGGATATGGGAGAAAGATTTCCAATACAATGGTGAACTAGCATATGGAAAGTATTATATCCCTATTCAATTTCTTTAGGTTTCTACAATGATTTTGTGCATCCAATTTCAAATATGTTAGTTGATATAATTGAGAGGGTCCCTAAGGGTGTTAGAATGTTAAATTAAACCTTCTAGATGCTATGATTGGGGAAGTAATTTTCTTTTTGAGAATTGTTTCATCACAAGGGTTTATGGATGCCCCCAGCCTCCTCATCTTTTACCAAGACACATTCCAGAAAGAATGGGAATCATTTAATTCTTTTGGCAATTGATTATGATGAACCAAGAATAGTTGGGACACACAATTAGAAAATGATCTTTTGTATGTAGAAATGTTAGAGTTGGTACTTTATCATAAGCAAAGATGCAATAGAAGACTAGGATAAATTTATGAGAGAATTTGTATTGCCTTCAGCTCTTGCAAGGACCTATGACTCTAATGATCTTGTCAAGCATGCCTTGAGACAAATGAGAAATTTCAACTTGCCCAATAGCAAGCCTTAATGGAAAGAAGATGTGATCACAAATTGCTTGGAGACTGAGGAATGCAAAGATAAAACCTTAAAGTGGAAAGAGATAAATGAAAACAGAAGAGGAAATGAAAGAATAGATCCTTCTTTCAAGGGTTTCTATCATGAAGAAAGGTATTTTGATAGATTCAAAAAATTTATCCAAAATTATCAAAATATAATGTCTTAGGTGCCCCCTAAAGTTAGAAATAGGATAGAACCTGATGTCCTAAAAGAAGATATTGTGATTGAGATTGATGAGGAAGAGGAGCAACCATAAAGTTCTTCTTGGGATCAAGGTGGTAGGAGGAGGTAGAAGTTGATTGAAATACAAGACAAAGAAGGGAAAAGGAACTCCAGATTGTGCCAAGAGGGAGAAAGTATTTGATGATATCAAGCACAATTTTATGATAAAGTAGGCCAAGAAAAATGAAAGAATCCCAAATAAACTTGAGCTTGAGGCCAAAATGATAGATGATAGAATTATAAAAGATCAAGAGTTTATGAAGGATGATGACTTCATTAGTTTAGAGGAGTTAAAATCTTTTCTTTTCAAGATTAAGAAAAATGAACTATGTCTAGAATTGCAACTAGGAGATTTAGAGGAAAAGGTTGTAGAGCTAGTGAAAAAATTACAAGAATATGATCCAAACAGTAAAACCCTCACTGTAGATGAATCTAGAGAGCTTTAAAGAGAAGTGGGATGTTTCTCTTCCCTAGATGGGAAATAAGTTCATCTTTTATGTTGGATTTGATTAAAAGAAAAAGTAAATCTGTCTCATTTGAGGAGACCAATATCACTAGAGAATAGCGGGGGATTGGTTTTAATATTGATACTAAAAC
The DNA here is from genome assembly GCA_028749045.1 of Cupressus sempervirens. Lineage (NCBI taxonomy): Eukaryota > Viridiplantae > Streptophyta > Pinopsida > Cupressales > Cupressaceae > Cupressus > Cupressus sempervirens. Next base: position 510,767,561 of record CM053787.1, on the reverse strand, counting down.
AATGACACTATAGAGTTTGGCCCCTGAGTCTGATAAGCCAACGCTTATGGATGTTAGAGACTTCCCCAAGGAAATGTGATATTTTGGATTGTTACAACAACATCAAGTGACTAGATACACAATGTGATGAACACAAGGTCACTTAAGGGGAAAAGCAAGATGGACAGGCTAGAAGAACAACTATTCCAAACTTATAGCATATACATTAAGACAAGAAAGAAATATGAAGAAGAAATGAAGAAAATGTATGTGCTTGAACAAAAAATGGCTTCTCTAGAGAATGAGGTTAAAACTTTGAAGAAGTAACAAGGCCAACCATTAAGGTTAAAGATGAAGAGACCCAAACAAACATTGATATATCAAATGTGAGTATGGATCAACAGATGGAAGTGGAAGAGTTTGAAGTAGGCAAAGAGATAGAAGTAAGGACAATAGAAAGCATGTTATGAGTCATAAAAAAAGTTTCACAAAATCTCCATAGAAGTTACATTTCTTTACAAGGAGTACAACATCAATGTACATAAGCATTATCTTTAGTTTTTCCATTATTTACCAAGTGGGGCCCATACATTTCATTCTTTGCTAGCTTGTCCCAGTTTTGACATAGAAGAAAGAATTACCTAAGGAGGTTATCATTTTCAAAAGGAAGATGATAAATGGAGTCAAGGAGTTAAATGGTTTCTTTTAGAGAAAAATGCAGTTGATAAGCAATAAGATAAGATCATTGCTAATGGGACACCTAGCTTCATTCAAAAAATTATTGATGACGATAATAACTTAAGGAAGTGGCGGGAGTGGTCTAATTCCTTTGATAATATCTTGAGACATGAGAGATTCATTTCTTATAGCAATGGTGAAACTGGTATTGTTAGAGTGTTTGATATTATTGATATTATGTACAAAACTGAAGTAGATATCAAGACAATTGCAGAGGTACAAGCCATAATAGATGCCAAGTGGAGCATGTGTTTAAATGAGTTGAATGTTGTTAAAGAAGCTACCTAGCCAAATGAGGACTCTGATATTACCATTTGGGAGGTTGTGGTTGACATTAAAGAAATACCATCTGGAGATAGTGACTAAGCAAGATGGAAGAAGTTAGAATAACAAGAAGAGGAAGGAAAACTATCTCAATGAGATAATTTATCTTTTTGGTTCACTTGTTATGGGTATTCTCTTATTATAAACAATGAAGTTGATCCAAAACATCTCGAATGACAATTGTTTAGTTTTGGCTATCTCCAGCATTCTCTTATATAATTGTCTTGTCTTATGTGGAACAATATTGTTACATCTACTTTTTGAACATGTGTCCTCCCATATGAAGCTAGTTGCAATCCTTTTTCTATAAAAGGATTTCTAAGATGTGGAGTGAGGATTTGAGTTTTGAGTTGGTCCATGTTTTATGTATAATTTGTGATGTTTCTAGCTTGTATTTTTAGAGTTATAGAAATCAAATGAGAAAGTGTTATGTAGTTCTTGGTCATATTTTAGAGTCTTATATCATAGAGATGTATTATTCTCATGAAAGATAAATACAAAGAGTAGTTGCAAGATATATGTGAATTCTAAATTCTGTTTCCATTTTATGTGTCTATGACCTTGAGAGTAAATGAAAGAAGTTAGTTTATTTGAATACAATTTCAATGAGTTGTATATTACTTCATTGTTTCTTTTAATTCAATGAATTAAGTAAATGTTTATTTGAAGTGATAGGGCTTTTGGTGTATGGAGGGGATATTATAAGTATGGCATTTAGGGTTTAAGAGTCGATATATTTGATTCCAAGACAATTAAATAGATCTAATTCAGTGATATGACTCTATTGTAACAATAGATTAAGGCATTGGTGAAAGATTTGAATATCAAGCAAGATAGTCATAATTCACATTATATGATTCATCTTAAAATTAAAATCAATTTACAAGTTTTTGTGGAGATCAAATCCAATGTTGGTCATCACTTTGCAAAAGTTTAGCAAGTTTTAGTTGGCTATTGTGAACTTGTTGTCATTTTATAATTTCAAGAATTTTTAGAGACCAAGTCTGTTGTAAGGGATGTATGGTGTGATGATGCTCAAAAAATGATTGAAATCCCTAGGTTAACCTACCTTGGTTAGCAAAACCTAAAGTGTAGAAGTATCGTTTGCCTTGTTAGTTGGTCCAAATTCAGAAGAAGCATGTGCCAATCATGGGAAGTAGCTAAACCCTAGGTATCATCCTTTTGTTGTCATCTAGTACTATTAAATTAGAACATCCTTTTGTTTCATGCTATGTTATTTTTTAAACACCCGAACATCCTAGAACATGACACTGGAAGAGGGGAGCCAAATTAGGGCTTCATCAAGGGCACATTGCACCCCTGATTGGCCCATCAAGAAATAATTATTCCCCTAATTGTTTAAGGGCACATTGCACCCTTGATGATTAGGTGCACAAACCCCTATGGCTATCTTGGGGCTCCAAAATAGGTCTTGAAATTCAAAAATCGGGCCCAAACCAAGGAAATCATTTTTCAATGCAAGGAGAAGATTCCAAGTGGATATCTATAGATGCAAGGAAGGATCTAGGGGAAATACATCCTACCTCAATCTTAACACCATGAAAAGGGAGCTTTAAAGAGGATTTATTATGTTTTACCCTAATTTTACCTAGGGGAAAGGACAAAAAAGGGAAGAAGAGATGAAAGAGAGGAGATTGATGATCTCACATTAAATATGTGCTAAACCTTCATTAAATTGGAGTGCTTCCAATTTAAAATGGTACACCTTGCAATGAAGGACTTGATTTTCCCTTTGGGATCATATTGCCTAGCTTTATCATTGATAAACAAAAAATTATTCATGATACACTCTTGGACTTATTACATGATATTGTAACCTACTGTGTAACCATCAAACTTTATGAAATTGGGCATTATGTTTTCCTTCTTCCTTGTTTGAGAAATATCCTTCTCCACCCATATAAATTGCCATATAAATTCCAAAAAACACACCCTTTCACACACAAACTATCGAATTATGTGGGGTGGTTGTCTATACCCATATAGTTTGATCAATGTGTAGCCTTGTTAACAAATACAATCTCCTAGATTAAACTCATAACCTTTATTAGGAGAAAACTCTTTGGGCTTTAGCATGATCTTAATTTGTTGACGTATCCTGGTTATAGACCTCCCACAAAATCTAGTAATCGACACTACAAACACATAGCTGAATATCTGAAAATCACCATCCTTACCATGTGCATCCCAAGATCTGTACCACATCTGAACATGTAACCTGTTACCTTCTTCATTGAAAGTGGTCAATTTCATGGAGCCCTCAAATCGGATGACATTTAGGAAGAGAATTAGATGATAAAGGAAGGAAAAGTTATCAAAATTCTTTGAATTTTTCTAATTGGTTAATTGTATATGAAGTGATTTTTTATTTCACTTGCAAAGTCAAACTCCAAGTAGGTATGAGGGTTTTGAATCCTCATAGCATATACATGTGATCCAGTGGGAATTTGTATGTCTCATCCTCTCCAAACAATTGGGACCCGGTATAATATGCATTTTAAAAGAAACTCATCAAAGATTCAACAAGATGAGGATCCATATAATCATTTGGCATTAACCTATTATTTTGACCTCTTGTCATGAAATGTACCTAGCAAATTTTGTTATTTTTTGATAGTCTTCTTTGAATTTCCCTTTGTCAATTTTAGTGAGAGATTAGTGTTGAGATTAAAGATAGAGTAATTGAGAGTGGACAGGGGGGGGTGAATCAGTTACTAACAAAAATAAATCCACAGATCTCTTAGATGTCTTAAAGATCTAGTTACTGTTGATACTCGGTAAACAAATGTTGTAACTCGGTAAATTAAACTATTACTTATCTTCAAGCATTCATGCATGTAACTGAAAACAAAAATGAACACAAGAGACACCAGATTTAATATGAAAACCCAATATGGGAAAAACCACCAAGTAACTAGTCACCAATTTTTCACTCTTCTAAAGTGAGCCCTGTTAGGAGCCAACCCTGTTAAAGGTTACAATACACACTATTAGGTGTGACCCTATTAGAGGATTTAATCACCCTGTTAGGAGTGGCCTTGCTAGAGGTCTTTAGAACAATTCAACTGAACTGTCACCTTGTTAGAGGATTTACAAAATGGTTGTTAAACCAACTCTATTAAAAGATTTGAAATCACTGCTACAATGGTTAGAAAGCAACAATGAATTGACCTGAACAAGATGCAACTGAATTTGTTGGCTATAGGTCTTTGTTCAGCATCATTAGATCCTCCTTGATCAAATATAGCTGTGTTGCTCCTCAATGATCTCTGATCATCCTTCAAATTTGCTTCCACAATAATCAGTCCTCATATCACATTAATTCCACACACACTTGCACTCCACACTTAGAATTTGCAACTTGACCTCTTAATTATACCATTAAGATTGTCAAGTCGGCCCATTTACATGTTACATTTACCAATAAACCATACATCAGTCAGCTACAAATATTACTCTAAACAAATAAGCGTTATTTCATAAAACAATGAAATCCTTTACCGATCGACCCTACTTAGTAAATACTACTTCCATTTCCTAAGTTAACCTTCTTGACTCGTTTAACATTGCAATATCCTTAAAATCCTTTGGCTGCTGAGTTTACTCGGTAAGAACTGTTTCTGCCACATTTCCTTTGATGACCGAGTGAGCTCGATAAGAATTGTTTTTGCCACATTTCTTTTGATGATCGAGTGAGCTCGGTAAGAACTGTTTACTCAGTAGATACTGCAAGTTTTCTTTACTAACCTTCTGGGTTCGGTAGATTCTATCATTTTGCCTTGCTGACCATTTGAGCTCGGTAGACTCTGTCCTTTGCCTTGCTGACCTTCTGAGCTCGGTAGACTCTATCCTTTGCCTTGCTAACCTTCTAAGCTCGGTAGACTCTATCCTTTGCCTTGTTGACCTTCTGACCTCTGTAGACTCTATCTGATGATTGATATGACATTTGTGTGACATCAAAGACAACATACAATTGAACAATTGTATCCAACAATCTCCCTCTTTGGCATTGATGGCAACACAACATGTCCTAGCAGAATGAAATTTGAAAACAAGTCTTTTACTGACAAAATACTTCACTTTCTTCTTCAAATACAACAAACTCCCTCTTTCATAATAATCTCTCATTTTTACACAAACTCTTATTATTTTGCAAATTTCAGAAAGATATGGCAATATACTCTCCCTCTTTGACAACACATGCCAAAGACAACTCAAAACAACTAAATAGCATTGTACCTGATGTACTGATTCATATGCAATGTCTTCATTGGTTTGTTGCATCAACTGATAGATCTTCAATTTCGTTCTTGTTGATGCATCACTAAAACTATATTTTAGTGAGCTTTAGATAGGGGAATGACCCCTAACTTACCTCTTAGATACAAGAATGCATCCTTAGGTAAAGGCTTTGTGAATATGTCATCAATTTGTTCCTTTGTATGGACATATTCCAATCTTATTTCCTTTTCTTGCACCAATTCTCTAACAAAGTGATACTTTATGGCAATATGCTTGGTTTTTGAATGCATCACTAGATTCTTGGAGATGTTAATTGCCCTTGTGTTATCACAAAACATAACAATAGGTTCTTTGATTTCTTGCTTCATACCTTCCAATAATTGTTTAAACCACACAATGTTTAAGCAATTTACTGCTGCTGCAACATATTCAGCCTCTGTTGTGGATTGAGATGTACAATTTTTCTTTTTGTTTGTCCAAGAAATCAACCTCTTTCCAAGAAAAAAAGCTCCTCCACTTGTGCTCTTTTTGTCATCAATATTTCCTGCCCAATTTGCATCAATGAACACCTTTAAATCCATATTTCCTCATAGTTTATACCATAATCCATAATCTCCAGTTCCTTTTAAGTATCTCATGATCCTTTTGATTGCCATAATGTGATTTTTTTCCGGTTTTGCTAAGAATCTTGCTACATTTCCTACTGCAAGGGCAATGTCTGGTCTTGTGTGCACTACATATTGCAACTTTCCAATCATAAATCTATACAATGTCTGATCTACTTCCTTTGATTCATCATCATTGGTTAGTTTTAATCTAGCACACATAGGTGTCCTAACTAGTTTGCAGTCTTTCATACCAAACTTTTTCAGTATCTCCTTGATGTATTTATATTGAGTGATGTAGATGCCATTCTTACTCTATTGAATTTGAAGACCAACAAAGAATTTGATTTCACCAAACATTGACATTTCAAATTTTTTGTTCATTTGTTCTAAATTTTTTTTGCAAAGATCATCATTTCCTATGAACAAAATAACATCTACAAATATTTCTACCAAAAAAATCTTATCATCTGGTCCTTCCTTTATGTACAAACTAATGTTGTCATTAGTTCTTTGAAAACCAATCTAAATAAGATAGTTATGCAATCTTTCATACTATGCTCTAGGGGCTTGTTTCAAACCATATAATGTTTTATGCAATTTGCAAACCATGCCCTTCTTTTCTGGATCAACAAAACCTTCAGGTTATTCAATATAAACCTCTTCATCCAATATGCCATTGAGAAATGTTGACTTGACATCCATCTGATAAATTTTGAATCCTTTGAATGCAGCATATGCAAGTAAGGTTCTAACACCTTCCAATCTTGCAACAGGAGCAAAAGTTTCTCTACAGTCTACACTTTCTTCTTGAGAGTATCCTTTGCATACCAGTCTAGCTTTGTTCCTTGATACCTTACCATCTTTATTTAGTTTGTTTCTGAATACCCACTTTGTTCCAATCACATTTTTGTCTTTGGGTCTTGGTACAAGAGTCCATGTTTTTTTTTTTCTCTATCTGTTCTATCTCTTCATTCATAGCTTCAATCCAACTTTCATTGTCTAGTGCATCTTTGAAATATCTAGGTTCAAAATCAGCAAGTAAACAAGTGCCTTTCAACTTACTTCTTGTCATTGTTCCTTTTGATTTATCTTCAATGATCTGATCTGGTGCATGATGCTTTCTGACATACTTGACTAACACGGGCTCCTTGCCTTTTAAATGACTTGCATTGTTATCCTTCTGTATCTCAACTTCTGGTTCTAATTCTGGTTGCTCGAGCTCGGTAGATGCTAACTCAGTAGCTTCTTTTTGCAACTCGGGTTCTCATAGCTCGATAGGTACTAACTCGGTTTGAACTTCTTGTGACTCGGTTAATGAAGACTCTGGAGTTGAGAATTCCTGATTAATAGGTATACTTAACATTGTATCAGGTTCCATGTAAACAAATCTTCTGTAGTCTTCAAGTTCCTTTTTGCTTTCTTCTTCTGTTCTTTCTGCAAACTCATCAAATTTCACATGTGCACTTTCTATGACTTTGTGAGTAGATAAGTTCAAATATCTATATGCTTTGATTTTGCAAGAGTATTCCAAAAATATTCCTTCATCACTTTTTACATCAAATTTACCTTTTCTAGATTCTTTCAAAATGTAACATTTGTTTCCAAATACTTTTATATAACTTACATTGGGTTTGTAGCCATACCACAACTCATAGGGTGTTTTGAATGAGTCCTTTTTCAGCTGTACTTGGTTCAAGGTATGAACTATAGTGTTGATAGCTTCCTTCCAGTATTTGATAGCAATGCCTTTCTCAATCATTAAGGTTCTTGCACAATCCATGATAGATATGTTCCTTCTTTCTGCTATTCCATTTTGTTCAGGAGTTCCAAGTGCTAAAACCTGTCTTTTGATTCCCCTTTCAATGCAAAAGTTATTGAACTCATGTGAAATGAATTCACCACTTTTGTCAGACCTTAAGCATTTCAGTCTTTTGCCTGTTTCCTTTTCTACTCTGGCCAAATACCATTTGAACTTTTCAAATGCTTCTGATTTCTCTCTTAGGTACATGACAGTCATCATTTTTGAATAATTATCAACAAACAGAATGAAGAATTTTTCACCAGTATAACTTTCAACACCAATAGGTCCACACAAATTAGTATGCACAATTTCTAGAACTTCTTTAGTCTGATAGTTCTTACTTTTAAAACTAGTCTTTCCCATTTTACCTATTTGACAATTCTTTTATAGACCAACCTTAAGTTTCTTTATGTTAGGAATACCTCTTACTTTCCTGAATTCGCTGATCTTTATCAAGTTGTTAAAGTTTACATGACATAACCTCCTATGCCATAACCAACTTTCTTCAATTTGAGCAATGAAACATGAACATTCACCAAGTTCAAGATAAAATAAGTTACCTTTTGTTTGAGTGCCCGATCCAATCAACTTTCCTTTTCCATCCAGCAATCTTGTTTTTCCATGCATAAATTCCACTTTGAATCCATTATTGAGTAGCTGTGCCACACTCAACAAATTATGCTTTAGTTCTTCTACCCAATATGCATTATCACATACAAGTTCCTTGGTTAGTGAGATTCTTCCTTTTCCTCTTATACAACAAGGTTCATTGTTACCAAATCTTACACTGCCACCATCACAGTCTTCAAAGTATTCAAACTTAGTTTTATCACCAGTCATGTGATGAGAGCAACCACTATCTATGATCCATGTATCATTTTTGCTCATATGAGAAATGAGTGTCATTTCTTCATCATTATCAGACTCATCTTTCACAACAATGTAGGCAATTTCTTCTTCTTCATCATCATCAGAATCATTAGAATCTTTAGCCATAAAACATGTTTTCTTACCTTTATCCTGGAATGATTTGAAGTCTTTCTTGCCATTGTACTTGTGACCTTTCTTCGCGTCCTTGTTCTGCTTATTTGGGCACCTAGCAGCAATATGTCCAATTTCTTCACAAGAAAAACATATTAGAGGAACCTTACCTTTGTATTTCTCTTTGCCTCTTGAATATTTTCTTGCTAGTAGAACTTCAACCACATCAAGATCACTGTCTAAACTTTGTTCTGATTCTTCATCATTGTCTGATTCTGGATCCTTCATCTTTTCCCCTTTTTCTTTGAGTGAATGCTTGACTTCAAATGCTGATTCAATGTTCTTGACAGCTATAACATAATTGTCATAGTTGTCTAGCTCAAATGTAGTCAATCTTCCAACTATGACCTCTAAATTTATTTTATGATTTGCCTCACATCTTCTTTCTTGAATTGCAGAGACTCTGATTGCATAAATGGGAAGTAGAGTTCTAAGGACTGTACTTATAACTATCTCATCATTGATATCTCCTCCAAATGCTTTGATTGCACTAACATATGCTTTAACTCTTTCAAAATACTTTGCAATGTTTTCATCCTCTCTCATCCTCATTTGATCAAATTGTCCTCTCAAAATTTCTGCTTTGGCTCTTCTCACATTATCATCTCCTCCATAGATCTCTTTCAGCTTGTTCCACATTTCAAAAGCAGTTTTGCAATCCTTGATGTCATCAAATTCTTCATAACTCAAAGCAGATGCTATATCCATGTTGTTGTGAGTCTTCTTTTCAAAAATATCATTGACAGATAATGTACCAGAAGGTTCTTCATATTTTTCATCGAGGTACTTTAGCCCTGTATCACCAATAGAAGCCAGATGAAGCCTCATCAATCCTTGCCATGCTCAGAAGTTGTCCCTGTTGAGTCTTGGAATTTCCCTTTTGTAAGACATCCTAATCTTTAGCTTAGATCCTTGAAATCTTTTCCTGTAAGCACCAAAAGCTCTAATACCAATTGTTGGGAATAAAGATAGAGTAACTAAGAGGGGGGGGGGGGGGGGGGGGGGGTGAATCAGTTACGAACAAAAATTAATCCATAGATCCCTTAGATGTCTTAAAGATCTAGTTACTGTTGATACTCGGTAAACAAATATTGTAATTCGGTAAATTAAACTATTACTTATCTTCAAGCATTCATGCATGTAACTAAAAACAAAAATGAACACAAGAGACACCAGATTTAACGTGGAAACCCAATATGATAAAAACCACCAAGTAACTAGTCACCAACTTTTCTCTCATCTGAAGTGAGCCCTATTAGGAGCCAACCCTATTAAAGGTTACAATACACACTATTAGTTGTGACCTTGTTAGAGGATTTAATCACCCTGTTAGGAGTGGCCTTGCTAGAGGTCTTTAGAACAATTCAACTGAACTGTCACCTTGTTAGAGGATTTACAAAATGGTTGTTAAACCAACTCTATTAAGAGATTTGAAATCACTGCTACAATGGTTAGAAAGCAACAATGAATTGACATGAACAAGATGCAACTGAATTTGCTCGCTACAAGTCTCTGTTCAGCATCATTAGATCCTCCTTGATCAAATATAGCTTTGCTGCTCCTCAATGATCTTTGATCATCCTTCAAATTTGCTTCCACAATAATCAGTCCTCATATCACATTAATTCCACACACACTTGCACTCCACACTTAGAATTCGCAACTTGACCTCTTAATTATACCATTCAGATTGTTAAGTGGGCCCATTTACATGTTATATTTACCAATAAACCATACATCAGTCGGCTACAAATATTACTCTAAACAAATAAACATTATTTCATAAAACAATGAAATCCTAAACTGGCTGACCCTACTCTATAAATACTACTTCCAAAAATTTCCTAAGTTAACCTTCTTGACTCGGTTAACATTGCAATATCCTTAAAATCCTTTGGCTGCCAAGTTTACTCAGTAAGAGTTGTTTCTACCACATTTCCTTTGATGACTGAGTGAGCTCGGTAAGAACTATTTTTGCCACATTTCCTTTGATGACCGAGTGAGCTCGGTAAGAACTATTTACTCGGTAGATACTACAAGTTTTCTTTACTAACCTTCTAGGTTCGATAGATTCTGTCCTTTTGCCTTGCTGACCATCTGAGCTTGGTAGACTCTTTCCTTTTCCTTGCTGACCTTCTAAGCTCGATAGACTCTATCCTTTGCCTTGCTGACCTTCTGAGCTCGGTAGACTCTATCATTTGCCTTGCTGACCTTCTGAGCTCGGTAGACTCTATCTAATGACTGATATGACATTTGTGTGACATCAAAGACAACACACAATTGAACAATTGTATCCAACACTTGGGTGCTTAGGTCAAAACATACTTCTATGCATCATTTAGTAATAACTAATAATGGAATTCCATCTGTTTTTCTTATTGTTGTGTTGGTTGTTGGTTCATAATGTTGTGCTAGGATATTCATAAGTTCAACATCTATAAACACATTTTACAAAATCATTTTACCTAATTCCAACCTCCACAAACTATTTCCATGTTCCTTTTCATCTCCATGAGCATAGAAGTACTAGAACAAGGACCTACCATAAATTGGAAAAATTCCATCTCTACACCCTCTCAACTCATCATTGAAACCCCCCATAGTGCTAGTGGAAGAAGATCTAGGGAATGTTTCTAAAAGCATTTTTTGTATAACCTTTTATACATCATCTTCCTTGAATTTTCTCTAGCATTAATTTCCCTCTTAGCTAGCATTTTTATTATTATAAAAGAGAATTGAACTAGGGCAGAGTATCGCTTACTATTTTTCTTAGATTGTAACGATCTCATTATATTCGCTTGCTCTCCAAAATTCATTTCTAGCTTCCAATGTCAGTGTGTGAAACAATTAGTCCTCTTTAATAATCGTTCCTTCTTTTTCTTCATTAATTTTTCATTCATGAGCTTGAGCTTTTCACACGTGTCTACATCACAATTCCCCTCAAACTGTGAATTCAAACAATCTTCCAAATTAGTATTTCCTACTTCAAGTGATGCAAACTAATATGCTTTATTTATTTATTACTTTCGCACTTTTTCCAAGTTGCTTTGACGTGTCTTCTGAGACTTTGAATTTTTACAACCTCACAACTATTGAACAATAATATTTATAATTTAGCAAAGAATCATTATTGTGTGTTGTCTATAGTTCATCTTTTTAAAAAGAAAAATTATTGCTATTTGTCATAGTATTAATTTTGCCCTTTCCATAGTAGGGAAGTTTCTTTATTTCGCAAATACTTCTGAACTCAATCTTTGATATGGAGAAAAGCATGATTTCTTTGATGTCTTGTTTGAGGAATCTAAAATTTATGGCTGATTTAAATAAGGTTTCAAGGTCCATTAGTGGCTTTTTCTGAGGACATATGCTTGTTTAAAGCATAATGAGATCTCAATTATCTCTGGGGGAGTAGACCAGCATCATAATTAGAATGGCTCACTACTTTTGTCCTCTATCAAAAAATATGTGTTGTCTATGTAAAATAATGCCCATTCTAGGAATATAATAATTGCCTCCTTCATTTATCAAATGTTCTTCATAATTCAAAAACAAACAGTATTAATACATGTCAAAAATGTCCCTACACACACTTCAACATGGTCATTCTATTTTAGAGTTCATCCAAGAGGGAACATTAGATTTTTCATCTCAAATGGTCTGAACATGGCAACTTGTTGCCTTCTATCTAATCAGGGTTTGAAGGACAACTCTCAGAACCAAGAGGTTAGCGACTATAGAACAATCTAGAATGAAGGATTTATGAACAATGCATGATTTAAGCTAATGTATGTAGCTAGTCTAGAAGATCAAATAATAATCTAAGAAACTAAAGAATGGGTTGATCTAACATGTATTAAAATATATACTAGTATGATTAAATAAATGTTATAAACAATAAAAATTTAAGCTTAAATGATTGAGCAAAAGGTTACTATATTTGTTCTCAATAATGAAACAATGATAAAAATGCACATGACATTGGAATGCAACCTGCTAAGAGTGGGACTTGCACATGATGAAGGTTATGGTCTACATCTTGGTAATGGAGGTATTCATGTGCTATATAATTTTTTTATGTATTTATTAATACAATTAAACATCTTTAATTGAAATTGGTGTAGTAATTTATGTAACCACCTTTTTTAAGAGCATCTAGAGCATGGTGACCAAGTTGATCATGATCCAAATAACCAACACTAGGAACGTAATGTACCCCCATCAAGTAAAGAGGACCATTGTTATTCATATAAAGGAATTTAATTCAAATTGGTGTATTAATTAATGTAACCTTTCATGTTTCAACTTGTGATGTTGAGGATAAGGCTATACAAAATGATTAGGAAGATGATGTGGCCTCATCAGGTAAAGACACCCTTGTAATGTCCTTTTAATTAATGAAAAATTTATAACAATAATAATAATTCATTTCTTTGTTAGTGCAATAGACCCCCCTTTGCACAAGTGTCCTCGCCATGAGTACAAGACTAGGCAAGCACTAAGATCATAAGCATGGGGCACAAGAACTAAAGAGGGGGGCAATTATGAAGAAAATGATTGTCCACTTAGTCTTTGGCTAGCTTTATAAAAAATGATTGTAATCTAAGTATTTGTTAATGAATGGATTTTATGTAGTGTTGAATGTAATTATGTGTGAATGGATGATATGAGTTAATGAATGTTGATAAATGTTGACAAATGATATGTGATAATGATTGTTGATGAGTGTTACGTGTTAATGATTACGATTTATTAATGGATGAAAGAATAAACGAATGTTAGATGTTAATGGGAATTTTAGAGCGATATAAGGGGGTATGAGCTTCCATTTTATTTGGTTGGCCCCTATTAAATAGAGAATATAAACTATTATTGAAACAAGGAGAATCTCAACAAGGTAACACATTCCCAATATTTCATTATGATCCATTGTTAATCTTATTGAATAATATACAATGAATCTTAAATGCAGGGTCCAAAAGATTGTTAAGTCCTAATGTATATCACACAAGTTGGTCTTGTGTCCATCAAGAGTTTATGTATTCAATCTAAAGTTAAATATTTTGATATTATTCTTTTTTTGTTTATGCACAGATTCCTTTAGTTTTAAATGGGCCAAATAGCATTTTTCAACGTCTTCGTAATCTCCTATCAACAAACTTGAATCAGTCATGATTTTTGTAGTTGAAGGTGTTGGACGAGTGAGCAATATCTTATGTTGAAGGGTTAATTTTATTCAATATAACAACTATTGTGGGATTGTTTCTAGTAATGCCAATATAATGTAAATGTTTTGTCTAAAAACTTGTGTAAGTAATCTAATATTGGCTTGTGTAACCCTATCCATGAGGATTTTGGTTGTAACCTTATTTTGTTTCTTATTTAATAAAAATGATCATTGTGCCTAGATAGCTAGAGTGCTTACCCAAGATCAACTTTGTAAATTTCCTTCATTATGATTTGTATGCAAGAACCTCACTTCTTCCAAAAGACATTAAGTTCAACACCTAATATAATATTATCAACACTTAACTTCTAACAACACCATAATATCAATCTTGTGAAACACAAGACTAAGTCTAATTTATGCAAGATGGGATAAGATAATCCCTTCACATTTCAATATCTTAACCTCCAAAACAATAGAAGCCCAACTAACATCCTAGATTAAAATTCAATTGGAATATATCTTCTAAGAAGCCTAAACCTAACAAAAAGGTAAATCTTCTATAATTTTCATGGAAAAGTCTAGTTTTTATTAAATATATAGTTAGACAAAATAATATATAATCACATGGAAACTTTGGCTCTACAAGATCACTAGGAAATATGTCGTTGTCAAATTCATGGTTTGATATAGATGTGAAGAGGACATAAAGTTAGTTATAAATGCTAGCAAAGAAAAATAAATTTACTAGAATCGACAAATAGACTATGGTCTTTAAAATCTTGTTTTAATGGCACCTTATTCTTCCATTATAGAATAGAAGGAAACAAGGTTTAAGATGAACTCATCCTTCTTGAAAGTATTTATGATTAAAAATTAGATGCACATTCTATTTGTATGAAATAACATAAATTAGGCTACAAATGTTTATTGGATAATGGTACAACAGCACCAAAAGCCCTTGAAAACCATTGAAGAACAATTTGGTTAAACAATTTAATAAGGCATGGGAGACTATATATTTTCTTTCAATAGTTCAACCATGTTGTCTCATGCATTACATAGCACTTAGAAGGCCATTTGAGTCAGTTTTACAAACCTTGAGGCAATTTGGACCTAGTAGGTCAAATGTAGTCAAAGTGATCAAATGTGGTAGAATAGAATAGGAATGGTGTTTTTTATTTATTTAAGCTATTTTGGTTACAACAATGAAGTAATAAGGTCCCTTATAAGGTCAAAATGTCAAAATCTTAAAAGATGACATATTTTTGTAAAACTTGCTTGACAACATTTGCAAACAAAAGTGTCAATTAGTCCCGACTAATCAACTAATCAAGTAGTTGATCAAAAGCTAATTGCACATGGTAAACAGACTATATATATCCTTTGTGCCTGGAAGATGAAGTATCAAAGAAATTGGAATGAAATTGTTTTCAATAAAACTAAGTTGTTCAATACCATTTTTCATTGTTCATATGTTGATCAGTCACATGTAACTTAAAAATGCAACAGTTGAAAAAATTATAATTTCAAGGTTTGTTAGTACATTGAATGTCCTCTATATTGAAATTTGTCTCAGACAAAAAGCTTAAGCCTTTGTGGAGAAGATTAATTCCCTAGCATGTTGCGTATGTCATTTTCAATATTTTTTATATCGCTATATTGTTTTGTTAATCTAAGATACTTGGCAAGATTTCTAAAGGCATAAAAAGTGGGATGAGATTTCAAGAGGATCAAAGTTTCCTTTATAAATTTTTAGCAAATATGACTTGGCATGCTTTTGGAGTATTAATTTACCATCGTCGTCTAAATCATTTTAAGACTGTAATCGTCACAATTCTCAAAGATTATTCATAGACTAAGATGACTTAAAGGACTTATATTATTTTGAGAAAAGGGAAAAAGGTTTGTGGTCATTAGAAAAAATGTTCACTTACTCTTTAGTCAAAGATCTCAAAATGTATCAAATATTAATTTCTCTTAGCATTGTTTAATTGTCTAACAGTTATAGTCATATTTCCATGGTTCTTTTTTTGAATGACAAATTATTTATCTATTATAATCATTTTTTACAAGACTATGTAGGTTGTCTAATATGCAAGGCTGATTGTGAAAGAAACTTTGTTAAAATGGTGCACTTACTGATTTTAGCATGGGTTAATAATATTGTTATCGTGGTGAATGAGTAAATCTTAACTCTTTCATGATACAAAGTATTCCATAACCTCTTCCAAGGTCCTAAGCATTAAGGACGAACTCTTCTTGCTGATTTTGAGATAAAACTTCTCACACCAAAATGTCTTCCTTCAAACCCTAATCTAATTCTCAACTTGGATCAACATAGGGATCCTTCAAATTGATCACCCACCTTCCTCTCACTCTCCTATAAGACCTATTAATGGTCAAGGCTTATACTCCTAACCCCTTAAGCTTCATCTTTAACATCAAATTACAAGTTCCACTTCTAATTGTACTCAGTAACTCACACTCTTCATGTTTATCTTCATGACTCTTGATACCCTCCAAATGACCTTGAAGGTTTGACCTACTTGTCTTAGGTCTTCCAACTTCAATACGCACTCCCAATCTTTGAACACAACCAACTTCTAATCAAAACTCCAGAGTTTGTTCACAATCATGATCACACAATCGCATCACTCATTGTTCCATCCACACCTAAGGATCTATACATTGTCCTCATTCCACTAGCTTGCATCACGATCACCTTGAATCCTATGAAAGCTTCTCAATCTCTTCAATGCATCTTCACTAATCCAAATCCACTCTTCTAACCATTCATGTTTAAGACTACAAATTTGCCCCATTAACCTTGACTTGACATTTATTATCACTGTCCAACCCCTTAGACTTTGCACCCTCACTTGCCCTCTGGTCCAACTCTCATCTTACGGATTCCAATATTTACACAACACTCTTAGATGGTCAAATCCATATCATTGTCTCCTCAATGTATTCATTAGAGCCAAAACAATTACTAAGCTTGGAACATTATATAAATCTTGGCCAGAGCAATTCATATACATAATGAGGCTGATAAATGATAGTATTCTAGTGGACATGGGTCGTCATTCGCGATATAGGAAATCTACACAAAACTAATAATATCCCATCAACAATGTAATGCATCCAATTAGAAGATGGAGTGAAAAATGTTAACAAACATTGGTATCTTAAAGCAAGACAACAATGGTAATCTGGTAATCAACTCTAAAAATCATATATGCTCCAAACGAATTAAGGTTCATTTGAATTCCCATGAAAGTCGTCACAGGCATCAACAAGAGTGTTGTAATTTTGATGCTTTGTTTCATTTCAGGTACAACACTATCATGGGTGTCTATATTGGGTGAGTTTGTTAGAATTTCAACGAATCCCCTCAAAGGCCAGACGATGATGTTGTACCTACAATATTTTTTTCATCGCATGCACAATACTCTCATCGGTATCTATGTTGATTGCTTTCACTGAAAAACCAAAGAACACCAACAAGATTTCGTCACTTTTTTTATGACCTAAAGGCCCCAATGCAAAACTCATTATCAACGTAGTAATCATCAGAATTGTGACGATTATGTGTTCATAAGAACTCCGACAAAAAATTAGCAATGAGCAACTTAACCAATGTTTGTTGAGATACTGACATTTTCCTATTGCAATTCCAACAAGCTCTCGTCAGAAATCTACTCCAAATGTGTTAGTGATTGCATTGTGAGGAATGCATGTCATTTTTCTTTTAGTCCACAAGTTAATGATTTTGAATATTTTGAGGATGACAAATAAGAATATAATGAATGATTGGTACTACAACATGGAAAGAGATGTACTCTCTTGTAGGAAGAGGATTTGTAGCCCACAAGTTTTTCAGTTTGCATTTTATGGATGACAGTTATGATGGGTTATAGAGATGTAAAACTAAGGATGAGTCAAAGACTTCAAGTGATGGGAGCGATAGTTCTTCAAACTGGCCTTGGGGGTCACGGATCTTATTGATGAATTAGTTGCTTCTAAAGATATTGTTTCATATTATGGTAGGATTTGATTTCATTTGTC
This sequence comes from Cupressus sempervirens, assembly GCA_028749045.1. NCBI lineage: Eukaryota > Viridiplantae > Streptophyta > Pinopsida > Cupressales > Cupressaceae > Cupressus > Cupressus sempervirens. The sequence continues at coordinate 510,749,572 of CM053787.1, read as the reverse complement.
CCAGAATGTGTTATAGAGTTGCTTGCAGAATTATATGGGATCTTGTTATTAGTATGTAAATTCAAGATTCTTTGAGGATAAGCAATCTCTAAAGGAGGATTTTAATGTCCCTTAGGAATTTGAAAGGTAATTTTGAAAAAAGTATTAAAATAACTTAAGTGGAGTTCAATGAAAATTAATAAAGTCATTTTATTTTAAAACAATGGAATTATAAAGAAACAAAGAAGAGTTTTAAAGAATAAGAGAAGCTCACTAGGGATGTTGGGTTTATGTTTTTCCTTTACAGAAAAATTTAGGAAGCTTTAGCTTTCAGTTCTGAAACTCTAGAACATAAACCATCGGCATTTCTTGGTGGATTGGATGGAAACCCAATTCATCTTTGGAGGTGAATTTGCAACGAAGTTCACAAGTGAGCAAATTTGGAGGATTTCATGTGACAATACTTATAGATAAGATAAGATAGTTTAATTAATGTCCAAGAAAAGACCACAATGCGAGTCTATGGGACTAGAAGCTTACACAAAGAAGAAAGTAGACAGACAGAGCACCAAACGGTGTCCAAAAAAGAACAAGTACAACAAAAGAACAAGAAAGTAGGAGATATCACAGAAAAGATTAGGTATCTGTCCTCGCAGGAAAAAAGTCCAACAGCAATTGATCTATGCGGCTACCGAAGGCTCTGTGATGACGCTAAGTGCTAAATGAGGAGTGTCACTGGTGAAGAGATCCCCTGCAAGGTTTCATAGATCTAGAATGATCCATGTTAGGGAAACTGTGTGGTCACTTCACACCCTGAGCCGAAGCTAAGGGTGAGAAGAAGATTGTAATAAGTTGTGCCTAGGTCTAACTCCTAGGAAATGATAGTTGTAAAGTATGATCACGAAGCTGTAAGGACTCACGGAAATAGAGTGCAATGCAACACTAATCTGTGTACCTAAAAAATCCGAGAGGAATCTGCAATATCTAAACAGACAATAAAATCTCCCTCTAATCTCATAGTAGATGGGGCATCTAAAAAGAAAATGGATCTCAGATTTTGCCTTTGCTAAGGTACAAAGTCTACACACCCAATCCTCTATAGCAATATGATGATAGACTTGGATCCGGAGTCTGTGCAAGCCCACCCTGAAGGAGCCAAGGGAGATATGCAGGGTGTGTGTCCAGTATTTGTGTAAGTACTCAGAGCATAAAATAATCCCATCCCGAATATCTAAGAAGTGCTCAGCATAGAAAGCCATCCTCAGACGTAGTTCCCCTAGAGGATCCACCCAGGTCCCTATGATATACTGCGTGTAAATGTCAAGTATGACATGCCCATTCAACTCCTATCGAGAGGGGAGTAGATGAGCAAGAGCGTCCAATGAGAACTGGTAGGGAGGGAGACAATCAATGTCGATCCCAACTAAACTCAGCAGGATAGTAGCCTGAGCATACCAACAGCTCTAGTGGTTGGATCAGAGTCTGCAATAGCAATTGAGGAACAGTAGGCTAAGTAAGGGTATCTGTGTTGGCCTTCAGCCTAGTCTACAAAGCCACAAAGATGGTGGAGAAACAAGATCAAGTCAAAAATGGCTGCAAGCTTGAATGGGTGAGCTCCAAACTCAGCCAAAATAATGTTGTGGGGAGTAGATCTATGACATCTGATAATCCAACGGAGGAGCAGAGTCTGGGTACACTTGATCATGGCCCAATCCGAGTCTAAAAGGGAACGATCCCAAAGCACCAAACCATAGAGCAATGTGGGCCTTACTAAAGAATCCATAAGGGATAGCTTAGACGATGTATCCTAAAAGTTGTATAAAGGAATTTTCATATCTATCTTAGAAATAAAGTTGTAACAATTTGTCATTCTAGATTTCTATTTCACTTTGATTTTTATGCTTTTTCAGTCTAATATATTGGATTAAAGAAATCAATTGCATGTAAATTTATTGCTAAAATTTTTGGGGTAAAATATGGAAATAATATCCTAGGAGATATTACACCATATATTTTGAGATGATGTCAATGAGGATGCCCATTTGGTAAATTCTAAAAAGGATAAAATCAAAATATTGTTAGAAGATCTACACTACAAATCTGAAATTGTTGCAACAAATAGTGTTTTGTCTATTGACCAAGGGGTTGTACCAACTTTTGAATCCAATGTACACCAAGGATGTGATACTCGAGGGGCTGATTTGTAGGGAAATCGAAAAATGCATGTCAAGATGATAGTGTTGAGAAATGTACTTTGAAGAATCAACTAAAGCTCATAATGCTATGATTGGCATAGCCTTATTACATTATGATAACACTCATAAGATGATTGAATACCTCTACAAGAAGGCTCAAATTGGAAGGAGATAAAAAGGGAACGGAATGTGATTTTTATTTTGGAAACTTGCAAAGAATTCAACATGGCTTTGGAATCAATGAAACTTAATTGTTTGTATTTACTTTTAGAGATTGATCTTATCTAAGATTGTTCAAGTATATGGTTATTAATTGAGGGGGGGAAATAAGAATGAGGTAAATAAGCTCATTATAGAGCTTAACGATACACAAGAGATATTGAAGAACACATAGATGGCTCTTCAAAGGAGGGGAGAATCAAATTATTGTTGCTAATCCTTTTAGGAAGCAAAAAAAAACAAAGGAAGGACTGATTTTATTAAGGAAATGATTAAGGAACTTGATACCATACAAGAAGTTATGATTGGATAATTGTCCCAAAAAATCAAACAATAAATTTTTGGACCAGCCAAAGCCTAAATATGAGTTGGAAATAAATGATAATATTCAATGGGTTGATAATTCTTCGTTCAAGGTACGTGTCAACTGGACATTTGATAATCCACACTTTGGGTTGGCTGAGGAAATCTTTTTTGAATTCAGTATGAGAATGGAATTGATTGTAGGATTTCAAACCCAAATGCAATGTTTTAGTGATGAGTTTAGGTCACAAGATCGGAATAGTATATCAATATCCAGAGTTTGTACTATTGTCTGCTTTCTTATCATCTTACATGAGTTTAACTTTTGATCTATAGATAAGTTAGATGAATTCTCTGGTACAAAAAATGAGTAATTCTTGAATGAGTGTGGATGGTAGATATGATTTGACCATAGGAGATAGATTTTCAGCTATTTTCATACTCACAGCTCCTATGTATTCAATGTTTTACTATCTTCACTTGCAAACTATAGTATAATTATTTGTGGGGCATTCCTTGGGCATGGCTCAATTATTTTGCAATTCCACTTGGGACAGTTTGAGTTAGTCTAGTCACTTCACAATATTATTATGTGTGCTTTCAAATAACGATGTTGGTTGCAGAGTGTTGTGATTGTTACAATACTCACATCTAGAGGCCAAATGTCCCTGTCATGATTTCGGTGGCTGGCTGTAGAGGTAATACTTGGCTAGTTGATGTCAATGTTTGTTACATTGACTTCCATTATAATTTTGTGACAATGATGGATCAAATTCTTGTATTGGATTTCATGAGAGGAGGTATTGAGATTCTTACATTTTGATTAAATGGATTTTTTCTGTTACCCAAGATCATGATTGGCAGGGAGTTTGTTGATGTGGCCTTTCTTGAGTTACCTTGGTATGATACATTACATGGCATTGATGTCATCTCTCTTAAAGTTTTCAAGCCTATGGGAGTTGTTCTAATATTCACTAGTAGATTAGGATGGATTTATATGATTTTTCATGTGCTTGCATTGGGTTTTTCGCACAATCATTTGGAGTTGTAGAGTTGTTTGGTAATGATAGCTCCTCGAAGTAGAAATACTTATTTGACATTTGTAAGAATGTGATGATTTGAGAGCCTAACAATGGTATATTTGGTGCATTAATTCAATGGAATTTTGCTGAGTGGCTTTACAATTCCAATTATGGTAATGTTTATGTCAAAGTAGCACAACAGATTGGAGGAGCAATATACTAAAGTTTATGTCGAATCTATACTAAAATTTATGTCGAATCTAAGCACTTGCTTAAACATGCAAATACAAATTGCTTAAGGTTAAGCAACCTTTGAGAAGGGAGGATTGTAATGTCTCATTTTTGGGGCATCAAAGGCCAATTAAATAATAATGTCTAATTATATTAAATTTAATGATAACTTATTAGATTATTTAATAAAGCATTAAAATGATTGTAATGGAGCTTGGTGAAAATTGATAGTCATTTTAATTTAAAGGTGATAATAAAACTGACCTAGGAAAGACATCCTAACAGACAAGTGGAGGAAGAAGAAAGAGTCGCAAGGATGTGCTATTATAGAACATTGAGAGCAAGGTTTACTTTAGTGGTGAATATTCGCCAAATGGTGAATCTCACTCATTGGGGACCCTAAATTTGGCAATTTTTTTGCACTTTTGGGGTTGCCACATCGCCACACTTTATGAAAATTGGGTCCCATGATCAGACCAATCACCAATAATGATACATAATCATTTTTATTTTGACGATGACATCACCAATGGAATCTAATCTTTCCACATGGTAAATCAAATATTTTTGCCCACAATTTTCAAGGCTTGTCTTATTTGATGGTCACATTCACCAATATATGGTAAAACTTTGAGTTAGGTTATATGGTAAGTACATATGCTTGACATTTGTCTCTATTCTAGAGGCTTTCCAAATAAGTTTATATCCTTTTATGCTTTGGCCCTAAATGGATTTGACTATGAACAAGTGTCATTATTCTAGAGATTTTTTGTAAAACTTGTTGTCCTTGAACATTTAGGCCCGAAATAGGATTTATACCATCGATTTACGATCATCTAATGGTTATTAAAATGACTTACTATGTTTTAGATGATATAAAATATGATTTCTAGGTATTCATACTTTTGGTCACAATTTTCTTCAATAATTAAAGATTCACGAGGGTTTTACAGAATTTTCATACGAAGGGGAAAAAATTGCCAATAAAGTTAAAATTTTCCCAAGTTTGAAAGAAAAAATTGCCATTAGAAATTAATTTGTTCCCCCTAAAATAATGTTAGATTTGCCAAGATTTTATATATTTTTTTCCAATGGGGGGTTTCTTAAAGTTACCACTGATTGAGAGGCTCATTCTCGACAAGTTTGGTTTATAGTTGGTTTATTATTCTCTTGGAGATTCTTAGGAGCTTCTAGCTTTCAACTTTGAAATGTGAGGATGGAAACCTTCAGAATTTTTGGTCATTTGGACCAAAAACCAATTCATTTTCTTTGGTGGATTTAAAATGGAGTTCACATCATAAGCTGAAGAAAAAATTTCAGTCGTAGAGGCATTTCACATCTGTTCGAAAATTAAGGTAATGATTTATCTTCATATTTCATTTAGATCTCTATTTTAGCCTAAAAGTTACTTGGTTTCCAATTATTTTGTTGGGAGAAAAAGAAACCACTTTGCATATAAATTGTTTACTCTATAGACATTTGGATAGATACTCATAAGATAAGATAAGATAAATTTAATAATGTCCAACAAGAGACCAACGAGGGTCTAAGGGACTAGAAACAATACAAAGGAAAAATGCTAGCAAGGAGAGCACCAGACGGTGTCCGCAGAAAGAACATGAAAGAAAAACAACAAAAGAACCAATAAAAAGGACTAACAACAACTAAGAACTTTTCACAGGCAAGATGTAGTCTAGAATGGAAAGGTAGACATTGGATGTTGCTAAGTGTAATCTTTGCATGGTCTCACAGATCTGGTGTGAACCGAGATATTGCAGAGAGGTCACTTTGATCCTTAGGAAAGAACTGTAGGACTGAAAAAAGAGGTGATGAGCTACATAAGAGTCGATGTCGAGCAAAGCTAGAGTTGTATAGTGTGCTCGTGAAGCTGCAATGTCTCCTAAAGGTAGAGTGCAAGACAATGTTGGTCAATATATCTGAAGAATGAGGGAGGAGACTAACGTTCTCTGAACAAACAATAGAATCTCCCTCAGATCTCATAGTAAATGAGACAATGAAAAATAAAGTGAGACTCGATCTTGACCTCCTAGAGGTGACAAAGCTAACAGATCTTGTCCTCCCTACCAATCTGGTGATTAGTCTGAATACGTAGCCGATGAGATCCCACCCTAAAAGATCCCAAGCAGATGTGAAGAGCGTGAGTCCAATGATGAGTGAGGTACTAGGGATGTAAGATGATCCCGTCCTAGATATCAAGAAAGTGCTTAGCATAGAAGGCCATGCGCAAATGGAGCCCACCTAGGGATTCCTCTAGGTCGTGATAACATACTGTTTGTAGATGTCAAGTCTAACATGCTCATTCAACTCCCGCTGAGGTGGAAGAAGATGGGCTAGAGGGTCCAGAGAAAACTGGAAGGGGGGAAGACAATCCAAACTGATACCGATCGAGCCCAAGAGAGCAGAGACCTAGGTGTACCAACGAGACCTATGACCAAAGTTCGACCCAACAACCTCCATAGAGGAATAGTAAGCCAAGTAGGAAAATCTGTGAAGATCGTCGGAGGAATCAATGAAGCTCCGAAGCCGATGAAGAAGCCAAACTAAATCAAAGATGGTCCGCAATCTGAAAGGGTGAGCACCAAACTCAGCTAGAACGATGTTGTGTGGTGTGAACTGATGACATTTGATAATGTGTCAAAGGGAAAGAGTTTGGACTCTCTCAACAGAGGCCCAATCAAACTCCAAGAGGGAGGGGACCCAAACAGTAGAGTCAAAGAGAAAAGTCGGCTTGACCAGGGAGTCAAGAAGAGACATCTTAGTCATGGTTCTTGGAAGTGGTGTTGAAAGCACTGTCGCTCAAGAATAGTGAGGGAGACGAGCCCCTTGTTGACTCTAGGTTGCATGGCTAGTCTCAGGCTGACTTGAGGTCCAGAAAACTTAACCGCCAAGTAAGTATATGAAGATGCAATCTCGATCTCGATACCCTGGAAGTAAAAATGGAAATGTGATGTCCTCAAACAATTGAAGACCATAACCGAAGTCTTGCCCAGATTTACAACTAGCTCATGTGAGTCGTAGAAAGAGGCCAAGCCATCAAGGAGCTGCTAAAGGCCATCAAGAGAAGATGCTAGGAGAATCACATCATCAGCTAATAGGAGAATAGAGATCAATACCTAATGTAAATAACAACCATTGCTAGGGAGCGAGCAATCATAGAGAAATGCCTCAAGCTCGTCAATGTAGATGCCAAAGAGAGTGTGGGACAGAGGACAGCCCTGTTTCACCCTGATAGTGCTCTGGATAGGATTGGTGAAGCCCTATAGAGTCTTGAATCTACCCACAACATGCTCGTATAACCTCATAGTAGCTGTAAGAAGAATCTTTGAGTTCTCGATGTCCCTAAGACTCTAAAAGAGAGCCGCCCATGGAACAAAGTCCAAGGCTTTGCAGAAGTCGACAAAATAGCAATAAACTTTCATTGAGCGATGTCGAGCCTCCTTAATGATGGCCCATAAAGTCAAAAATGTGATCAATGGTCTAAAAAATTGTATGGAACCCAGCCTGACCTCTAGCTCAAAAATGTCGTTGCTCGAGCTCACTGGATAGGATATTGTTTAGCATAGTCGCATAGAGTTTGGTGAAGGTATGCCCAACCATGATGGTCCTGTAGTTTCTGGGGTCAAAGGTTGGCCCATATTTATGGATCAAATAGATAATATGTCATGACCAAAAGTCGAGGAAGTTGACACAAACCACTCAATTAAAGAACACTGTAAGAAAGGGACCCAGGACAAAGATACCTAACTTGAAGAATTCAGATTGAAATCCTTCCTCATCTGAAGTTCTACTATTGTTCATAACTCTAACTGCCTCACTAATGTACGAAAAGGAGAAGTGACAACGAGTGGGGGGAAGGATGAGATGGAGATGGGGCTGGCCAAGAATATCATAGAGGGTGGAGGTGTGGGAGGCAAGGGAGTGAAGGTCCAAAGTAGAGGTGAGGGCGGGGGGGGTAGAGGTGGTTGGCGAGGAAACATAGTGCATCAAAAGAGCTTTGGGGATTGGAAGAACATGGCACAAAGAGACTTACATTGTACTAAAGTGAACTTCCATTTCTTATGGCAAAGAAAGCGGCGGTAGTCGAGCCTCAGCTAAGAGGAAGATGAGGAAGTAATGGGTGGAGTAGAGAAAAGCATGCGATGAAAGGATTTGCAGTCCTCATCGAACCACTGGTTCATGGGGCAAGACTTCTGAGTGGAGCGAAGGGTGAGTGAGGAGGTGCAGTGGGGAATGGAGAGAAGGGAAAACTCCCACAAGGCGGATGCAAGTGAGTGGAAGATGGAGGTGATGTCCTCGGAGTCAAGGAAGGGGTCCTGGTGGAGAAGTCATCTGAGGTGATGGATGAAGAGCTTCGCGTCACCATCAGAGAAGCGAAAAGAAGTGTGAGCATGGGGGGAGGGAAGAGGAGGGCAAGAAGAAGTATATAATCAAGGGGAGAATGTGTCAGGGCTCCCCAAAGGGTGATGATAAGGAGGGCATGCTCAGCTAGAGGAAGGCAAGAGATGGTAAAGTGGCAAATGAGAGGGATGAAGGAGGCAGTAGAGAGAACATAGTCAACAACTCTAACACCACCACCATGTGGCCAACAAGTGAAGAGTTCAGAACTAGGAAAGCAAGAGAGCCCATTCAAGATCACTAAGTCAAAAGACTCACAAAGTTGTAACGAATTACGAATATACCTAGTGAAGGGCCCCTGACAATCCTCGAAGAGCCGAAGCAGACCTACAGAACCAAGATCAGAAGTAGTCATACACATGGGATCAACCCTGCAATCATGGAGAGGAAGCTCTAGGTCTCTGGTCCACACGTTAATGTCTCCCAAAATAATGATGTCCCCCATGGCAAAGAATCTGGCAATGTGCTCAAGAAGGTCCTTATAGGGGTCCCCACCTTCAGTGCTGTGAACTGCATAGTATGACGATGCTGGTAGGAAGTAGCAAACAACGATATAGGTATCTCTATAAAGCAAGTTTCTCCTATCAATGTGAATCCACATGAATTTGGCATAGTTATCAGAGTGAACCAAGGAAATTTTACTGAAAAGGTGTAACTGAATAAGACATGCTACCCCACCAGAACCTCTAATCCCACCAGAGCACCTGACCTCGTCTCTAAAAGAGGAGAGACACTAATAGCCAGAAATACCGAGAAGAGGACGCATGGAGCTCTCAGGTGTCTCTATAATAAAAAGGTCGACAGAACCAACAGCATCATTAAGCAAGCCAAGCATAGACCAGAGGATACTATTACCATTCCAACAATTAAGACACAAAGAGCCTGTGCTCAACTACCGCTGAGCTAGTCATTTGGCCTTAAAGGTCACTCTTGGAACCCAACCTATAGGAAAGGTGTCGCGGATTACTACTTTAAGATTTCTGATGACCGCATATTTACCCTCTTGTATTGCTGCCACAATGAGGGCACAAGCTTGCTTTGAGTTCTGCACTTGTGATTGGGTGAGTTCCTTGTCTAGGTAAATCTTAGGGCAAAGAAACTATAGCTTTTTCTTTGCCCTAAGAGCCTGCAACCTGTCAAAGAGGGAGAGGAACCAGATGGAGAGAGTACCATCAAGACCTAACCAACACCTGTCAAGAGTGATGTCTGAAATGTCCAGAATCCTTGAGGAAAGAGTATCCACTAGTTGATGGATCATCAATGGAAGAGAGACCATGGACTCATAAGTTTAGTTCACAGGTCCGCCTAACCTGCTCATCATCCATCTTCCCTTGTACTAACTTCTCAATGCTTAAAAGGGGAGCCTCAGCCGCAGAATTGCATAAAGAAGCCCTAGACTTCACCTTTAATTCAATCTCTGTTAACAGTGAAGAATGCCTATCGACGATCTCCAATTGTTTCTCCTTGATAGTGTCTAACTCCTTGAGCTGCATGGTAGCAAATTCCATATTAGCCTTGAGGCCTGTATTTTCAGCGACTAGAGATTGCACAATATCTCATAACATGTGGTTCTCAGATTCCAACAAAGCCAACTATTCTGCGATTTTAACATAGAGTGAAGTTGACTAGGCAACAACACTTTGCAAGACAACATTAGCAAACTCCACTATAGTCAAGCGATCAGCAAGCTACTGGAGTGTAATTGATCAGATAAGGGTGCCATGGCTTATAAAATAAAGAAGATACACCCACAAAAAGTGCCCCTAGAAGCTCATAGCCTTACCATAGACTAGGCATTCTATCAAACAGTTTATATACAACTATCTATTCCAACCGTTCCAAGAGTTGTGTTGTGTTTCCACAATAGATGTGTTGAATTCCACCACATACCTCCACATAGCAGTGAGGGCAAGTCAAGAGAATGGCAGCAAGCAAAGAATATGGAACCAAAATATGATACACAATCCGTCGAATAGTTGGGACCTATTTGAAGATGTTGGCACCAAACCAGTCCTTGACGATTTCCTTGTGGTAAAGGCTCTAATAGAAGACGTGGATGGAGTGAGTGAGGAGTGGAGTCAGAACAACAACAACTACTCCCGATCAAACCACGATAAGGGCGAGCTGGGTGTAGCAGAGCTAAGAGGTTCCTAAGCAGCAGAAGTAGAAGTCTTGGTAGTGGAAGACAAAGGATAGCGGCCTGCCCACGAGAAAGACAGTGGCCCACCCACGGGAAAGGCAGTGGTCCACGAGTGAGGTGGCTCGTGAGCGGTGGCAGGAGGCCACGGGGGCAATACACAGAGCTCGCAGCTCACAACATGGCTCATGGGCGATGAGCGAACTAGAGCAATATCTAACTTGCAAAAAAAGTCGAATATCACAGTTTTCTAGTCCATCAATAAATTTTGAGTTTATGAATTGCCAATTCCTCACTCTAAAGAGTTTTTAAGTTCTTTGTTCCCAATATTCATTTGAAACCGGATTTAAAATGGATCAATCTCCTATCCAATGCCATTCAATTCCTTCTCCAAAGGAATTTCCCAACTTATTGTTTCTTGCTTCTCTGAGATTCTATCATTTGTTTGATTCAAATTTATGTTTGAAGCTCTGATAAAATCCCATTGTATTACAAATTCAATGAAATGTAAATGTTGTAGCTTTATATGTGATTCCTTCAAAACGATGAGTTGAGTCTGCAATGATGAAACCAATTCCAAATTTTGTGATCCACTAATGTTTTCTAGTGCCTACTTGTATATAGCATGAATGTATGTTTAACAAAAATTGTATTGTCCTATGGAGAGACATCCCTAGGGCTCCAAGCAATGGGCCTTGCATGGGTCATCGTTCATTTTCAGAAACAATCAACTTACTCCGTTTGGTGCATAAAAATAGAAAAATGTAACTTCTACAGAAATACATGTCAAGAATCCCTAAAAGATAAAAGGGGAATTGCAAGTTCAGTAGATTGTATTTACTTATCAATTTAGTTGCACTTCCATTATTTAAATTATCATCCTCTCTTTGTAACAGAAAAAATTTTGTAATCCCCAATATGCAAATGGGCTTCCGTTTGTGCAGTATGCTTGTTTGTGATTCTATTAATCTCTTCAACAACATTCATTTCAGCTGAAATGTTGTGCTACACCCTATCATTACAGTAACAAATGAATAACAAGTACGAGAAGACAATGTCAGTAGAATTCATCTATTGTCTAAGAGTTGGGTAAGGGAAGTCCATATAGGATGAAATTGTTCACCTTGTATTTCATTAAAAATAATTTATTGCTTCAACAATTATTATTATTATTATACATAGGCCTTATTATTACTACCTCATTCAACCCCAAGTTTTTGTCTAGAAATTGGTTTTGTTTCCAAAATATTTAACAGAAAAAAGTTACGAGTTGCTCTCAATAACAATATAACAATCATTCAGTTTTTGCTCCCAAAGTTGTTGCCAGAACAAAGCTAATCTTTGCCGTCTCAGATCAATCACATTACAAATATTACTTTTACAAAGTTTCTATTAAAATACCAAGTAAAAATATATCATAATCTACAGGAAATTATTTCTATAATTATGAGTCACCCACATTTTAGAATTCAAAGAGGTTATATACAATGATATCCATTGTCAATTCTGCTCATATTTAGTGTTACGAGAACTACCCAATCCTTTTAAGCTAGAACAGTGCTTATACTACATTCTTTACATTGAAATTCCAAAAACAATTGCTTTGAGGAAAAGGAAAGGAAGTATTCAACACATATATGCAAGACTACAAACATGTCAAGCATTTTACTTGTAAACAAAGAACAGTACTTTTCTGAAGTGGAAAATGTATACTTTATTAATAATATTACATAGCATAAATACTCATCCAGGCATGGCATAAAGAATGAGCAAGAAAATGACTTTCACTAGGTGAGGTTCACTACCATGCTTCTAAAAATAAATATATGAAGCAAAATCAGGGGACTTTCTTAAAGGAAAACCATCATGTAAAGGAAAAGGAATTGTGTGAAGGAATTTTTGGAAAAGAATGATGATACGTTTCTTGCCATTCAATAACCTTGGTACTTCCGGATAATCTTCTGAAAAGTTCCAGCCCTCAATATCTACAGTAGAGAAGGTTCCAGTGAAAAAGAAATTTATGGACGTAATTTCTTGCCAATTGGTCTATACAGAGCACAGGAATCCACTCCACTACCTCACAAGAGCAACCTGTAGGACCTTCTCTTTCAGCTCTGCCACGGGTACATACATTAGAAGCTCACTGTTGAAATGGTTGGCACTGCTATCTTGAGCTTTATCCTTTAGGATATGAGGATCTTCTTTAGTGCACATTGCTTCCAAAATATTTCTTAAGTTTTCAAGTTTCACCTCAATCTTTCCCATTTTTTCCATCTCTGTCAAGTATGGATTGCTAGTATCATCTGGCTTTCTGACTTGTGTAATGGAATCAATTTCTAACATGCATTCTTTTCTATTTTCAGCAATGAATGGAGCATCTAGTTTTAAATTTTTCATCTTTTTCTTCTTCAAAGCCATGTAACGAGCATTTTTAAACCACATATGCACCTGCAACAATTAAGCAATGGTGGAAATATGATAAAGTGTTGCATGAAGTAACTAAAATAACCCTTTTAAAATGACACTTTTTTCGCTTCCACAAATCTTACTGACCTGCCGATAAGGGATATCAAACTGCTTTGATAACGCCACTTTAGAGGACTTTGCGGGTAACTCATTCTCAGCGAATACTTGACGAAACCTCTATTACATGCACCAATGTTGTTATCAACAATCCCATTTAACTATCTAAATACCAAATATTAGATAAGCTGCTCTATAAGTAAATGTATAATATTCATGTGTATTCAGTATCAATTCACATACAGAAAATACATACTACAATATCGTCACAAAAAGAATATTGATATAAACAATTCTAAAACTGAACGGAATAGTAAGATAAATTACTACCGCAACTGCATTAGCAGGAAGTCTGCTCATAGATCTTTTGCCATCAGTCTTTACAGGCATTCCCAAAGTGCTCTTAATATCTTTTCTCCTGTGTTTTCTTTTTATATTTCTGGAACCAATGTCTGCTGTAATTGAAGGCAAAAGGTTTGCAGGCTCTCTTTTCTTGTCTTTCCACATATTTTTTCTTGGCCCCAAATCACGTTGGCCTGAATGCTTGGTTTCATCAATTTTATCTCTGGTGAGCATTTCCTACAGCCAAAATGTAGTGCCAACATTATTCATTGTCAGAAATGAACTACAAATATTTATGACATTGTTTTGCTTGCATAATAGAGATGGCTGCTAACATTCATAAAACTTATAGAATCTTTAAGTTGCAACTAATTAGCTATGTCCTAAAGCTGCAGTTTTGAAAATAGAATGGTGGATATAATTATATTCTATATCAGTATCGATATTCAGAGTTATCTGAAAAACTGTGGGTGACTACTGAGGGAACGTTAAGCTTGCCCAGCTGAAAATTCCAATTATAGCATGAGGCAATCTTCCTCGGTCACCTTAGAATGACACAATTATATCATATCATATCGTATACATGCATATCATATCACATAGTTAAGAATTATTCCTTTAGCATAAACAATTGTTCTCAGTTATCATACTCTTTATTCAAGTTGTTATCATTAGATAGTTTATTGCGTTTCATCCGGTTATTTTAATAAATTCTGGCTCAATTCATTTATTTGAAGATGACATTTTATAAAACAGAAAGACATAGAATAGCGTTATTCAGAATACATTAAACAGTGTGTGTGACACACATGATTTATTTCCACAGTGCAGTACAACCAGTTGCAGACTTACTTCTGGAGTCAAGCGGTACATTACAAACTCATAGACTTTGCAAGTCCTGTAAAATAGGGTTCCCGCTCATGGGAACACACAAATCACATCATGTGCATTCTTATTAACAACTCTTGATTTAATAGATAACAATGCACAATTCACAAGCTGCACACATAAGATATTCACTTGCATTCAATCCTAACAATAGCATGCTCCCCTAGTCATGCAAAACACAAATTACTGTTATCATAAGCCACTTTCAATTGCACATGAATTCCAAAATTCAGTCATAGTGCAGGTACATAAATAGTTCCAGCTTTCTTCACAAGCATGCAAACCTTTGATTCCCCACATTAATAGATAGAATATTTTCATTGAAGTGCCAAATAAATAAATTTATAAAATTGCTCCAAGCACTTGCAATTATCACATGACCAATGAAATACCAAGACCACTTTCAGCCATCTTTTTGATCCATTTTTGAAAGAACAACCAAACTCGAAGGAAGCCTACCTCCAGTTCAATAGAACAACATGAAATTCAAAGGATATATCTTTGCACTCTACTCATCCCCAAGGATGTTGATGCATTGTGTATCATAGAACAATCAATAATCACAAGTATATCCACAATTACAATCATATTCATGCATCACATGTGCAAAGTACACAAACACAAGGTTTGGATGACTGCACAAAAAATAGGGATTTAAATCCAATCCATAACAAGGTGGAGAGAAAGAACAAGTGCGAACAAATAATCAGTGCTAGACACTCAAAGTTTCTTACTCATTTCACGCTTGCACCTGTTGTGAATATTACAAATCAAATATTTACCATTTTTCTGAATAACTTCATAAAAATTGAGTAAATACTGCAATCGACCTATTTCCATTCACCCAAGCAGCACTCAAATTCTCCATCTCCTTTCGCATGTGTGAGGCATAATTTCTTGTGTGCTTTTTATATATATATATATATTATATATAATATATGAATGTCGCCTAAGTCATAGGATTCCCCGAATTTCATCCATGAAGTTTGAATTTTATGATATTTAATATAACATTGCTATTTATAATAATATTATATTATTTTAAAATAATATTGAGTTATTTAGTTTAATTATTCAGCAATGTCAAAGTATTTTTGACAATTTTGTGGGTATATTACTTATATTTAACTATGTTACCAGAATCTCTCCAGCAACCCTCAAGGTCTGATTTGATTCTGCACAAAGTCTGGTCCTTGTCAAATTGTCCCCAAATTCTCTTGCAGAACTACAAATTTGCTGCAAATTCTGCCAAAGGAACCCGGGCAGAACTTGCAGCGAATTTTGAAGAATTTGCTGCCCAGCAGCTGAACTTGGGCTGAATTTGGTCTCACGAATTTATTTGACTTTTTGTAAGTGTATATTTTTGCCTTATTTGGTCTATTCAATCCTCCCAACCCTAAAGTGACCACTAAAAAGGCCAAAAAAGATTGGTCTATATGTCATTTATGCATTTGTGAATGATAATGAAAACTTGCTGATAGAGGAAATTCAAATTGACAATAGGTGACATCCAAATGATGATTATTGAGGAATTTCTTTAAAAAGATATGATATCTTTGAATCCATGGCTTAAAATTTGAATCTCAACTTTTGATCTAGCTTAGTTAGAAATCTCTAACCAATACAAACTAAAAACTAAGATAACTGCACTTATCTTTTGACAATTCCTTTCATTCTCAAACTGTCCCCTTGATATGGAAATATGTTCCATGCATGTGACCAAGCAAGTGACTCATGTCGTATGTATGGCTAAATGATGCAATTAATATCCTATTGAACTGAAACATAGATATGGTGGTGTATTTTTCTATGTTGCTTTACTTTTACCATAGTGATGTATGGACTTATTTGTTGTTGCATATACATACACGCACACATATTTTTTTTAAAAAAACATGTTTTTGACTTTGTAGGGATGAACCCAAAACGAATCCAAACCCAACCCACAAAAAATTTGGACGAATTTTGAACACAAACCTCGAACCCACATCCGTACGAGAATCTGAACCAGCAACTTAGATATTTAAAAAAATATAAATTTATATATGATAAACTTGATATCGAATTTTTTTCTGAAATTTTACCCTTGCCGAATTTCATTCAAATTTTATGATCGGTGAACTCGAATTCAAATCCGAACCTTGTGACTTAGAATGTTGCCATACTGCCACTCACCTATATAAAACTAAAATCTTGTCAAATCTATTGGCTAATTTCATATGCAGGCAGCAGAACCTCCATAGTGAGCAACTGTAATGCTCTTCATAACCCATCACACTATTCTCATTCACTTGCACAACACTCAAAGTCACTAAGTCCTTTCACACACTTGACCACTAGGATAAATGTGATGAAATTGTCATTGAGCAATCTTGTTTTCATTCATCCATGCAACCACTAAGACTAATAGGAATGTCTCCTTGTGACTTCATCATCCTATTTCCATGCATCTACACGGCTCCTAAAGCTACTAACTCCTTTACCTCATGCAACCACAAAGATGGATTAGTATGACCTTATCACCAAACTGTCGTGTATTCATTCACCTATGTGACACTCAAAGTTACTCACTTGTTTATCATGCAAACACTAAGATGAACAATAATGATGCTCAATCATCATGTTTTCATTCGCCTATATGACACTTGAATTTGTTAACTTGTTTAACATGCAACCACTACAACAGAAAAAGGTGTTCAAACTCATCTGTCTCTCTCTCTCTCAGACCAACAAGCATGATTCATGCACCATGTCAGGCAACACCTAAGCCAAGTAAGACAGATATACACTCATAAACAAATCAGACATCACACAGTTCCTTAAGACCCCTCATGTAATCAACTCATCACAAACATAACATTAAATTATTAACTTGAAGCAATGTTTTCCTTACCATTGCTTTTCTATCTCTTTTTCGCTATTGTGAGCCTTGCACTCAGATCTTTTCTATCACACTGTGTTTCCCCACCCTAATCCAATACAAGTTCCCTATCACATTGAGCAACTCAAAACATCACCATAAATGCCAACAGATGGTCTAGGACCTCAAGGCATCTCCCCTAGCTTATCTAGAACAATGGGTTAGGTAAAGCCTCTCATCAAACTATAAGAGGAAGATCCCCAGGATCTAAACTAACCCCAGACAATAAGCCATAGACAAAATATACAATCATTCACACTAATAATGTTTCTTCTAGGGAAGTTTGCCTGAATGAGAGAACCAACTGCTTGTCTTTTTGCCTCAAGTATGAGCACAGGACAAACTATAGTCATTCACACTAAACAAGTTTCTTCTAGGGAAGTTTGCAAGAATTAAAAAACAAAGTTCTTGTCTTTTTGCATCAAAGTATGAGCACAAGACTAAACCAACAAATCTCCCAAACCAGATTTTATGATTTTAATATTTATCAATGAAAGCCACAAATCTGCGCAAGACAGTAATGCCTTCCTACTAGCTAAAACAGGACCGAAGATCAGATACAAACAAGATTTTCAAGCAATAATAACATTACACAGTTTCAAGAATTGTAAATCTGCATTGCCTGCAAGGCTACAATCTAGCTAGTATATATCATCAATAGGCAGCTTGACAAAATAATCTACTTTCAATCAATTAATGAAAATTATGAACACAATAATGCAAACAAAAATATAGCAAATTGAACAAGCATTAGCAGCATAAGCATAACATGAACTATCATTAAGTTTTTCTTGTGCTCAAAGCAATTTATCTAGATTACAAAGAAAACCAATTTTGGCGATTTATGATAACGATTAGTTTATCACAAAAATCAATGTTTTATATACACACACTAAAAGCTTTTGAAAAGCATGGAAAAGAAAAGAAACTCAAAGAAAAAAATATTCTAAACAAGTAATAACTAACTAAAGGAACCTAAAATGGGCCTCCCAAAACATGTGTAATATCCCAAATGGATATCTTCCCCAATTTGTTTTTCACAGTAATTTTTAGAATACAAGTAGATAGCTCATACAATAAACTTTCAGACTGATTAGCACATAAACAACAAATGCTCATAGAAAACCTCAAATACTTCTTCTGTATTATAATATTTAGCAATACAATAATATATGACCAGCAAAGCTCATATAAATTCTCCAGAATAAGTTATTGCATTATATATCAGCAATACAATAACTAGGTATCTAAGATCCAATCTTAAATACAATTACATAGTCAGATTGGAAAACCAAGAAAGAACCTATAAGCTTAGTGTAAACTCCGTTTCAAATCTATTGCAATGATGAATCGGGTGTGCATCCAATCCACCAGAAATGGTTTCAAGGTTTTTGTCATAAGGTTTGAATAGAAAGCTGAAAGCTCTCACAATGTTTATCCAAGAGAAACTCAAAAACCAATTCCCAAAATGATAAACCAAGCATATCCGAAATGAACTCCTCTCTCTTTAAAGGACCCAAGTTGTGACTCTTCATCTTCCCTAATCCTGTCCTTGTCCTTTGCCAATTTGTTTCTTCATTAACCCCTTCCTCAATATTAAATTGATTTAATAATTTTGCATTAAGTCCTCAATAGTCAATATTAATATAAATTGGGTTGGCCTATTATTTTTTCTTATGTCCTAGAAGGGACATTATAGTCCTCCCTCCTCAAGATTGCTTGCCCTCAAGCAATCATTAGTCCATAAACCAATACCAAGATCCCATACCCATCTTCTAGCATCCTTGTGGTCCATACTGGAAACTCACAAGTTAGGACACATTATGTTGTAGTACCAAAAATAAGAATGCAACCCCACAATCACTATGATCCCTAGATCCCATGTCATCCTGGGAGATACTTTGGCTTTTGCCTGCTACACTACTTTGATCACAATTGTGTCAAGTCTCAGATAGTGAAGCAACTCAACATAGTCCACATAATGCAAAACAGACATCCTACCAACTCCTGGGTCCCAAATCAACCTGCCAGCACAATCTTGGGTGTAGAAATTAGTCTCTATCAACCTATCGTCATCCTAAATCAGCCAAATGAACAACTAGATGCCAAACACACAGGCCATATACAAGGAAGCCAACTCATCATGTCTCAAGATGTCACTGTCATAACTCGAATCAGCGTCCAGAATGTCAACATTGTCGCCAATATGCTGCTGAACTGGATAGGTAAACATCTCACATGGAATATATCGCAATGTGTGTTGTCCACACTCATTTGCATGCAACTCACTAACAACCCCTGTAGGCCAAGCTGAATCTAAAAACGTGCTAATAGTCCAAGTAGAGTAGCCACTGATAACTATTGCACGGATGAAGAAAACATCACCAACCGATAAGTGAATTGCTGCCATATCATGTAGACTCGATGATAAATCTCTAGATAACTTGTGGTACCCATCAATATCTGTTAAGGACAATTCTGATTTTTTAGCATCGCCATTAGTATCATCACTCAAATCAACATCATCAATAATGAAATTATCACCTTCATAGGAAGCTTTCAGAACTAATATCACTTGAATCAACATCCTCCTCATGATGTGGTGATGATGCATAGCTGTTGATATTAAAATCAGAATTCATGAGTTTGACATTTTGTTGGCCCTTAAGGTCTTCTTCAGCAGAGAATGTCTTACTTGGGTAGGGAATAATGAAAATACCATGTCTACCTTCATTCTCGCCAAGTGTAAAGTCCCTACCTCAGATGTCTAAGACTGGAATTTAAATTACTGACATTTCTCTGAAACACTCCTTATAAACTTATGTAATCCGTAAGGTATGAAGAGTAACAGTATCATCTCAAGAACATTATGTATATCTTAGATTCCTTATAAAGAAGTTACAGCTTGTCTCTAATTGAGCAACTTGATCTATATTGGTTGAACTGATCATATGCTAAGGTCTCTTGGTATTCCAAGGGTTTTATATGATCTAAATTGATTCAAGAATGCCAGTGATGAAGTCTTTGATTGATATCTTTGGTCTTGTTGTAGGTCTGCTAGGCAGTTGTAAAATAGACAAATAAAGAAATAGTTCCTCCTTGATGCCAGCTCAGATGCAATCCATTAATTAATTCGATTATTGGGATGTTGTCTTCTATTGATAACTATCGAGTATTAATGATTCTTCCAGACAATGAATTAATCCATTGTGAATTATGGTCTCCAATTCCTTTCTATAAGTATTGTCTAAGCATTACTGACTACATGGATATGCTGCTTGTGTTTGTTGGGTTGTCACCAGTACTCCCTTTTTATACACAGTCTGTATATTAGAAACGCTGAGTGTATATGATCGCTATGCTGAAGGTATTTTGTTGACTGAATATATACACTGTGCTAAATGCATTCAGTTGACCAAATATAATTTGCTGCACACTGGTATATCCTATTTCATCTCTTCCTTTCTTTTTGTTGTGGGGGCTCCTTGTGCTTGATGAGTCCTGCCCAAAAAATCTGATTTGGTTATTATATTGAACTCCTGAGAAAAGTCTTTACAAAGTGATATGCTTCTAATAGACTTCATTGACTATGAATTTAAACTTATTCCAGATGCAGTCTATGTCAAATATTCCCTGTTATCACTTGGTGAATGTTTATGCTGCTGAATCAGAATTTCCTACTTGTCTGTCCTATTTTTCTTTCTTTTTTTCCCTCATATAGTGCGACTGGTCTGCAATATAGTATTTTTGTAATAATCCCTGTTCATTCCTGTTGCCCAGTTGGATCTCCATGTAGGATATTGGTGTCTCCAACCAATGGTCTGATATGTGCCATGGAATTATTAAACACTGCTATGTCTGGTGTTTGATGGTTCTATGAAGACCATATTCCTCTTGTGAGATTATGTAATCATTGACTATTCTTTTCTGTGAGTCATGTTTCCCTCTTTCATACCTGCGCACTGTACATTCTACAGATTGGCCCTTGTTACTGTTACCTTCCTTAGCTATATATATAAATCGAATAGAATATATTGCCTGTCATTTGATTTAGAATCTGCCCTATTATATACCCACTCGATGGTTAAAAAGTAATGGTCATCTCTTTTTAGTCATGCCTATTGATTAATATATTTTTCTATTGACATTTAATGATTAAATGTATGTAATAAGTAACAATTTTATTCTATTCTTATCTTATTATTTTATCCATTTTTTCTTTTTGATAGGTAACATTTTTTATTGTATTAATTTAAAACGATGATTCTTACAATAGTGTGTCATAGTATCAAGAGGACACTATAAAAGCCCTCAATTTAACCCCCTTTAACAACAAGAAGTCAATGCTTGCTAGTTACAAAAGGCATTAACACCTTCTGACTACACCCGACCCATTACATTTTGAACAAACAAAAACTAGTAGAGCCACCATACATGCTGTAAACTACCCTGTCGATTCAAGCCTTAAACCAGTTTGCAACTTCCTCGTTGAAGTTCGGGATGGAGCAATCATCCTCCACAAAGCGTCATCATCTGCCAAAGCCACTCGGTTCCACCTCCCCTGTGAGAGACACGTCAACCCACATCCCAACTCTTGTAGACGCCCCAGCATCCTCCCATCTTCCCTTACCCAGCTGATAACGCAGCGGCTCACCAAGTGGTCTTACACTCTTCCTTGGAGTTGTCTTCCTAACACCTTGCTTCCCTTCCTCTAAAATCTGAATCTTCTCCTGCAAAAAATTGACCAGTTTCTGCCATCCTTCAGTCGCCTTTGGCACATGCACCTCACTGGGGATTGCAGTCGACCACACAACCCGAGGCTGCAATAATAAGTCACCTCTTCCAATCTGCCTCCAAGGTTCCTGCCCCATGTGTAGCCCTTCCCCCAACTCAGCCCTGTCAATGATCTCGTCGACTCCCAAAAGCCACTACGGCTTGATATAGACAGCGATGACCTGTCGAATTTCCTTTTTTGTCTCACCAACAAGCAATGCCAGAGCGACAAAGAGTGAAACAATGTCCAGATTGGTCCTCCTCCTCTAGTAGGAGTCCAAATACTTCGGGCCGAAAATCTCCATAACGTAGCTTATGAAATCTTGGTCCTCAATGAGGAAAATGTTCTTCAAGCGCTGCACCAAAATTTTGCCTCCGTAAGCCTGCATTTGATTATCTAACTCCAAGGCGAAATTGGCCTCCACTTCTGAATACTCTACTCAAATGCTTGCGAAAAATGAGGCCCTTTTCCTACTTAAAAACACTCCCATGAAGAATCTAGAAGCGCACATTTCAAAATCCTCCTGCGAAGATCCTTTGTCACACGTATTGGATTGCTTGTTCATAAGGGTCCTTGATCGAGGGTTAATAATTATAAATGATTCCTTTAAAAGGAGGCGAGTGGATATAATGCCACTAAAAACACACCATCTTCAATCAAGTTTGAGAAGAACAAAGTCTTCAAAATTTTCATTATGTTTCCCAAAGAGGGCATTCGCTCCCAGGTTGGCCAATTTATCGGCCACCACATTTGCCTCTCTATAGACATGGGAAACTCTGTAGTCCTCAAACTCCAACAAAAGACACTTAATCTAGTTAATGTGCTTGTCCAGATGCCAAGACTCCAGCTTGCCTTTTTTAATCCCATTGATGATAATCTTTGAGCCTCCTCCCAAGTGCAATTGCTTGATCCCAGCTTGGCTCCTAACAAAATGGTCTCTTTTGTTGCAGAAGGTGTGTCATGTTAAGCATGGATGCTCTGTTTGCTTCTTCCAAAGATAGTTGGAATCTCATTATGCCCACAAGGAGCATATGTCCCCAACAAGAGCCACTGATGGATCCCTAGTTTTTGCAAAAATTGGGATATCCATTTGCGCAAAAGCACTAAAAGTCAATGTTATCATAATATGTGATGCAAGAGATGAAATCTTATCATTGATCAAAAGCATTGATGTATCTAATTAACAAAGGCTCCAGGAGTCACATTTAGCACATGCGCATACAAGGATATGAAAAGCTCCAAAGACTGCAGATCAAAGATATCAAAGACTACATAATATTATATGTGAGCTATGAGCAACAATGAGCTATTGATAGAAGAAAGATTTAAAAAAAATAGAATTGACACTGACTTTCAGCAATAGAACAATATGAAGGAGAGTACGTCAGGCAAAAGACAAGATATTTGACAAAAAGCATTTGAAGAGGAAATATTTTATTTTTACTTGTGAGGAATAAGGAGTGAAAAGATGATATCTTAATGTAAATTTATTTATTATATTTTAATGATAAATAAAAAAAGCCTTTTGCTTTTTTATTATTCAAAAGGCATGGAGATTTAAATTGCAATTGATTCGTCCTTTATAATCATCTTTAAACTCTGTAAACAATTTAAATGTCTAATAAGTGGACATGGTCATTTAGCATCTTAAATGTGATCATCGTAGATAGAGTGAAATATCAAATTGTTTTTGTATCTATGTCAAGTTTGTCTCCCTACCATAGGAGTTAAAGTTCAATCTGGACTAATTTAAGATTGCATATATATTTGATCTGTCGCATCTTGATTATTAAATTGTTGACAATACAAGTGCATAGAACTTCATAAAGTTGTATGTAAAAATCTTCATTGTAGTTGACTCTGTTGCCCAAATAAGCAAGGGACTAGTATTTTGAATCATTGAAGTATTATTATTTGGTTTATATTTGAAGTAATAAAATCTATATCTTCCTTCTTACAAACATCAAACCAATTGTTAAGAACCATATACAAAAAATGTAATTATTTCAAGCAAGCATTCAACTTAATTTTGATCTAGTTCAACGCTTTTGCCAACCAAAGAACTCGCAAGGCTTAAATTCGTTATTGAAAAGCCTTGAACCAAGCAGTTGGCGTTTGAGGTGAAGGTTTGTTAGCATGAATGCTAATGATACTACTTTGGGGGAGTATCCTGAGCATTGGAGAGTATTGACATGTTGCATTCATGACTGTGTTTGTCATTGATATCAACATAGCATGGTTTCTGTAAAGACTAGCTGGGTAGCAGATAGAGATCTTAATGGTACGGACAATGGTTTGATTGTTTGGTGATGCCCAGTCATTGACATGTTATATATTGTGTCCTAATGACATGGTCGAGTGCATAGAGTCTAAGTCGAAGACGTATGGAAGTTGTGCCTAATTTACAAAGAGCAATTCAGAGATAGAGTATTGGGAAAGCAGTTCTTGATGTTTGTTTGCTATCTTACATCTGAGATGCAATGAGAAGATGCGCAGTCAAATAGTGACAGAAGATACTCAGCTGATGACGTCAACGAGTGCGCAAGCCCTAGTATCGCACATGTGAAGTTTTGTATAGACTATGAACCGACAGTGCTATTGTAATTGTAATTAATTAATTATCTTATTATAATTAATTGGGAAAGCCTCAAGGACAAGTCAAGGTATAAAGGAAAGATGTTTTCCTTGTTTGTAATGGGAATATGAGTATGGTGATTGTTGTATTAAGTGCAAAGTGCGAAAAGGAGCAGAGTGCTTGAGGGATGCGTGTAAGCGATCCAAGGGATTATTAGATGTGAGATTCGTGATCTGGTTACAAGATCAGAAGGAGTAGAAGTTCGGTTGACAGGACAGAGAAAGAGGACGGAACAATACAATACAATTCCATTATTTTGCAAGTAATAATACAGAGATCATTTGGACAGTGGGTTCATTGGTCTTACCTTTGAAGTTGTTTGGGCAGTGCGTCCAGCTGTCTTCCACAACTCCTAACAGGGACTCATATGTACTAAATGTATTCATAGACTCCTCATAGGGCCCATCCTCTAACAAGGAATATTTATATTAGTACATCATCTTGTGGGTACCATCCCCACCAAGGTTTTCCCTCTGATCTAGGATTTCCCTAGTTAACATATGTAGTGTTATTGTGTATGAGTATCTTGTTCTGGTTTCAGTTTATATTGCTCATATGGTTAAGTTTGTTTAAGGTTGATAATTGTGATAATAGTTGGATAACTGATTCACCCCCATCCCTCTCTCAGTTATATCAGTGGACTATATATATTCTAACAAGGTT
Source organism: Cupressus sempervirens (assembly GCA_028749045.1). Lineage (NCBI taxonomy): Eukaryota > Viridiplantae > Streptophyta > Pinopsida > Cupressales > Cupressaceae > Cupressus > Cupressus sempervirens. The sequence goes on along the minus strand of CM053787.1, from coordinate 510,724,325 downwards.
TACCCACCTAGGTGTAGCAAAGCCTAAAGTGCAAGAAAATCAAGGTGATTCTCATTTGTTGGCCAGAATTGATTGTAGAATCCTATTGGAGAATTGGCAAGCTCTTGGATTTCCAATCTGTGGTTTTGGAAACCAACAAGGTGATCAAATAAAGACTATTTGCCAGCATTGAATGTCAATTTTCCATATAGGCACACATACCATTCACATTTTCCACTTGAGTAAGCACTCCTAACACTTAAGGTAGCTTTTATACTGTTTATGCCAAACCTAAATTCAGCTATCTATGCCAATTTGCAACAACCTTTCACCTGCCAGTATGGTTTCCTAGAGTTTATGCCACTAAACAACTGACTTGACAGTGGAGCAAATGTTTCAGGTATTGAGACTTGAGGGCATTTAAAGATGGCAGAGGCATGCCCTTTGTTTCCTGATGTCACTGAAACTGACAGCAAGACATGTTCAGGGCCGTGGTCTACTCCTCCATGTCACTTAAATCCTATGTCACAAGGTTCGGCAAATATCAAGCTTGATATTCGAATATTGCCGAATGTGAAAGTTGCCCAAAAAAATCGTTAAAATCCGTTGTTGATTCGGCTGCTACAAACGGACTTTCTAATCGGAGTCAACTGCATTTAGAAATTTCTGTTTGCAGAGTTTGCAGGGTTTTGGCATGGAGAAGAAACTATAAAAAGCAGTTCGAACCCTTAAACAAAACACTTGCGAATGAATTTTCCTGAGCGGCGAATAAATTTTCCTGAGCACCCTCTCTCAGCCCTTTGTCGTACGCAACGTGTTCTTTCATTTTGTCATGCTTGCAGTCGGCAACAACTGTGCCCTTGGTCATCCTCGACAGTCACAACACTGCAGTGATTTTTTTTCCATTCGTATACCATATGCGTATAGTTTAAAACTCCACTTTTATGTTGCATATTATAAAGTTTATAGCTATTCATTTTGTAACAGGCATTTGACGGGATTCAGGTTTATTGTAATATGTAAAAAACTTTTCTATAGTTTGACTTTGTATTCATATTACCTAAGTTTGTATTTTATAATTTTAACTTTTAATATTTCATATTTCAATATGTATTAATTATATATTTAGTTTTGTTTTTTAATATAGTTTTTAAATATAATTTGTATATAGTATTTTTAATATAATTTGTATATAGGCTTTTACATGATATAATTTGTGTAAAAATTTTATTTCAATTTATATAATTTTTGTATCAATTTAATTTTTTAATAATTATTTTGTAATCTATTTTGTAATAGTTAATTAAATATTAGATTTATTTTTTTAAATTGATTTAAAATAGCGATATATTAATTTATAATTTTTAACTTTTCAATATGTATTAATTTTATATTTTGTTTTGTTTTTTTATATAGTTTTTAAATATAATTTTTATATAGTTTTTTATATATAATTTGTATATAGGCTTTTACATGATATAATTTGTGTAAAAATTTTATTTCAATTTATATAGTTTTTGTAATAAATTTAATTTTTTAATAATTCTTTGCAATCTATTATGTAATAGTTAATTAAATATTAGATTTATTTTTTAAAATTGATTTAAAATAGTGATATATTAATTTTTAATTAACATAGTTCAGAAATTTTTTAAAATATTAGAGTCCATTAGATATATATTAATATGTTTATTTTGCTTTGTAAGTTTATAATTTTTATGATAATTTAATAAATAAATAGATATATTATATTATGTTTAATAAATTATAAATTTATATTTCAATTTTTAAATAATAGAATTATTAGTGTAAAAAGTTGACCTTTAACATGTTTAATTTTAAATTAAAATTTTAAAATTATTTATTGAATTATTTTGTTTTAAAGTTTGAAATAATAATATATTATTTTGTTTTTAATTCTACAGATTGTAATATGGCTCCCAACAAATCAACTTCAAAGGCGTGGAAACATGTGACTAAAAATGGTCCTAATAAAGCTCAGTGTAACTTGTGTCCAAAAGTTATTACTGGAAGTTTAACAAGGGTCATGGATCACCTGCTTGGTATTACGGCAGGTAAAGGTGGAGGTGTTACTGCATGTCCAGGTGTGACCCAAGAGCTTAGAGCGATTTTAGAGAAAGAGCATTCATCTTCTATTGCTCAAAAGATGAAGAATGCACAAAAGAAACAAAGAATTGAAGATGTCCCTAGATTCACATCCACTATACTTTCATCTTCATGTCTACCTCAGGTTGTAAAGCCAACAAAAGAGAGCGGAACTCCGAATAGCTTTTGGAAACCATGTGAGAAACAAGTAGTTGATGATTTGCTAGCTGATTTATTCTATACTAGTGCAATTCCATTCAATGTAGCTAGAAATCCACTTTATTGTGTTGTATTTCAAAAGGCTAGAGAGTTTGGCAAAGGGTACATAACTCCTTCTTCTGAGGCTTTGAGAACAACTCTCTTAGAGAGGTCAAAAGATAGAGTGACTGATAAATTAGCTATGGTCAAAGCCTCCTCGAAGGTAACAGGGTGCACTATATTGAGTGATGGATGGTCAGATATCTATCAAAGACCATTGATTAATGTTTTAGTGGCTTGTCCTGAAGGTGTTGTATTCTTAAAGGTTATTGACACTATGAATCATAAAAAAACTTCTGAATATATATTTCAGATATTAGAGGAAGCAATTCTTGAAGTAGGGGTTGCAAATGTGGTTCAAGAGGTTACTGATAGTGCAGCAAATTGTGTGGGTGCTGGAAAGCTAATTGTAGAGAAGTACCCAGAAATTTATTGGAGTCCATGTGTAGCTCATTGTTTAGATTTGTTGCTACATGATTTGGCAAAATTCCCTTGGATACATGATGTAATTCATAGAGGAAGAGAAGTTGTGAATTTCATATGAAATCATCGTCTCACATTGAGCCTTTACAGGCAACATGCATCTAGAGAGTTGTTGAGGCCTTGCGATAAGATTTGCTTCATTTTATATCACTTTGAGAAGAGTGGTTGAAGAGAAAGCAGCTTTAAGATCTGTAATTTGTTCCAATGAGTGGGAAAATTCAACTCTCTCAAAAAGTGGTAAGGGGAAGATCATAGAGCAAATTGTTTTAAATAGTAGCTTTTGGAAAAGTGGGGCAAAGGTTTTAAATATATGCAGTCCAATTGTCGACGTGCTTTGCATGGTTGATGGTGACACTCCTTGCCTTGGAATGCTTTATGAAAGCATGGACTGTTGCAAGGAAGCAATTCAGAGAGCACTAAATAATGTGGAAGCAGAGTACATAGAGATATGGGAGACTGTTGATTCAAGATGGAAAATGATTGATTCAGAAGCATCTAGAGGTATAAGGGCAATCCTGTGTCACCCAAAAAATATACTTAGACTTAGTTTCTGTTTCATGTGTTTTCAACTTTGGATGCCCATTTGGGTCAAATAAAGGTTCCAACTCTCACAGTTCCACTATCAGTGTTCGTGTAAATCCTGAAAAAATAGAAGTATGTAACTGAGCCATCATTTTGGTGAACTAGGAGATGTAAATTGGCTAGATGAATGTAATTGTAATTTAGAGCATTCCAGAAAAAGAATCAAGTCAAAAGGCCCCACGGTTTGAAAGTTATTGCAATTTTTCGAGTTGTGGAGACCTCCTAAGAATGCTTCAAAGTCAGGTTAGGGGCATTAAATGACCTCGAAAAGGGCCGAAAAATGGGGGACAAGCGAAGCTGGTCCATAGGGCTATAGAGCGCTTCGAGAGCTTTCCGAAAATGTAAACGGTTCGTCAATCGGAGCTTGGTTCAAAAGTTAAGCCTCCCAGAAGTTCGGTTACCGTTTCTAGATTCTTCTAGATTTGCATTGACTTCTAACGCAGCTTCTGGAACCTTCTATTTGGTCGGTGGATGCCTACAAGCACTTTCTAGAATGTAATCCTAGTCCTTAACCCTCCGGGGTCTATTTAAGGAGATTTCTGGCATTGCAAAAAGGCAGTTCGGAGTGGAGTTTGAGAGGAGGTACTGAAAGAAGAAATTATCTCCACATTTATGCTATTGTAAGCCCTTAGGGCATGTTTTGAAGTTTATTTTCTCTGTATTGAATGTACTAGCTTATTTTTCAGTTAATACAATATCCTTTTTCTGTTGTGTCCATTCTGTTCTTGGGTTGTGTCCCCATCAAGTGGTATTAGAGCTGGTTTTCCTGAGTGTGTAGACAGAGCGTCGACTGTGAGGCAGTTTGCACCAAGACTGTGTGGTTGTGGGTTTGAGTTAAGAAGATGCCTCCACGAAGAGAGCGTGGCGGAAGGGCTAGAGCTATTAATCCTGAGGAGGTTAGAGCCCTCCAAAGGCAGGTACAAGCATTGCAGGAGGAGCTCCGTAGAGGAGCAACTATGGCCGCAGGTGATGAAAGTGAAGATGACAACGAAGAAGATGAAATTGGACCAGAAGGGGAATTTGACGGGGAAGTTCTGAATCATGCAGAAGAAAGGCTTTTTAGGGCCATTACTAAGTTTGGGAAAAGAGCTACAATTGAAGTGGGTGTATTTTCAGGAAATCTGAAACCAGATGAGTTGATCGATTGGATCAATGAACTGGAAGAATACTTTGAGTATGAGGATATCAGGGACCCGAATAGGGTTAAGTTTGCAAAGGCCAAAATGAAAGGCCATGCCAAAATCTGGTGGCAAGAGGTCCAATTGGAAAGAAACAAAAGAGGAAAGGAGAAGATCACAAGATGGGATCGCATGGTGGACAAATTGAAGAAGCAGTTCATTCCTATGGACTGTGAGCTTGATTTGTTTAAGAAGATGCATGGGTTAAAGCAAGCAGGAAGATCAGTCCAAGAATATATAGAGGAATTTTACCGACTCTTGATTAGAGCGGGGCATGCAGAAGCAAATAAGGAGAAGGTTGCTCGTTATATCAGTGGGTTGCGACCTAGCATCCAGGAGGAATTAAGTCTGGTAAGAATGACCAGCTTGAAGAGGCATACCAGTTTGCCCTACGAGTTGAAGAGAAGCTGAATAAAAGGTTTGAAGGAAGACAAAGAGGGCGCAGTCAAGGAGGAAGGGGAAGCGGTAGATCATCTGGAAACCGCAATGAAACCCAAAAGAAAAATGAAGATGTGGGTACTAGCAGGAACCAAAGGAATGAGGGTTTCAACCGCTCCCATGATCAAGACTTTAGAAATCAGAGAGGAAGAGGTAGAGGACATGGACAAGGAAGAGGAGGCTTCCGTGGTACCTGTTTCCATTGTAATGAAGGTGGTCATCGTGCCTTTGAATGCCCTCAACGACAAGGAAGGACAGATAGGAGAGCTGAGGGCCAAGCTAGGGTTGCTCATGTGGATGAGGATGCACAATCATCACATTCAGAGGATGCAGAAAGAGGAGAGACCTTGGTAAATGAAAGAGTCCTACTAAGTGGAGAGATTGAACCAGGACAAAGGAGGAGTTGGTTCTGTACCTGATGCAAGTGTAAAGATAAATGTTGTGACGTGATCATTGATGGTGGTAGCACTGATAACTTGGTATCAGAAGAGATGGTCTCTAAGCTGAAGCTCAAGAGGGAGAAACATCCCCAGCCCTATCGGATTGCTTGGGTAAAAGATGATCATAAGGTCCTGGTAAGTGAACAATGTTTAGTAAAATTCAAAATTGGGAGTTACCATAATGAAGTTCTCTGTGATGTTATTTCGATGGATGTTTGCCATCTATTGTTGGGTAGACCATGGCAGTTTGATAGACATACAGTACATGATGGACATGCAAACACATATTCTCTGACAAAGGATGGAGTTCGCCACAAATTGAAGCCCATGAAAAAGGAAGGTGAAAAGTAGCAGTGCTAGGATTTGTCTTATTGATGAAAGGAAGTTTTTAGAAGGCATGAAACATCAGCATATGTGCTTTGCTTTGATTCCTAGGAAAGATAAAGAAGGTAGTAGTGAAATACCACTTGAAGTTTCAGATTTACTAGGGGAGTTTGGAGATATTATCTCTGATAATGTTCCAGATGGATTGCCACCAGTAAGGCAAATCAGTCATCAGATAGATCTGATTCCAGGAGCTAGTTTGCCTAACAAGGCTGCTCACAGGATGACTCCTACTGAAACAGAGGAGCTAAATAGACAGGTTCAGGAGCTGTTGAGGAAGGGCTTGATTCGAGAGCCTGAGTCCATGTGCAGTACCTGCAGTACTCGCACCAAAGAAGGATGGAGAGTAGAGGATGTGTACAGATTCTCGAGCTATAAATAGGATAACCATCAAGTACAGGTTTCCTTTGCCAAGGATGGATGATCTAATGGACTACTTGAGTGGGGCGCAGTACTTCACAAAGATAGATCTCAAGAGTGGCTATCATCAGATATGGATTCGAGAAGGAGATGAGTGGAAAACAGCCTTCAAGACCAAGGAGGGTCTTTATGAGTGGTTAGTCATGCCCTTTGGATTGACGAACGCCCCAAGCACCTTCATGCGGCTCATGAATGAGGTACTTAAGAAGTTCTTGGGAAAATTTGTTATTGTCTATTTGGATGATATTTTAATTTTCAGCAAGACTTTGGAAGAACATTTACTGCATATTCGTAGTGTCCTTGAAAGGCTAAGGGAAGAGAAACTGTTAATTAATCTGAAGAAGTGTATCTTTGCAAAAAGGGAGTTAATCTATTTGGGATTTGTTATATCACCCAAAGGTCTCAAAATGGATCCGGAGAAGGTAAAAGCCATCTTGGAATGGCTTACTCCAAGGTCTGCTACTGAGGTAAGATCATTTCATGGTCTGGTTAGTTTTTACAAGAAGTTTATTAACAATTTCAGTGGCATATGTGCACCCCTAACTGATACAATAAGAGGGGATAGAAAAGAGTTCAAATGGACTGCAGCAGCTGCAAGAAGTTTTGAATTGCTGAAGAAGAAGGTAACAGAACAACCTGTGTTGGCACTTCCAAATTTTAGAAAAGTTTTCCAGGTGGATTGTGATGCCAGTGGCAGCGCTATTGGAGCTGTATTAAGCCAAGAAGGTAAGCCTATTGCATATTTTAGTTGAAAATTCAATGATGCAAAGAAGAAGTATTCTGTTTATGATCAAGAGTTCTATGCAATAGTTCAGGCCTTAAAGAAATGGAGGCATTATTTATTGCCAAAGGAATTTGTTTTGTATAGTGATCATCAAGCATTACAGTACCTAAATAGCCAAGGTAAATTGAATCAGAGGCATATGAAGTGGGTAGAGTTCTTGCAGAGTTATACATTTGTGTTGAAGCATAGAAGTGGAAAATCTAACAGGGTTACAGATGCACTAAGTAGGAGACAGTTGTTGCTTACAGTAATGCAGGTTGAAGTAGTTGGGTTTGATGAACTCAAAAATTTGTACCCCGAGGATCCTGATTTTGCTGAAGCATGGAAAGCTTGTAAAGAACCTGTTGCTGTGAATAGAACCAAGTGGTTAGACTATTTGATTCAGGATGGCATGTTGTTCAAAGGTAGTCAATTGTGCATTCTAAGGAGTTCCATAAGGGAAAATCTGATTAAGGAGAAACACAGTGGAGGGATGGCAGGACATTTTGGTCGAGATAAGACCATTGCCATTCTTAGAGAACATTATTTTTGGCCTCAAATTTCACAAGATGTGAAGAAGTTTGTACAGAGTTGCCAGGTTTGTCAAGTTGCCAAGGGGTTTAGTCACAATACTGGCCTATATCAGCCATTGCCTGTTCCATCGAGGCCATGGGAGGACATAAGTATGGATTTTGTTCTTGCATTGCCAAGGACACAAAGGGGTAATGACTTAGTATTCGTGGTGGTTGATAGGTTCTCCAAAATGGCACATTTCATTCCATGCCACAAAACTCATGATGCTGTCCATATTGCAGACTTGTTTTTCAAAGAGGTGGTAAGACTACATGGTCTTCCAAGGAGTATAGTTTCTGACAGAGATACTAAATTTGTGGGGTATTTCTAAAGGACATTGTGGAAAAAGTTGAGAACAGACTTGAAATTCAGTTCCACGCATCACCCACAAACTGACGGCCAAACAGAAGTGGTAAACAGAAGTCTGGGCAATTTGCTGAGATGTTTAGTTGGGGATAAGCCCAAGGGATGGGATTTGATTCTACCACAAGCAGAGTTTGCTTACAATAACTCTATAAATAGGAGTACTAGAAAATCACCATTCCAAATTGTATATGGAAATAGCCCAAGGACTGCACCAGAATTGAGGAAGATAGAGCAAGGGGAGAGGACAAGTGCTGAAGCGGAAGAATTCGCTGAACATATGAAGCATCTACATGAGGAGGTTCAGGCACACATTACCAAGATGAATCAAGAGTATAAAGCTAGGGCTGATCAAAGGAGAAGACATAAGGAATTCCAAGTAGGGGATCTAGTCATGGTGCACTTATGAAAAGAAAGATTTCCAGCCGGTACTTACAAGCTGAAAATGAAGAAATTTGGCCCCTGCAAAATTTTGAAGAAACATGACTCAGGAAATGCATATGAGGTGGAGCTGCCAGATGGTATTCACATTTCTCCCATTTTCAACATTGCAGATTTAACAGAGTATCATGATGATGGTGCAAATGAGGAGCTGGTGTTAGAGCCATGTCCGATTCCTGCTTCTAAGAAGGAGGAGATAGAAGACATTCTAGATCATCGTGTGGGTAGGAGTACCAGAAACAGGCAGTATGAAGAGTATTTGGTCAAATGGAAAGGACGACCGATTGAGGACTCAACTTGTATTTCAGCAGCTGAGGTTTCCCATTTGGGATTTCCTCTACCATTCATAAAGTGACAGGGTCACTTTTCAATCTACCCTAGTTGTCTGATGCAGGAGCATCCAGAGGTATAAGGGCAATCCTGTGTCACCCAAAAAATATACTTAGACTTAGTTTCTGTTTCATGTGTTTTCATTTTTTGGATACCCATTTGGATCAAATAAAGGTTCCAACTCTCACAGTTCCACTATCAGTGTTCGTGTAAATCCCGATAAAATAGGAGTATGTAATTGAGCCATCATTTTGGTGAACTAGGAAGTGTAAATTGGCTAGATGAACGTAATTGTAATTTAGAGCATTCCAGAAAAAAAATCAGGTCAAAAGGCCCCACGGTTTGAAAGTTATTGCAATTTTCCGGGTTGTGGAGATCTCCTAAGAATGCTTCAAAGTCAGGTTAGGGGCATTAAATGACCTTGAAAAGGGCCGAAAAATGGGGGAAGAGCGAAGCTGGTCCATAGGGCTATAGAGCGCTTCGAGAGTTTTCCGAAAATGTAAATGGTTCGTCAATCGGAGCGACGGTTCAAAAGTTAAGCCTCCCGAAAGTTCGGTTACCGTTTTTGGATTCTTCTAGATTTGCATCGACTTCTAACGCAACTTCTGGAACCTTCTATTTGGTCGGTGGATGCCTACTAGCACTTTCTAGAATGTACTCCTAGTCCTTAACCCTTCGGGGTCTATTTAAGGAGATTTCTGGCATTGTAAAAGGCAATTCGGAGTGGAGTTTGAGAGGAGGTACTGAAAGGAGAAATTATCTCCACATTTATGCTATCGTAAGCCCTTAGGGCATGTTTTGAAGTTTATTTTCTCTGTACTGAATGTACTAGCTTATTTTTCAGTTAATACAATTTCCCTTTTCTGTTGTGTCCATTCTATTCTTGGGTTGTGTCCCCATCAATGATGCACACTCTTTTACATGCAGCAGCTTGCTATTTGGAGCCTAAACTGTTTCACATTGATAGACAAGGTGATGCTGAAATTATGGCAGAGTTTTATGAAGCCATTGGTAGATTTGAACCAGATCCAACAATTGCATCTCTAATTAGAGAACAATGTTGGAAATACAGAAAAGCGAAAGGGATGTTTGGAATAGGAGCAGCCAAATATGATATGACACGAGATGAGGTACCTGGTTATAGATGGTGGATGAGCTATGCGGCAAAAACTCCTGAACTTCAGCGATTTGCCATTCGAATTTTGAGTCAAGGAGCAAGTTCATCAGCTTGTGAGAGAAATTGGAGTTGCTTTGACCACATTCATTCCAAAAAAGGGAACAAGTTGTTGTCTAGAAAGTTGGGAGATCTTGTCTATGTTCGCAGCAATTTAAAATTGCTTATGAACAAATCAACAAATGAGTCATCTTCACAACAACAAACTTTAGAAGACACAGCAGCACCAGACGTAGATGAGCCTGACTTTTTTGAGGAAGAATTGGGTAGTGATACTGATGATGATGCTACACCATCTGAGCCAAGTGCTCTTGATGACTTCGAGCTTTCTTGAAGCTATGAAGTCTTGACTATTGATTGTACCTATGCAACAAAATAATATCTTTGCTATTGTGATTTCACATGTTTCTTATGTTTTGTAATTAATGAATGTCTCCTCAAGCTTATGAAGTTGTGAGATCTATTTAGCAATTTTTACTATTTTGATAATTGATAAGATATATTACATACATCTAGAAAATAATTAAAATTGTATAAGGCGAATTTAATTCGAATTTTTCTCCGAATTTTTACTCTTTCCCGAACTTCATTCGAATTTTATAGTTGCCGAACTCGAATTTGAATTCGAACCTTGTGACTTAGCTTAAATCTACCAAAGCCCTGTGACGAGCATGCTTCCTTTACCTCTGCCCTGATCATCATCACTCCAAGCATGTAACTTTCCTCACTCCTCTGCATTCCTCACATGCATTTGCAACTAAACAAATTTGTATTTAACTAGCCCAAGTGCACCTCAAGGCTCTTCTTGCCACGAAGGTCAAATATATTAGCACGCAAGCACCCATCTTTCTCACACCTAACACTTTTGCTAATTGTCTCCTAGGTGCTCATTCCAGTTGTCTATGGCACTTAATAATTAAAACTTCTGATCAAAGCATGGCATCATGCTAGATTTGATGTCAATTAAAAATTATTTGCTGCATCATGCATAAGCTCTAGTGTCCACATCTTGAAGACATTGCTTGGTCAAACAAATGGAAACTTAGTGTTCAACAAAGAAGCTTAAGTAACCTAAACCAAAAAATGGGGATAGATTCATTCCAATTATCTCGGAGTGCATGTACACAATACTATACAAGAGTCCTATTTTTAGTTGTCCATACAAAAGACATTGCAGTTCTTAATGTTGAGGCCCATGACTCCATACAATCTCATAATACTAATATTGTTGTTTTGTTTATTTGTTACTATACTCTTTTGAGGCTTCAAATATGTATCTATTTATGATTTTTATATGTTATTTGTACGAATATGCCCAACCCTTCAAAAAATTGTTGAAGTCACATATCAAACCCCCATACCCAAACTGGAATTGGCAACTAGGCTTTTATAGACTTTTGATATGTTATCTCCTCAAATGCCTTACATGGATTCAAAGGAGCAAATAAAACTTTGATTGAGTTCCATAATATTCTCCTTCCATGGAGATTACCTTGCTATATTGTTTTTTGACACTCATGTCTACTAGCTTGTCTGGGTCGATTGATTGAGAGAATCTTTTTTATTTTGTTGAAAGCTAGTTAAGATGATAATCTTAGATGTAAACTCCCAAATCATTTATATATATAACGTTTTCACTCCAATTTATAAAAATGAAGTTATCTGGATAAATTTAGCATATTATTCTTGATTAGTTCTATTGAACTTACCACATTAGATTCCCATAAAATCATAACATGAAAAAACTAAATTTGGTTCATGCTAACAAGAAAAGTGAATCATTAGTCTTGAATTCTTATAAGCTAGCTACTGATAATTTATAGAATTAAGAAAAACACCATTGGGAGATAATTAAAGTACAAAAGTTCAACACATTTAGAAGACAGCTTAAATACCAGCAAAGAGATCAAAATTTCACTAATTTGTACCTTTCTATTCTTGAGAGCCATGTATCGTGCATTTTTGAACCACATATGGACCTGCATAAGACCGCAATTAAGAAGAAAATTTTGAATTAGGGGCTAAAAAACCATGCTTCTTGGTTAAATTATGAGGATTGAATCAGCACAATGTTAACTGGAAGCAGTGCTAAATGAAATACTACTACTTAGTCAACAAGTGGAATCAATCTCAGTAAAGTAAACATGGGAAATAATTAAACCTTTCGAAATGTGAGACCAAGTTGCTGTGAAAGGCTTTCCTTGTCAGACTTTGAAGGCAGCTCGTTTTCCGAAAAAACATTGCGAAGCTCCTGTCGTGCAAATGAATTTGCAAATATGCTATGATTATTTGGAAAAAATCATTCTACTTTTATCATAGGCAAATAGAATCATAAAAATAAACATTGAAAACTAGTTTATTACTGAATAGGGAGATCTCCACTAGAAGACTTTGTAGGAAATGGGTTTTCAGAAAATGTATGGCATTTCAAGAAAACAACAAAGTAAATCTGCAGAAACAGACAAAGTATAATTAAAAAGTGAGGAACCTCCAAACTCAAAATGAATTCATGCTCATAAATCTGGCTATAACATGCAGGTTGTCAATGAAAACTTTATGTGTATATTGAAATGATAAAATATGCAAGATGTATTCTCTCAGCTTATACTCCAAGAGAAGAAAGCCTTAATTACATCATGACAAAAATTTATAAATAATGACCCTTAATACATATAGTACGAGCATTAACCATCATTTTAAAGAGAAAATAAGGCAACAATATTCCACCAGCAAGATGCTAAGCCTAGAAGTAGATATACAAAATGTCTTTCATTTATAAGGAATTTCCCTCAATCCTGAAACTCCAAAAATGCATAATTGTATTAATCAAAAGCACAAATATATAGAGTTCACAAAAGCTTTTAACAAAAAAAGAAAAGTCATCTAAATATTGATGACTAAAAATAAATTAGTTAGGACAACTCAAACATAGAACGTAAATGACCATTAACTTATATTCTAAAATAACAAGCTAAAGATAGCAAGAGCTTAGGATGCTAAAAACATTCTAATACCCTCCCTTAATGGCCATTCTATCAACTACACCAACTTGCCCCCTAAACTTGTCAAACTTTTCCAGACCTAGCGGGAACATACGGAAACATTACTGATCCATCTTATAGACAAGCTGGCGGATATAGTGACGTTGCGTGGGCTGCACATTGTTTTGTCTTGGCGGAACCTATAAAAGGGCAACAAACACCTCCCCAAAATGATGATCTCTAGAAAATTTTGTGCGACCATGATAAAGTTTTTATAGACATTCCCCTCAGCATACCACCGCATCAAGGGTTTGAACAAACTATCGAATTGGAAGCAGAAACCAAGCTGGTCATAACCACACTATACCGCCATCCCAAGAAATTCAAAGATGAGATCGAAAAGACGATTCGAGAACTACTAGAGAAAGGATGGATCCATCCCAGTTCTATCCCTTTCACATTGTCAATGGTATTAGTAAAAACGGATAGGACAATGCACATGTGTGTGTACTACCGTGCATTGAACAAAAAAAAATAATGAATAGATATCCCATTCCAAGGACAAATGAGTTGCTGGATGAATTGCATGGCGCGGTCTATTTTTCGAAAATAGATCTCCGTTCCGGATACCATTAGATTCGCATGAGGGAGGAAGACATCGAAAAGATGGCTTTTCATTGTCATTATGGACATTATGAGTTCCTAGTCATGTCGTTCACATTGAAAAATGTACCTGCTACATTCCAATCATTCATGAATCGCATCTTCAACAAACAATTGCATAAGTACTTATTGGTATTTTTTGATGATCTCCTTATTTATAGCAAGACATGGGAGGAGCACCTGAAGCATCTGGATGAAGTCCTAAGGATCATGAAGGAGCAATTTTTGTTCGCCAAGCAATCCAAGTGTGAATTCAGCAGGACAAAAATATTGTGCCTAGGGCATGTCATCAGTAAATATGGAGTTCAAGTTCATCAAGAGAAGATTCAGGCTATCCTTTATTGGCCTCCCCAAAAATCACTCACAGATTTGCGAGGTTTTTTCGGACTGTGCAATTATTACCAGAGGTTCGTTAAAGGCTTCTCTCAGCTCAACCCACCCTTAATAGATCTGACAAGGAAGGGGTCTTTTCAGTGGAATTAAAAGGCACAACTCACTTTTGATAAGCTAAAAAAAGCAATGAGCAGTTGTCTTGTACTTGCATTACCTGATTTCACTCGACCGTTCATTCTGGAGTGTGACACATCCAACGAAGGCATTGGCACAAAATTGATGCAAGATAGACACCCCATAGCTTATGAGAGCAGGAAGCTTACACAAACAGAACACTTGTATTCCATCTACGACATAGAAATGTTGGCCATCGTATATGCACTAACCAAGTTTCGACAGTATCTGGTAGGTGCCAAATTTGTCGTCCGTACGGATCCCAATAGTTTGAGATATTTTCGGGAGCAATGGGACTTGAACGAGAGGCAACAAAAATGGGTAAGCAAGGCTCAGGGTTTTGATTTTGACATTGAACATGTGAAAGGAAAGAACAATGTGGTTGCCCAGGAAACCCGACATCTGCTCACTAAACCAGATTTCAGCTAACTGGAAGGCACATTTGTTGGTAGAATATTCCAAAAACACATTTGCCTGTGAACTAATGGATGGCAACACCCACGATAGTCGGTACAAAGTGGTGGATGACATCATCTACTATAAGAATTGGATATTTTTAGTGCCAGAATCCAAATTGAAGCAGAAAATTTTGAATGAAGTGCACAACTCACACTTGGCAGGACACCCAAGCTTCCTCAAAACTTACAAAAGTCTCCGAGAGAGGTTTTCATGGAAAGGACTTAAAGAAGACATATTGCAGTATGTAAGAGAGTGTGCGGTCTGCCAGCAAAACAAATCCAAACATAGACTACCAGTCGGGTTACTGCAACCTCTGCCAATTCTGGAATATAAGTGGGAAAGTATCTCGATGGATTTCATAATGGGGCTTCCCAAGGTGAACAGAAAGGATTGTATTTTCGTGATAGCTGACAGATTGACAAAATACGCACATTTCTTCACCATTCCCTCATATTTTCAAGCCGCACAAGTTGTCGATCTATTTTTTAGAGAAGTCTTTAGTCTGCATGGGTTACCCCAAAACATTGTCAGTGATCGAGATGGGCAATTCATCAGTATCTTCTGGACAGAACAGTTTCAATTGGTAGGGACAGAATTGTCACCAAGTACTACTTACCACCCTTAGATGGACAACCGGAGATTGTGAACAAGTGGCTCAAAGGTTACCTTAGAAACTATGTTTCGGCACAACAACGGGCATGGGTCAAGTGGATACACCTAGGAGAATATTATTATGATACCAAGTATCACATGTCCATCAGGATGACACCATTCAAAGCTCTGTACAGGTACGAACCCCTCTCCTTCATTGACACAATGCTGGGAGACAGTCATGCACCAAGGGCGAAGGACTGGCTTCAGAAGGGACAAGACATCCTACGATACCTAAAGGAAAACTTACAATGGGCACAGAATCAACAAAAGATGTATGCCGACAGGCACCGAATGGAGAGGAGTTTTGAAGTAGGGGACTTGGTTTATCTCAGGCTCCAGCCATATCGACAATCCTCATTGAAGGAAAAGGGAAAAGAAAAATTGAAGCCACGGTTTTATGGCCCCTATCACGTAGTTTGTCGCATTGGTAAAGTCGCTTATGAGCTGGAACTTCTGGAGGGAAACCGTATTCATAATGTCTTTCATGTTTCATGCTTGAAGAAGGTTGTGGGGTAGAAAGTCACAGTAGCCACAGACCTTCCACCACTTAATGAAGAAGGAAAGCTCATATTGGAACCAACTGAGATCATCGAAGTACGTGAGAAGACCTTGCAAAACCGCACGTTGAAGGAATATTTGGTGCGTTGGAAACACTTGTCGTTCGACGACGCGCCGTGGGAAGGTAAACACATTCTCCAACACCCGGCATTGCATTTGCTTGAGGACAAGCAAAATTTGGAATGAGAGGATTGTATTGTTCCCATTATAAAATAAATCATTTATCAAACTATTGTTAATGGGCCGATTGATTTAATATATCTCGGACCATTTTTGTTTTGTTTCCGTAATTTGTATCGCCGTCGGCTATCTTTGTACACCCTTGGAAAGTTTTCCTAATGGGCATTTAAGCATGGCTTGTAGGTAGTCTTTAGGTATGCATTTTATTCGAATTATTTCTTTGTACTATGAATTCTAGTTGGGATTCTCTGTTGTTCGCCATTTCGGAAGTGAAAGATGTTCCCTATTTGGCTCGTGTGGTTTCGGTGGGATTCAACCCTCACCCTATTTCGTCGCCTATAACGCTTTGCTCGAATTTAGCAAATCAGAGCATCACCTTTTGGCAAATTCTAATCAAAGGATATTGGTGTTCTACTTTCCATCTAATTCTATCTAATAAATTTGGATCTATAAGTTTAGTTTGCATTGTTGAGTTCTTTCTTTTGCACACTTCATCTTTCCGCACTCCAAGAGAAGAGTCAAACAAAATAATACATCACTGTATGGCATCCTTGTTTTTCCTCTATTACATATTATAACTAACTGTACGGCCCTCCTGTGGCATGGTCTCTTAACCGTATGGCTCTCCTGTGGCATGGTCCCTTGACCATACAACGTTCCTAGCATAAACCTCCACCCATGCCGTACGTCTTCTCCACACCCTACCGTACATCAAATTGCTCCACCATATGGACAGCGTACGGCCAACAGTTGATTCCCGTACGGCCATCATAGTCTCCTCACTCTAACACCAACCCACCATATGGCCCTCTTCTAATCCACTTTGTACTGTCACTAAGTCGTCGTACAGCTTCCTTCTCCCTCACATATCCTATGGCCCACAATTTCAATTACATGTGCATTCATATGGTATGTGCATACCGTACAATCCTGTTGGCTTGAAGACAGTTGAGTCCCACACGAAGGTCAAGAACATTACATATTCAGCTTCAGTAGAGGAAAGTGATATTGTATGTTGCTTCTTGCTGGTCCATGTGGCTACACCTGTGCCCAAACTGAAAACGTACTCAAAAGTAGACTTTTTGTCATCAACAAAACCGGCCCAATTTAAAACTAGAAAACCAACGACTCGTGCATCTATTCTTTTGCTATAGAGAACACCAAAATCAAGTATGTCCTTCCCATATCTCAACACATGCTTCACTGCAACCTTTTATGAGGTTTTCACACCATCCCCCCAATTGCAAATGGCAATGCCCCCCCTCTTTTTGCCTTTCCTTGGTAGGTTTAGGTAGTAGAGTACGCTGGCAAAAAACAAGCCTCTTGAAATTCTAATTGATCAAAAATTATAAAAAAATGGTGAAATTGGCTAAGTATAAGAGCTAGAGGTTAAGGGTCAAATGTTGAGTTGTGTTAATGGCATTGAAGATAGGATAAGGATTTCTTAAAAATGACTTGGTTAGGTACGAAACTTCTTCCACCACCTTAAGTGGAAACTTGTCAGACAAGAAAGTGGAACCCACCACTTTAAGTGGTAACCTACAAAATAAGCAAGTGGAATCCACCAGTTTTAAGTGGCAACTTTCAATTATCAAAAGCGATGTATAATGTGGCCTTGTAAATTTGTCTAAGTTAAAAAATCCCATAAGAGAAAATCAAGGTCAAAATGCTATTTAATTCTTTAAATATGCCAAATAAAGAAGTGGAATCCACCACCTTAAGTGGCAAACTAGCAGAAAAGAAACTGGAATCCACCTTTTTAAGTGACAATTGACAAATACAGAAGTGGAATCCACCTTCTTAAGTGGCAAGAAAATGGACTACATTTATTGGACAATGGAGCATGGAGATTATGAGTGCAAGAAGCAATTTGAAGTATGTAAGAATTTGGGCCAATCATGAAGCCCCCAAGGCTACTCAACTGGCCTTAATTTTAGTTACTAAGGAACAATGAAGGAAATGTATGGCCCTGCTAAGCATGCAGCCCTGCTAAGGAAACGTGTGGACATAAGCATCAAATTTGAGTCTAATTTGATGATGATGAGGCCTAAATCAGGCCTATAATGCAAATTTCAAAGAATGGGATCTGAGTCCTAAATCAGACCTTGGATTCAGTGAGAGACGCTTCTAAATTAGTTATCTGTGGGCTAAAATTTACAAAATCACACCCTATGATGAAACATACTGGCCCATTAAATTCAATCACTAAGGCCCAGGTCTGAACCATATAGGTCTATAATTAACAACTAGTGAGCTAAATTTAAATAGTAGGGGCCTCAAATTAAAAATGTATGGGTCTAAATCTGATGCGAGGCTGCATGAAATCCACACAGGACCTCACGAATATAATGCATGGGATCATGAACTTAATGAAAAGCCACAATTTTAATTAAAAGAGAGGTGTATTGTTGATTTCATCGCAGAAATGAGGTACACAGAACAATACAAGAATAGATAATACAATACCCAAACATAAACCCTTCTAACTAGAAGGGAAAAACCCAGCCACAAAAAATATTACTTTTACTGAAGAATAATAGCAGTTTGAATTTTACAAAGCTCACAAAACTGAGTCCACAGAAGTAATACAATAACAAAACCTTATTCACCGGTCACAAAACAATGTCTGAGACAATGAAAACAGAGCATAGGTATCTGCAAAAAAGAAAGAAACTAATCACATGCAATCATGCCAACAGAAAAAAGCTAACCTCCAGAAAATATATGAAAGTCATTCATAAGTCCGAACAACTCTTGTGAACAGGAAGAGGTAACAATAAAGTCCACTGTTATCAATGAAGCAATACCAAAACAAGAAACTCTTCCCAGTCTGGGTTCTATCGGCCTATGTGTGTGCAGAATGGTAGGGCTGCACCTAGATTCTATATGTAACATGCCTCAACCCCCTACCCCCAATAACTTGTTAACACTAAATATCTAAGACATCAGGTCATGACATAATGCAGAGAGATGATATACTGTGAATCAGAGATAGTAGATGATTATATCTGCAGTTGTGAAAAATCAAAAGATAACTCCCGTAGTTACATAACAGCAACATATATTGATTTAATTTTGTTTCCAAAAGCCAGGTTGGCCTACATTGAAGAAACACACCCGTTAAACATGATGACACATATACAATTGGATGTTTAGATACTTCAACACCCAATTCAAGTCAAATATCCAATGCAGATCAAAATTGAGGAAATTGTAATGTCCCCCACTTAGCCAGTCTGGATGTATGTTGTCATTAGCCCATTCTTGTATGGTCCCGAGGGCTAACCAGGACTTCCAAAAGGGATCCTGAGGTTATTTGGCCTAGTCAAATTTAATTATAGGCCAAACGAAGTTCGTTTGTTGGGTTTTCGGAAAGACTTACTATTTTTAGTAAGCCAATAGGGGGATGCAGTGCCTTCAATTTTCAGTGACAGGATGAGATGCGTTTTGTTGGGCTCTTTCTGATGAGCTATTATATGTGGGATTCTAAGTTTATTTGATATATTATTTTAATGTTTGAAGTTACAACGGTAAAGTGACTATTTAAATGAAATATTATAATGTTTCATAAAGTCACTTTATAAAAAATCAAGAGTCCCCCTTTTGAGTACATACATGGACTTTGCAAAAGGAAAAAAGAAGTAATATTAAAACTCATGTATTATCCCACATTGGCAAGACGGAAGCGTGGAGCGACTGAGGAAGATATTAAAAGAAAGAGGATAGCTCTCTTTTATTCATGCTTGGAAATATCAAAGAAATTGGGTAATATTCTAGAGATTATATCTCAATAGTTTGAAGGACGAAATCCCTTCAAGCTGGAAATCTTGACACCATTGAAAGATATGGTCTTGAGATTCAACATAGTAGCAGCAAGTTCCTGTAGCAACCGAATCACTGTAGCGCGGTACTATAGCAGCAAGTTCCTGTAGCAGCCGAATCACTGTAGTGCAGTACTGTAGCAGCGAGTTACTGTAGCAGCCGAATCAATGTAGCACGGTACTGTAGCAGCGAGTTATTGTAGCAGCCGAATCATTGTAGCGCGGTACTATAATAGCAAGTTACTGTCGCAGTTCGGATCACTGTAGCTACGAGTTACTATAGCAATTTCAGAACTATTAACACAGTTGTAGCCGCAATTGGTATGGAGCATCATTGAACTCTATAATTGATATAATGTGTTGAGTTTAATGAGAAGATATGATTGTTATGGTAGTTGTAACTTTCTGATAATCTGGAAACAAGAAATAAATAAATGGTCATTGTTATTAGCTGCATATGGTTTTATGTTGCCTCCTATCTGCATCTTATATGAATCGCAAACAATCTTGAGAAACCATTAATCAACATCAAGCTGAAAACTATTAAAAAATTTAGTTGCAAGCCAATCGTTTGATTAAATTCCAGTGGAAGAAATAGACATTAAAATAGCAGAACAAGGCAGGTTGTTACAGTGGTATCAGAGCTTTTTTATCCTGCCATCCTAGTGGGTACAAACACAATGAACAGGTGGTGATATGACAGATTGGAGTGTTCAACCTTTAACTCATCACTATAACTTAAGAAAAACCAGGGCTCGTCTAAACACAGGACAAGAGGAGCAGGGAAATCTAGAGAATCATATTGATACAGGTGAACAGGTTATTGGCAATATGGGAGACAAGAATGCTCAGGATCCTGGAGAGGAAAGATTCTTACAGTTATTAGAGACCTTGGCACAGGGACAGCGATTAGCAAAATAGAGGGCACAGTAACAAAATCAGAGATTGGAGCTTATGATGTAGATGATGGCCCATCAAATGGGGTTGAACACTAACATAGGTGGAGGAAATAATCAGAATGGTAACAATCAGAATGGGAATAATCAGGATGGGACACATAATGGAGGTGAACAAGTTGGGAACAATTTCAGTCATGCACCCCAGCAAGCTAGGACAGTGAGTTCAAGGCCCATGATTCCCACATTTCCTCCTAGAGCTCCAAAGCAGCCCGTACCAGAGCCCCAAATCACTGATATACAGGACCAGTTGAGGAGAGATTGGGAAGCCGGAGGTCTAGATTTTACTGCTGCAATTACCTTTAGGGAGTATATGGATGTGCGGATGAAACATATGCCACGAGGACATGACAAGAACCAGAGCTATGAGCTACGGAAGAAAGTAGGGAAACTTCAGTTACCATATTATGATGGCTCAGGGAAGTCTACAGCAAGAGCTTGGGTTCAAAAGCCTGACACATACTTTCAATTGAACCCTATGCCTGAGGAAGAAGCTATTAAGTATGCAGCAATTCATCTGGATGGGTTAGCACACGAGTGGTGGCATCATGGTATGGTCACTATGGGTCATGCACACATTACCTCATCTGTGGAGTTTACGGAGAGACTGATTGAACGTTTTGATAGGAAGGATCCAGAACTCCATTTCAAGGAGTTAGCTCAGCTTAAACAGTGGGGATCATTGGAAACATACATTTCAGAGTTTCAGAAAATTGCAGTGTTAGTAACAGATGTATTTGAACGGAGGATATTGGTTCTATTTATGGATGGGTTAGCTGATCCGTTG
Source organism: Cupressus sempervirens (assembly GCA_028749045.1). Lineage (NCBI taxonomy): Eukaryota > Viridiplantae > Streptophyta > Pinopsida > Cupressales > Cupressaceae > Cupressus > Cupressus sempervirens. The sequence continues at coordinate 510,702,847 of CM053787.1, read as the reverse complement.
AGAGGGTGGATTAAAGCTCTCAACCCTCCCACTTTGCAGGACATGGATTCCTCTTCAGCTTCTAAAAATAAATTCCAGGCAAAGAGATTCCCTTCGAGGAAAGATAAGGACAGTAAACCTTTTCATAGAGAGGCTTAGCCACCTAAGGAGGAAAGTAAGAGGTTGGACAATGAGACACTTAATGACCTCAGGAAGAAGAAGCTTTATTTTCATTGCAGGGAGCCTTGGGATTTGTCACATAAGTGCCCATTGAAAGAAAAAGCTAAGCAGATGGAGTACTTTTCAGCCGAAGAGTCAGTGGATGGAGATTCAAAGCAGTCATCAGAATCAGATGGAGATGATAATTCTTCACATGAGGAAGCAGGCAGTGATAGCACGATGGCTCAGTTGTCTAGTATACAGGAGGTCGTCACTTTCAGAGTTAGGGGAACTTTGGATGGACAAAGATTTGTGGCACTCATTGATACAAGGGCAACACATAACTTCATTGATGAGAAGTTTGTGTCACGCAGAGGGCTACATACAAAGGAGCATAGGGGATTTAAGGTGATGGTTGCTGATGGCTTCAAAATCGAGTGTACCAAGAAAATCTCCAACTTGCAGCTTCGTTTGGGAGATTATGACATGGTGGGAGATTTCTTTGTTGTCAACATTGGTGATCAGGATATGGTGCTTGGGATGAATTGGATGAAATCTCTGGAAGAGTTTACATTTAACCTCCAAAAAATGGAAATGAGGTTTGAGGCAAATGGTAAGAAGATAGTGCTCAGAGTTTTGTCAAATGGGAGACTTCGAGTGGTGTCACTCAAGCGGATGCAGAGTTTCTTCAGTCACGACCAGGTGCAGTGGACAGCAGAGTTCAGAGTAATGCCTGAGGTGACAGAGCAGCATAAACAGGAGTATCCACCTAATGTACAAAAAATAATAACCAAACATACTAAGGTGTTTGGTGAGATACCTCCAGTCATCATCACACCCTACCGCCATCCAAAAAGATATAAGGATGAAATAGAAAAGGCAATCAAGGAGTTGATTGACATGGGGCACATACGACCAAGCAAGAGCCCTTTCGTTTCTTCAGTAGTATTGGTGAAGAAGAAGGATGGTACAATGAGGATGTGCATTGATTATAGAGAGCTAAACAAGAAGACAATCACGAACCGATACCCTATTCCGCACATTGATGAGCTTATTGATGAATTGCATAGTGCATGCTACTTCTCTAAGATTGATTTGAGATCCGGCTACCACCAAATACGGGTTCGAGAGGTGGATGTGGAGAAGACACCTTTTAAATGCCACTACGGACATTTTGAGTTCTTAGTCATGCCCTTTGGGTTGACTAATGCTCCCGCCACTTTCCAGTCCTGTATGAATAGAGTATTCAAAGATCAGTTGAGGAAGTTTGTGTTGATTTTTTTTTGATGATATACTGATATACAGCTGTACTTGGGAGGAACATTTGAAGCATATTGATGTAGTGCTCAACATTCTAGAGAGGGAGTCATTATATGCCAAGATGAGTAAATGCGAGTTTGGGATGACAGAGTTGCTCTATCTAGGGCATATTATTAGTGCAGGAAGTGTTCGGGTTGACCTAGACAAGATCAGGGCCATTCTGGATTGGCCACCGCCGAGGAACACTTCACAACTCAAGGGATTTTTTGGGCTTTGCGGGTTCTACCGCAGATTTGTAAAGGAATTTTCACAGATAGCAGCACCACTTACAGATTTGACACGAACAAACAATTTCAAGTGGTCAGAGAGGGCTCAGGATTGTTTTGATAGGTTCAAAGCGCTGATGAGTACATGTCCTATTTTAGCCATTCTAGATTTCACCAGGCCTTTTGAGCTACAGTGTGATGCCTCGGGAGAGGGTGTAGGAGTTGTCCTCATGCAGGACAAACATCCCATCGCATATGAGAGCAGGAAATTACGAGGTGTTGAGAGAACTTCAGCATCTATGACAAAGAAATGATAGCAACATGCACGCACTAGCTAAGTTCAAGCAATACTTAGCAGGGAGCCGATTCACAGTAAAAACAAATCATAACAGCTTGAAACATTTCCTTGGATAGAAGGATCTTAATGACAGGCAACAGAAATGGGTGAGTAAGTTACAGGCCTATGATTTTGACATAGTCTATGTCAAAGGGAAGAAAAATAGTGTCGCAGATGCTTTATCCAGAAGGCCTCATTTGCTTGTTGTTGGGATAGTCATGGATGATTGGAGAGAGTTGATCTTGGCAGAGTATGCCAAGGATAGTTGGGCATCTAGTGTTATTGAAGGAGCTATTCAAGATAGTCGATACACTGTTGTAAATGATTTGATCATTTACAAGGGAAAGATTTATTTGGTACCTGGGTCTACCATGAAGCAAAAGATCTTGAGAGCATTTCATGATTCGCCATTAGCAGGACATCCAGGATTTTTTTAAGACATATCGGCAGGTGAGAAAGCGCTTCACTTGGAAGGGGCTTAAGTCAGAAGTGCTACAGTTTGTTAGGGAGTGCCCAGTGTGTCAGCAGAACAAACAAGAACATTCCTTTCCAGGCGGTTTACTACAGCCCCTACCTATACCAGAGAAGAAGTGGGATAGCATTTCCATGGATTTTATCACAGGCCTTCCAAAGTATAGGGTCGGGATTGTATTTTTGTTGTAGTAGACAGATTGACGAAATTTGCACATTTCTTTGCGATTTCGTCCACATATTCAGCAGTACAGACAGTAGAGCTATTCTTTCGAGAGGTATTCAGATTACATGGGATGCCACGGAACATAGTTAGCAACAAGGATAGTAGGTTTATGAGCCACTTTTGGCAGGAGTTGTTCAAGTTGTGTGGAACAGAGCTAACTCCGAGTACCAGTTACCACCCCCAAACTGATGGGCAGACAGAGATAGTGAATAAATGGGTTGAGGGGTACCTTTGAAACTACATTGCAGGAGAGCAGAAGGCTTGGGTGAAGTGGCTACATCTAGGGGAGTACTGCTATAATACCTCTTTCCATATGCCTATTCAAATGTCCCCTTTCATGGCACTATACGAGTATGATGCTCCTAATTTTTTGGATTTGTTATTTGGGGACAGTAGGGTGCCTAAGGCCAAGGATATATTGCAGGAATGTCAGGACATTATGCAATCCTTGAAAGAAAATTTGCAAAAGGCACAAAATCAGCAGAAGCAATCTGCTGATCAGCACAGGGTTGACAGGTCTTTCGAGGTAGGAGACATGGTGTACCTCATGTTACAGCCGTATAGACAGTCCTCTCTCAAGAGGAGTGGAGCAGAGAAATTGAAACCACGCTACTATGGACCATTCAAAGTAATCAGGAGAGTGGGTGAGGTAGCTTATGAGTTGGAGCTGCCTGCAGACAGTAAAGTGCATAACGTGTTCCATGTGTCATGCCTTAAGAAGGCATTGGGGCATAATGTGGTGCCTTCAGTAGTATTGCCACCTCTCGATGATGAGGGAAAGCTTATCTTGATTCCCGAGGCTATACTTGACTCCAGGGAGAGGGTGCTTTGTAGGCGGACTATCAGAGAGTACCTAGTGAAGTGGAGGAACCTACCAATTGAGGATGCGACATGGGAGGCAGAGGAGATTATTCAACGTTCTGAGTTGAGATTGCTTGGGGACAAGCAATTTCAAGAGGGGCGGACTATAATGTCCCCCACTTAGCCAGTCTGGATGTATGTTGTCATTAGCCCATTCTTGTATGGTCCCGAGGGCTAACCAGGACTTCCAAAAGGCATCCTGAGGTTATTTGGCCTAGTCAAATTTAATTATAGGCCAAACGGATTCGTTTGTTGGGTTTTTGGAAAGACTTACTATTTTTAGTAAGCCTGTAGGGGGATGCAGTGCCTTCAATTTTCAGTGACAGAATGAGATGTGTTTTGTTGGGCTCTTTCTGATGAGCTATTATATGTGGAATTCCAAGTTTATTTGGTATATTATTTTAATGTTTGAAGTAACAACGGTAAAGTGACTATTTAAATGAAATATTATAATGTTTCATAAAGTCATTTTATAAAAAATAAGGGTCCCCCTTTTGAGTACATACATGGACTTTGTAAAAGGAAAAAAGAAGTAATATTAAAACTCATGTATTATCCCACATTGGCAAGACGGAAGCGTGGAGCGACTGAGGAAGGGATTAAAAGAAAGAGGATAGCTCTCTTTTATTCATGCTTGGAAATATCAAAGAAATTGGGTAATATTCTAGAGATTATATCTCAATAGTTTGAAGGATGAAATCCCTTCAAGCTGGAAATCTTGACGCCATTGAAAGATATGGTCTTGAGATTCAACATGGTAACAGCAAGTTCCTGTAGCAGCCGAATCACTGTAGCGCAGTACTATAGTAGCAAGTTCCTGTAACAGCCGAATCATTGTAGCGTGGTACTGTAGCAGCCGAATCACTGTAGTGCAGTACTGTAGCAGCGAGTTATTGTAGCAGCCGAATCATTGTAGTGCGGTACTGTAGTAGCAAGTTACTGTCGCAGTCCGGATCACTGTAGCTACGAGTTACTGTAGCAATTTCAGAACTATTAACACGGCTGTAGCCGCAATTGGCATGAACCATCATTGAACTCTATAATTGATATAATGTGTTGAGTTTAATGAGAAGATATTATTATTATGGTAGTTGTAACTTTCTGATAATCTGGAAACAAGAAATAAATAAATGGTCATTGTTATTAGCTGCATATGGTTTTATATTGCCTCCTATCTGCATCTTATATGAATCGCAAACAATCTTGAGAAACCATTAATCAACATCAAACTGAAAACTATTAAAAAATTTAGTTGCAAGCCAATCGTTTGATTAAATTCCAGTGGAAGAAATAGACATTAAAATAGCAGAACAAGGCAGGTTGTTACAGAAATGCAGATCAAATTCTCCAAATCACAACAGCTAACTGAATGAAAACAGTAATGGTTTCAACTTCAACAATATTGCACAGTTTATCGTATCAAATTCAGACCAGCACCAAACCATTTTAGGACAAATTGAGGTGGTTAGACAAGCAATGAACTTTAATTGCAGACAAGTCCAGATCCTTTTATTTGAAATCAGAATTTCAAAAAATAACCCAAAGAAAAAAAGAGAAAATCAGATCTTTCTAAGAGCTTTCCATTCCCAGATTTGAGTTATAGACTCAGATTTTTATCACAAGAAGCTACATAAGTGGACTTTCTTTATGATGTTTATGATTGATAGAAGGCTGCAAATCCATATTAGATGTGGAATGCATGAAATGATCATATTGTGTAAATCTGAGCATGTTATCAAGGCTTGAAAGCCTCACAAGCCACTAAAAGGAAAATTTCAATCACATGCTTATTCTAGCAGCGAAGTGAAACCAAGTTAGAGAGAGTGGTATAACGTTTGATGTTAATAATAGTTGAATTTACAATCATTTCCATGCAATTAAGAACTTAATTCGCTATCATACAAGTCTGATTTACTTTTCTTGGTTACTGATTTTTATCTATCAGTAATTTGAAATTTAAGATTCAACATACTATACTGCTACTTTGATAAAAAATTAATGTAAGAGCTAACTAGAATTTTGTACGGCTAGTCATCATGGATGGAAAAGGGTGAAAACCCCAAGTCCAAGACCAAACCTAAAGATGGCTATGATTTCAAGAGAAAGTATGATGTGAAAGCTTCGAGCCAGCAAGTTGCAAGAAGTTCTAGGGTCAAGTACAAACAAGACGCTTGCAATCCAAAGATCAAGAAAATACAAATCAAGGCAAGTCAAGGTGCAAGAATTCAAGGAGCAAGTTGAGAAGGAGAAAGAATGAAGTCTACAAGCCAAGGCAATAAGAAGATTTCCGGGAGTAGAAGTTTATCAAGAGGACCAGAGGTATTTATTGAGTCTATGAGATGAACATGCTGAGGTGGCACCCATTCCCCTCAAACCAATCAGAACATGACAAGTGTCCTAGTGAAGGAGCTTCATCATATCATATCTAGATTCACTGAATATGCCAACAGAAAAGAGAATAAAAGAAAGAATATTCGTAAGGCTGACTTGCTATAAATACAAGTGGGATCTTCTTACTGGTTCATCAAAAGACTGGCTTCTTCCACAAGTTCCCTTCTCTTGCAAGCTTCTACCTAATCTATCTTCACATTGGCCCATTTGTTGGTGTACCTTATCTAACGGTTATGTGTATCCTATTTTCTCATTGGCCATTTAGAGCAATATAATTTTTCTATTGCCCCACATTGTGATGCTCTTTTGTAATGGGATGGGCATTTAATATTGTTAGCAGCGGATTAGAAACCCTAATTAAGGCTCTTGTGGATTAATCTAGGCCATTGATTTTGATTTAATCTTGGCTATTCATTGTAATAAAGATCCCTATATAAAGGTTTGCTATCATTATTTGTAAGAGAGTTATGTTGGAGGATTGTTGCCAAAATACAACTAAAATTGCTCTCTATTCATTGTTGCATTTGCAAGGTGGAAATCGATGATCACCGTGGAGTATTGCATGGTTCTTTAAGTATTGCATGCTTCTACAGATCTCTCAACTAGAACAGGATTTTCCTTCAAGCACTTAGTTAGAATTTGCTTCAATTAGTTCAGATTGGATATAAATTAATGTGGAATCATCTTTGGTGCACTCATTTAGACCAGACTGCTAGTTGTTCATTGTTTCTAAGTATGTCTTGCATGGTGAAATAGTATAAAATAATAAGCGTAACTTTGATTAGTGCTTACTCATTGATTTGCAGTTATAGATGGAATCTATGATGGTAGTAATTTGGACATCTTTCAAGCATACCATAGAAGATTGCACTAGGTGGCTGGAGCTGATGACAAGACTACATCTAGTATAATCAAGAAGATATTCACAAGCCCTTGCATCCTAAGATAGAAGTAGAATGTACTCTAGACATAGTATAGACACGTCAGTTCAAGTTCATAGCAAGTGAGAAGTCATTATATTTTCATTGCACATCGTGAAGTGTAAAAATGCTCAATCAGTATTGAAAAATACTGATTATAAATTCACAGGTCTGAATCAGAACTAGAGGTATTCGATCCCCAAGAGGCAGAACATTTATTGATTTCAATGATCACCTCTTTGTGATTGGTCAACATATATAGTGCCATCAAAAGACAGAATGGATGTCACGGTTTAGGAAAATGTCTCTTTGAAGAGACACGAAGGAAAATTCTAGTTAACAAATAAACCCAATAGTTTGTCGATTAACTATTGTACCTTTTGCAAATGAACCCAATGGTTATTGGGCATGAAAACATGCTAAATAATCCGTTCATATCCTCCGATCTAATTACGGTAGTGGATCATTTCACACGATCCATCCTCATGCACATATGATCAATATAGATCAGGGATGTACAACCTGATCTAAGTGATAACAATAATCTGATTGCTCAGATTTTCATACTTAGGCTGATCATTTAATGCAAGGATGATTCTAATGAATTCCATGGGAAGATAATCTATTGTCTAATTGTGTGTATGCATGTATACCAGTTCATACGATGAACTCATGTCGTCGGTAAATATTGTATAGCCGACATGGTGTGCGTCAAGATGTATCCCATCGGTATAGGCTCCTTCAAGAAGGTTCTTGTTATGTAGTCAACATGTATGTGGCCGACAGACCCCTTGGTGAAGGTTCTTCGAGATGTATTTATACACCCTTGGGGATCATTGTAATGATCATCTGTATGTAATCTCTCGGCATATGCGAATAATAAAAGGAGTCTTGCTGTTCTTGTTCATTGTCTGTGTGCATTAATCCGTTTACTCCACGCGGTAAACATTTAGCGCCGTTGCCCATGAACTTGGAAGGAGGGAGGAATGAAGATTAATGCCAAATCAGCTTAACAAGGATTGAAATAAGATAAAGGGAAAAGATGGAATATGTACTGCGCAAGAAAATTTAATCTTGGCACAACAAGCCGAACACAGGAGGTTTCAGAGGATTGCCGACGGACACCGAAGCTCTGAAGAATTGTTGGAAGGGACTCGACAGCAAGTGGAATTGGTGGAAGAAGCAAGGGAAGAGTTTTTGAGCCTGTATTCGCCGAGGGAAGAGAATCTAGATGGAAGTGAATCGACTCGCGCGGCTCAGAGTGCCGAGGGAGCACGAGCGTGGAGTGAACTCTTCGTCCACGATACACTTCCAGAACGGACAGATTCGCTTAACGGAGAACCTTCTTCACCAAAAAGCACAGTTGTCATAGGTGTCAGAATACAAAGCATTGGTATCGGGATACAAAGCTTTGGTGTCAGGATACAAAGCGTTGGTGCCAGAGTACAAAGCGTTAGGGTCAAGATACAAAGCGTTGGTGACAGAGTACAAAGCGTTGGCATCGAGATACAAAACGTTGGTGCCAGAATACAAAGCATTGGTGCCAAAATACAGAATGTCAATGTTCCTACACATCCAATAGTAATGGCAGGACCAAAAGAAAAATTGCCAAAATTTGATGGTGATGGAGCAGCCGATCCGATCAGACTTTGTAAAACATGCGAAACGATTTGGAGAGCGAATGGCATAATAGATACAAACAAATGGGTCCGGCAGTTCCCGGCCACCCTACGAGGTGTTGCAATTGATTGGTTCGCCGATGTAGACCCCAAGAAATTAACCACTTGGGACAACCTTAAGGAGTTTATTGCCAAATTTCAATTGCTCCACGACGACAATGATATCGTAGCCGAGATATACAACACAAAACAAGGGAAAAATGAAATAGTCTGAGTCTATGCCAGGAAGTTGAAGGACTTAATCAATAAAATGGAGAATAAGCCGGTTGATGGTTTGCAAAAAAGATGGTTCATTGAAGGCCTACACCCGAAGTTGTGAAAGAAGATAAAGATCGTGTTGCCATCGTCATACACTGAAGCGTACAACCGGGCAATTAACTTGGAAAGTGAGCAGAAGATGAAGAATAAGAAGAGTAGTTCGTCTGATTCGGATGACGACGCATCTTCAGAAGAGGAGAGCAGTGATGATGAAAAGGACAGCAAGAAGGTTCGCGCCCTCCAAAAAGATATGATTCAGATGATGAAAGAATTCAAGAACATGCAGAAGGAGACCAAGGTAAATGAGCTATGGTGCATCGACTGCAAGAAAGAAGGCCATACAAAGGGATCCTGTCCAAAGGGCCAATTTTGCGAGATTTACCAGATCATGGGACATTCCACAAAGGAATGCCCGTTCAATCTGAAAACACGAGGTCCTCAGCAAGTGTTCCTGACACAGGAGGTTTCCACGTCAAGAGGGAGCGGGAACACCAGTACCGAGGGTGCCACGTTAAGAGGATACAAAAATAATGGGCGAGGTCAAAACAATGATGACGGCAACAACAATAATGGTAGCAAGAGTCGAATTCAGTACGATGCAAACGGCCGGCCCATAGTTCAATGCCGCGCATGTAATTTGTGGGGCCACTTTGCCCATGACTGTACAACGGCAAATACACCAAAATTATTATGTAGGTGGTGCGGACCCGGCAATCATGAAGATGCTAAGTGCCCGAAGTCAGGAGTAAATTTGATCACCATCAGGACAGACGAAGAGGAGGTTCTGGCCATCACATGGAAGCAAGTGAAAATGTACCTCGACCCAACGGAAGAAAAGAAGAGACTGGAGGAAGCGCAGGCAGAGATTCAGAAGGCAAGGCAGGCAGAGAAAACGCACCTGAAGGACACTACTGGTACCTCCGCTCAGAACTGTGTAGAACAGAACATCGTACAGCAAATATTACAAACTGAGGTACCCGTCAAAATAAATGATCTGCTGCTCACTATGCTTCAACTCCATACAACACTCACAAACATTACTCCAATTGTTAATTTACCAACCGAACAAGGAAGGGAGAAAGAAGGTAGCACAAGTATAGAAGATCTGATGCTGCTAGCCCTCTCATCCGGATGACGTCTGACAGTCGTTGAAATGGGAATTCTCAGGACTGTTTTGACGGACACAATTGTGGACGGAGGGTCCGGTGTCAATGTGTTACTAGAGGACACCTAGAAAAGGTTGGGACAGCCGACGTTGTGGCCACCTACATTCCAGTTGCTAATAGCCAACCAACACAGAACCAAACCATTGGGAGTCCTGACGGTACAACCAGTGACAATTGGAACACAACCATTCCTGTTTGACTTCGTTGTGATCCCGCTGAAGAGGAAAGGATACGATGCCATTCTGGGCTAGGAGTGGCTGATACAAGCTAGAGTTAAGCACAACTAGAAGAAAAATACTCTATCACTTAAAAGCAAAGGGCAGAAATACGTCATCGATTTACACACCCAAATGGTGGGTGAAGAAGCTCTGTCATCAGATTTTGAAGAAGAAGATGAAGGGAGGCAGCGTATGGAACCAGATCAGGAGGGAGTCCTGCAGTAGGAAGGAGGATCAACGGACGACGATTTGGATTCTGTCAATGGTCTTTACCACTAGCAGATAGAGGACTACGAACTCTTTCCGAGCTGTAATATGTTAAGGGTGAATGAAGGTGAAAAAGAAGAGGAAAATGAATGTCCGGAGGAATACAGAGAAGTGAAAGAAGGAAAGGAAAATACGACTAAAGCTAAGAGGAAGAACATACATTGTGAACCCACAAAAAGGAAAAATTCCACTGTACGGTATACAATAAGCGCTCCACGCAGAAAGAAAATGTTACGACGAACTACAGATATAGTAAAAAGGTGCCGACAGCAAGGAAAACACATTGTACGATCTGCACAGGAAACAAAAAGGAAGGGTTTAATAAAAGCTGCAATGGTACGGAGTGATGGTTCTAAAATCATGAATACAGTTATTGACGGCAAGAAGTGGCAGGCAACGGAATTCATAGTACCAAGTGACAGAAACAAACTGGGCGATATGGAAAACCTGAGGGAGAGATCATGTAACTTAAATAAACTTGATGAGCGACGATTGCAAGCACAATGGGCGATGGAGGTGACACAGAACAGGCGCAAAGCGTGGCATGATAAAAACTTGAAACTGAACAAGTTCCAACCGGGATAGTGGGTGTTGAAGTATGACGGTTGGAATGAAATTAAACCAACCAAGTTTAAAGTCAAATGGGTCGGGCCATACGAGATCCGGGAAGTTGGTGATAATGGAGCAATAAAGCTATGGATGCTAGACAGACAGGAAGTGGTTGATAGGTCGAAGTTGAATGTCTACCATGAAAGAAATAACGCACCTCCGTAGACGAACAACTGAGAATAGAACGACTGTAAATATTGTATATATGTAAATACTGTACATATGCAAGATAAGTAAGGACAGAGTTAAACATAATTTTTGAGTGCCACTGCAAAGTAATAAAGTAATAAAAGATCAGAGTACGAAAGCAATAAAATTTGGAACATGATTGTTAACAAGTCATTAACACAATTAGTGGAAAGATTGTACCGTACGGCACTGAGGAGTGGACCGTACGAAATCCCTACTCATATATTTAAGTCACTGTACGGCCAGTAAATGGTGAACAATTGTTAAAGACTGTGAACCATACGGCAAGACAAGGCAACATATAAAGATCGTATGATGCACGGCAAAAAGTAAGGTGGACAAAAGATAAACACCTTACGACTTGTCACAAGCACCGTACGGCATACAGGGAAAGAGCAACGGCACCGTACGGCCATCTACTCATACGGAGAAGACACTCCTAATTTCGGCATTCTTGCAACCGTACAGACTTTTCAACAAAGTTTAAAGTATTAAATTAGCATTGTACGGATTCTTGTTGATGTGTCCATACGGCGATTCTATGAAGGGATATCTGATGCATTCGTACGGCAATTTTATGGAAGGATATTGGATGCATTTGTATGGCAATCTTATGAAGGGACCACAGTACGGCTTTGTGTAAAAGCTTTGTATCCGTACGGACCTAGCAATTAAAGAGTAGCAGAAATATATATCTCTGGATATCCACCGTACGGAAGGGTGACTTCTTCTAGTAGACATAGTGCGGTGAAGAAGGGTGGCAGGAGGTGTTAAAAAAAAAAAAAAAATTGACGACAGATTGAAATAGTTCGGAATGAGTAACATATGATGCCAAAGGGAAGGGAAAACATCAACGATTGCCAAGAAGAGTGTGGGATCAGAGAAATCGCAAAAATAGTGTGTTCCATGCATTTTTGTGTGGGCCCCAGGACCCCGTGGGGATGCTGCCCCTCAACCCCGCTGGGGGTGTTGCCCCCTAGACCCTCAGTCATTACGGTTATCAGTCATGGGAAGTCTGACTAGTTGATGAGACCTGGACCTACTGCAGACATGCAGTGTCTGTGTACCGGGGGTGGAGGATCAAAGTGCAGCAGCAACAGCAGCAGCAAAGAAAGTAGATGGAGGGGTGCAGGTGACCAATCCTCTGCCACTATCAGAGAAGGATAAGGATTTTAGTTCATGCCTTGTTGACATCACAGAGCGAAGCAAGTCCCTGGCAGAATTGGTGCTTACAGAGAGAAGGCAGGCAGAGGCTGGGTAGGAAGCTTGGGAGACGACCGAGAAGGCTCAGGAGGAGATGGCCGACCGACTTGCCACCCAGCAGATTGCATGGGAAACAAAGCGGAAAGCCTTGTTAGCGCAACTCGAGGAAAGTGCACGAGGGAGGCAATAAGCAGAACAACAATTAGCAGTAGCAGAACAGCAATTGGCAGCAGCACTACAGGAGGACTCAGCGAAGAAGGCTTATGATCAAAAAGAAGTTGAGTGCCAGGAGGTCACTTTGATGCTAAAAGAAGTAGTGGAGGAGAACTCTCAGATCAGAGCTGATCTGAAGGTCCAGACGGATCAAGTGTATCAACTTTGTCACAACCAGTCTTCACAGTCTGAGACACAACCTTCTGGTTCATGATGTCTATGTTGTTTTTATGAATAAATGTAATTTTGTTTTGAGTTCTATTGTGTTGTCATCCGGAGACGACTTTACTTTTTGGGGAGGATGATATCGTCGGTAAATATTGTATAGCCAACAGGGTGTGCGTCAGGATGTATCCCGTTGATATAGGCTCCTTCGGGAAGGTTCTTGTTATGTAATCAACATGTTGTATGTGGCTGACAGACCCCTTCGGGAAGGTTCTTCGAGATGTATTTATACACCCTCCGAGATCATTGCAATGATCATCTGTATGTAATCTCTCGGCATATGCGAATAATAAAAGAATTTCTGTTGTTCTTGTTCATTGTCTGTGTGCATTAATCCGTTTACTCCATGCGGTAAACAACTTGCATACATAATACATTCATGCACATATGCCTACAATTTGCTAGTTTATTCTTGAATTTTGACTAACGCTATCATGTTTTAATACTCCCTCTAAGCTAGGGAAGATAATTAAGTATGAAATGGTTTAGATATCACCTAACTCATGATATCAAGGAGTATACAAAACATCAAATTTGTATATCCTAGCTATGTGCACTGACATCACGTCGCATGATGTCTACCATAACAAATCATGGCATCTACACAAATATTATGTCACATAATATCCACCATGATTATCTCGTTAAGAACATATTGATACACAATCGATATCAAATCAGCATGATATCTATCATTAAGTCCAAAAGATATTAACTATCTAGGCATTTCCATGAATATCAAGTCAGCATGATATTCGTCGTGATAGCGAACATTGAAAAGTTGTCACCTTACAATGTGGAATAAAAGTGTAGATTATCAGAATGATCGTCACCTTTCAGTAATGTACAAAGGGAGCTCATAAAGTCATAAAGTCACACATATGACAAAGGAGTTTACGAAGAGTCACCACGGATTCTCTCACTTGGTGTTGTCATGGCGTCACACACATGACATCCAACATGAATCATATCAAATGGTGGATCCATCACAACTACTCCTAGAGAGTGGAACACGGATTCCGCATTAAGAATCCAATAAGGTATATCCCAAGAAATCACTGAGGCTAAGACTCCCTCTCAGCAATGGCTTCATTCTTCATAACTCCAAATGCACAATCTTTATTTTGGTATGAGACTTGGTGAGAATATCAGCCGTTTGATCTTTTTGTGATAATGTACCTTGTCTCCATAGTTTACTCCCTTTGAATCACTATGATCAAAACCCCACTTGGCTGATCTCACTGCAAGTCCCTCTATTATAAAGGCATAGTTGATTCATAGTAGCATGAGTGAAATGTTAGGGTCCCTCTTCATATAGAAAAATACTCATAATCTAAGTCATAGAAGATATCTTGATCCAATAGTTCTCTAGCATGAACATCATATGACTAATGAAAACTTCCTTGGAGCTAGTGTCCTGCACATTGTTTGGTAGCATGCATAATGTACCAATCTTCTTTTCCTACAAGAACATCCTCGAAGACAAAAGAAAAGATCAAGGCAAAATAGTTCTTATAATATGTACAGAAATACCAATAAGAGAGAGAATACAATGAGTAAATAAATAGTCAAGGATAATAAATACTTATCTTCACATCAACATCCTTGGTACAAGTTGCTCCAATGAGATTCCATATGCAAAACATCAAAGAATGTCTCCATATAAGAGTTTGTCAAACAATGGGAATGGAACACTAATTACTCTTCCCCCCCACAATGAAAAATTCTCACTCTTATATTGTTAGACAATTTTTGCATAAATATGCAAACTTTAATTTTGTTTAACAGACTCAGAACCTTAGTCTACTTGATAGTCAAAATTCTGTCCAAAATTGACTACTAATATAGTACGATTTCTCCTTGCAATGGTAATAACTCGTGTTGCACATAATCCAATCATTCACTTATCAATTTTGTTTGCAAGCTGTAGCAGATACTATCAACACACCACGTTCAGCTGGTAGATCTGCTCTCCTTGGGTAACTATATGAACATTAGGTGCCCAGGCTTGTCTTCTCACAGCAAATATTTTCCAACTCTAACCATAACAGCATAGTAATTTGGCCAAAAATATATTTTATTATACTCCACGACTCTTAAAAGTGATTACTCACAAAACTGCACCGATATAATCACGTAGTTAAATGCAGAACAAATACTCCAAATAATATATTGCAACAAAATATGAAACCATTATCAGACCAATTGTGTTGGTGATAAGGCTATAAGAGATAAAGACCAACAAGAAATATTTTACCAATAACAATAGTCCCAAACTTTAGATTTGTGTTAATTTATCTTCAATTCACCTTCAACTTTAGTCATCATTCGAAAGGGTCATTTATTATTTAATTATAAGCCTAAGTCAAGTATTAAATATAAAAGTTGCAATGAGTTTTTATATTTAAAAGTTGAAACCTCTTAATTGAGAAGTGTCTTCATGAAGCAATGTGCTAGAAAAGATTATTTAATAAAAGAATTTAATGGAAGCTTCTAATTAATGGTGCGTTGGTGAAGCCAAGTGCATTCTAAAAGGTGGCCTCATGAAGCAAATAGATCATCCAATTGTCTATTTGATACTATTTGTCTTTGAAGGGATTTCTGATATTACAAATTATCAACTCAATTGCTTAAGTATAATAATGGTTTTGATATGAGATAGTGACTTCTCTTACTCTGATTTTTGTGGCTGAGAACTGAAATTATTTGTGTTATCCACTGCTGAGCTATACTGGATTAAAATATTCTGATTTTAGCTGAAGGATTATCTCTGACTTCTGGATGAGCTATAGTGGATTAAAATATTCTGATTTTGGCTGAAGGATTATCTATGACTTCTGGGTGAGCTATAGTGGATTAAAATTTTCTGATTATCACGAACTTTTGGGTTGATTAATCGATGCTTAAAAATACCAATTTGGTGTTTAATTGCTGCAATTATTATCAAAAGGTTTACTGATTAGAACACCTCACATTTAGCCTTCATTACTGTTGCTACTGTGGCTTGAAGGTGAATTGAAGATTGCTGCAAATTGATGTATATTATCTGCACATCATAGTGCTGGGCAGTGTTGACAGTTGGTATTTGGGACTCTTTAAATTTAGCCTATGATCTCTTGTAGGCTGATATGTATTCCTACCTTGAGCTGCATTTTATGGTTCTTACTCTTGGTGTGAACCTTTCCTTATCTCAACTACAACAAATCCAGCACCAAGGGCAATCCAGGTTCTCTATTTAATAAGTCAGATTGCATGTGAACT
Organism: Cupressus sempervirens; assembly: GCA_028749045.1. Classification (NCBI taxonomy): domain Eukaryota; kingdom Viridiplantae; phylum Streptophyta; class Pinopsida; order Cupressales; family Cupressaceae; genus Cupressus; species Cupressus sempervirens. The sequence continues at coordinate 510,686,689 of CM053787.1, read as the reverse complement.
ATTTGTAAAAATGTCTATTGGTTGTAGATGCACATTTAACATGTAAAAATCATATTTATGCATTCAAATGGTTAAAAAGGATTGCATTTGTGTTCCAATTATTTACCTAGATTTCTTAGTAATCATTTGCAAGCATTTAAACTTCACTTAATATCATTTCAAGCTACCAAATACAATCTGAAAATAACAGACAGCGAGATAGATGATTCATGCAGAGTGTTTGACAAAAGTTCAAAGATCAAAATAGTGAGGAGAATTCAGTGTTTGTGGAGTTAGAACTGATTGGGTTTCTTAGAGTGGTATTAGAGTTGTTTCCTACCATCCTATGGGGTAGTGAAGTTATTTTATTTTCAGATCTGCCGTTGCATTTGGAGTGACTAGCAATCATGCATTTTCTAGCAATGGACAAACATAGGAGGACCGATAGTTCTAAAAGTCAGTGGAGCAATGAGGAAGTTAGAATGAAAATGAATGCTTTACAAGAGAGAATGGAGAAACATAAGCTTCATCAACAAAGGTTGGCGGAGAGCTTGTCAGATCCAGAGACAGTTGAGAGGAGAGTGAGGTATATGGTTTCCACCATTAGAAGGCCGGCATTGAGGTTGCAGGGAAGGAAACTTGAGTTTTCCCCAACAAGTGCCCATGATGCAGATGTACCTATATTTAGTACGACACTTGCTAGTCCTCTCCACAGTGTTGATGATGGACTTTCCACACAAAGACATGTGGATGTGTCAATGCCACTGGTGAACAACACTAAGCGTCAACAGGTTGAGGATTTCAGAGTTGTGGATAGTGCAAGTGCTATTGAGACGGTAGTTGCTGCTGATTGTTTATACTCTCTAGAGGAGGGGATTATTATTGGAGATTTGCATGTAAATTGTCGTAGTGTTGATCTAGAGGAGGCAGTTGCTTCCTCAGGTGAGACCGATGCATGTATGCAGTCACCCAACTATGATGCTGGTGCTTTGGGTGATACAGAGGAATCAGTAGATGTGGGTTCATACTCTAGCATTATTGTTTCACAGCTTGACATTGAGTCATGTGTGCAGAGTCAAGTGTCCGCAGTTGAGGCTTTATTAGATGTGGATGCAGATAGTATAGACACATCTAATGGTACATTTGATGATGCTATAAGTTGCACTGGGTATGATACTCCTTGCCAGCTATTAGGTGATAACTCTACGGAGGTTTTGGATGGGTCTCAATATCAGGATTTATAAGGACTTTTTGTTGAGGAAGCAAAGTCATGCAAGTAGTGCGATACAGTGAGGGCATATGCTTCTCCAGAGGTGTTGTTTGAGGCACCGAGTAGTTGTACCTCAATTACAAATGTGTGCAAGCTTGGTAGCCCACATGCAATGAGTGATCTAGTGGTGGACAAGTCTAATTCGGTTTCCTATCATGTTGCAATTAGTGAGATAGAGAGCTTGCATAGGAGGCAGGGGTTTCAAAGGCAACATGTGACCAGTCAGTTGAAGGTGAGTGACAATGACATTTCTTAAGCTCTTGAGCATTATGATGCTATCTGTCAGATGCTAGCTACATCAAGTTGGGGTGCTCCTATGTCAGATGAGCACAGTGATAGTAGTCTTTACCTGGCAGAGGTTCATCTTCTTCGAGAGGTTGTCAGGATCTTGAAGCATAGTTACTCTCAATTAGTTGCTGACAAGGATTACCTTTTGGAGTGGGGTAGCACCTATTATGAGACGTTGTTAAGGAAAGAGGAGGTTGTTGAGCTCACCCAAGAGCTTGAGGTGACTATGGACTCTCTTTAGTGTACTCAATTGGCTCTTCAGGAGTCACAATCACAATAGGATGAGGTGACCATGGAGTTGGAGCATGTTCAGTCCACACCAACCCCAGATCCAATTCTGTTGCATATTGTGGTGGTTGGTGGTGAGTTTGCTTCTACGGTTGGGGATGATGGACATGATGATGTGGCCAACAAATTCGTCTAGCATATGGGTGCAGTACATATAGAGGACATGAGAGCATCAGTGGAGACGAGCTCTCATGGTGATTTGCTTCCTTCTACCAAAAGTAGATCTATTTCTAAATTTCATTCAGTTGGTACCATTGGATAGTTTACAGTGCCACATTTTCAAAGGGATCGGTTCTAGGTCACGGGGAAGCAGGTTGATGCTTCTACATATAATTTCTACTACACAGAGTCTTTCATGGAGTGTTTTTTGAAAGTTCATATGTGCGGAACGATTCATACAGAGTGTCTAAGAGTACTCTCATCCAAGGCTCTTGTGATATTCGAAGATTGGTGGGAAAGATTGTAGAGACTTTGTCTACTATGCTTCCCCACAAGGATTTTGAGGTTTGGTTTGTTGAGAGGGTTGCCCAAGATCCTACAAGACCAATGGTTCAGAGTCAGAGATTGGAGCCATCTTTTGAAACCCAATTTGATATTGATGAGCCCTTGACAAAGATTGGGAGTTTTTATCCACATTACACTGTGACGAGTGCGCATCACTTCTCTTTTGACCCACAAGTAAAGCATTTGGCCTCGTGTTGATGTGAGTTGGCTCCAATTCCATACCATCCCTTATGGGATAGGCTAGCACCATCTTTTGCTGATGGGATCGACAGCTACAAGTTAGACCACTTGCAATAACTACACACCCAGTACAATTTATCAGAGGTTGGAGTTGGTGATAGTGATTTAGGTACACATGGTCGTTATCTCCACAGTGCAGTTGGGTGTGAGTATCAACTTGATGGGGACTCAGGTGTGGACAGAGTTGGTATTTCAGTTGGGTTGAGTTCCACTGAGTTGTTGCCTTCATAAGCGCCTATAGTCAGTTTTCAAATAATTCTAATGTTGATGTTTGTTATTTGGGTGTCGGTGCTACAAGAGTTGCTTGTACATAGCAAGGATAGTATGCAGTTCTACCCTTGGGTTCTAGGTGGACTATGATGTTCATTTTGCTCAGGGATTGCTTGGGGACAAGCAATCTTAAGGAGGGGTGACTGTAACGTCCCCATTTTTGCCAGCATCAAAGTTTGAGAGATTACCCTATTATTGTGATCCTTGTAGGCTAATTAGTGTGGACTGAGGGTCTTCTAACACAGTGGCTTAGCTTGGGAGGGTCTTACCTTCTCCACAATTCAATCAGTTACAAGTTGGTCTTCGTTTGGCTCAGATTGGACTTCGTTTGGGCTTAGTTGTGTACTTACTATTTGTGGTAAGTCAGGTATTCATTGAGATGGACCCTTTCCATTTTTGGAAAGTGTATTTGGTCACATGGAGAAATAATAGATGACTCCTATTTCACATTGCATATTTATATGATGAGTATTTTGGGAGTTATTATATTTTTAGTGGCCAAATTATTAAATTATTAAATGGATTAGTATAAAGTTATAATTTAACATTATAATATCACTTAAGGGTTGAGTCATCATTGGAAGGGGTCATTTATTATTAATTAATTATAAGCCTAAGTCAAGTATTAAGTATAAAAGTGCAATGAGTTGTTATATTGAAAAGTTGAAGCCTCTTAAGTGAAAAATTTCTTCATGAAGCCATGTGCTAGAAAAGATTATTTAATGAAAGAATTTAATGAAAGTTTCTAATTAATGGTGTATTCATGAAGTTAAGTGCATCATAAAAGGTGGCTTCATGAAGCAAATAGATCATCCAATTCTCTATTTGATATTATTTGTCTTTGAAGGGATTTCTGAATTTACAAATTATCAACTCCATTGCTGAAGTATAATAGTTTTGATATGAGATTGTGACTTCTCTTACTATGATTTTTGCGGCTGAGAAGTGAAATTATTTGTGTTATCCACTACTGAGCTATAGTGGATTAAAATATTCTATTTTTGGCTGAAGGATTATCTATGACTTCTAGGTTGATTAATCGGTGCTGAAGTATACCGATTTGGTGTTTAAGTGCTTCAATTATTATCAAAGGGTTTGCTGATTAGAACGCCTCACATTTAGCCTTCATTACTGTTGCTATTGTGGCTTGAAGGTGAATTGAAGATTGCTGCAAATTGACGTATATTATCTGCACAACATCATATTGTTGGGCAGTGTTGATGGTTGGTATTTGGGACTGTTTATATTCAGCCTGTGATCTCTTATAGGCTGATCTGTACTCCTACCTTGGCCTGCATTTTATCGTTCTTACTCTTGGTGTGGAGTTTTCCTTATCTCAGCAACAACAAATCCAATGCCAAGGGAAATTTAAGCTCTCTATTTAAAAAGTCAGATTGCATAGCAACTGTTTGTAAAGAATGTCTATTGGTTGTAGATGCACATTTAACATGTAAAAAACATATTTAAGCATTCAAATGGTTAAAAATATTAAAGTATAGCATCAGTAAAAGTAATACTGAACATTTGAATCTAGTTTTAAGAATTATATTGCAGGTAACAATAATAGATACATCTATCTCTCTCTCTATATATATATACAAACATGTGTGTGTGTGTGTGTGTGTGTGTGTGTGTGTGAGAGAGAGAGAGAGAGAGATCAATATTACTGCGACGATTCATATCGTGCTCCATTTGTTATTGAATATATTAATGTCACCGATTCATATCGGGTTTCACTCACCAGTTATAATTTGTTATCGGGCATGTTACTGCCGCCAATCATTAACATACATTTGTATTATTGTTAAGGAGATAACCGAGTAGTTATATGCCCACATAGGGACCCTGTGTGGCCTTTGGCCACATAGAGTCATGCCCCTACAGGGACATGACTCTTCCTTGTATATATATTATCATTGCATCAGTTGGGACAAAACATATATCAATCACAAGTCATATATGCAGTCCCAGCGATCTATATCTCTTGCAGATTATTGAAGACAAGATTATCAATCCTTTATTCAAGTAGAAGATTCTCCAAGCATAAAATACTATTTTTAAGTTGAAGATCTGCAATATACAATCTAAGATCAAGTAAGTAATCTGATTTATCGCAGTCTGAAATTATAGTTTATTTCTATCAAAGACAATATGCATTAACAAAAAAGGATTGCATTTGTGTTCCAATTCATTACCTAGCTTTCTTAGTAATCATTTGCAAGCATTTAAACTTCATTTAAAATCATTTCAAGCTACCAAATACAATCTGAAAATAAATGATAGAGGGTTCATGCAAAGAGTTTGACAAAATGTCAAAGATCTAAATAGAGAGGAGAATTCAGTGTTTGTGGAGTCAGGCCAGGGCCGTTCTTCTTTAGGATAGGAAGAATACTCAACTTTGACTATTTCGCCTTCTCCAAATCATTCTGAGGTAAAGCAAAGAAGGTTGTGTTTGAAGGAGCAACCTCACCTAGCAAGATACAAATGCTCAAATCATAAAACACATGTTAACATATGTTAACATGCTTCTTGCAAAAAGTTACCATCTTCATCAGCTATTGAAATAATTGCCTTGATTATAGAGCGAAGGGATGTAAACTTTGCAAGTAAGGTCACAAAAGCATCTCGTTGCATCTACGTACACATGACAGGTGACATTAACTGCATCACAAAAACCTTCAAGACATTGATAAGTAATAACTTCATCATCACTTTAATCAAGAGGAACAATGTGTTGGTTCCCAAAACCATAGTTTGGAAATCCAAGAGCTTTGTCAATTATCCAATAGGATTTCTCAATCAGTTCTGGCCAACGAATGGGAATAATCCAAATTCCCCTATATTTGAGGCTTCGCTACACCTAGGTGGGTAAACCTTCACCTGAAGCCTAACCGCCTGGTTCAAAGCATTTCTACAGCAAATTTAGACTTGGTGTTCTTAAGTTGGCAAAATCTTTAAAACTATTCAAATAAAGTTACATGAAAGTTTTAATATTTGTTTGTGAAAAGAATATTATTTGAATGAAAGGAATGGTGTTTATGAATTATGGATATGATGGAATATTGAACTTCAAGACCTCGGACGTTAACCCATTTTCTCAACATAAAGTGCAGATCAGTCTGTTATGCTACCTTGGGTATAGAGCCAAACTTCTTCAAACACTTATATACAACAATACATCGATGGAGACATATTTGCTACAGTGTTCATTCCATTCAACATAAATGAATTAAAATATGCTTCTGAAGGCACGATAACATCTACTTTTGTGAAGCTATGAAATGCTACTGCATGGAGGAGAAGCAATGGAGATTGTCACAATTCCATCCAAATGTTATCGGGTTGACAAAGAAATAGTCACAACCATCGCTACACACATGCCAATATGAAAAATCATCTAACTAACTGAACCATACCATGAAGGAACAAAAGAAGTTGTACCAATAAATATGCTACTAAGACAAAAACAATATATATATATATATATATAGCATCTACTCTTGAAATCCTTAGTTGAAAATTTGCTTTAGCAGCGTGATCATATCTCCCCTCGCCTATCATTTGTCCAGACACTAGCATGGAACACAATTCCAACAACTAAACTAGAGCATGCCTTCAACATGCAAGATTTTTGCAAGTTATCTCAAAACAAACATTTACTAGGGAGTCATCTATACTTGCAAGTGCTATCCAGCAAAAAATGAAACCAAGCACCTCTGACATTTCTGAAGCCATCAACGCCACCAAAAGAGCCATCCTGGTAATGACCACACCCAAACCGAAGCTCAAGCAATACCTTCCATGTCTTCCTATGTGCACTTCGAAGGCGTAAATAAAAGAAATAATGGTTAGCAATGATATAATAGTATTGCTTGAAAAATAGTTATAACCCTAACACTGATTAAAGTCATTGTAAAACTACGACAAAAATTGGTAACATAAAATCAAAGGATGCGATTATAATTAGAGGTGCTATTTATTTTTTCAAAGAGACATGATTTTTGAATATATATAAAGTCACGTCCCTTTATATTTAAGATACAAGTATGGGATGAAAAGATAACAAGACACAATCAGAAGACAAGCATTTGTAAAGTGATATATTTCTTTGTAAGGAGTAATCTAAATATTGAAGCATGACTTAAATATAAATTTATATATTATATTTTCAATAATAAATAAAATGCTCTTCTGTTTATTTTTAGCTAAGGCAAAGAAATTACAAATACAATGTTGATTCGTCCTTTATGATCAATAAAGAGATTATCGAATTATTCCGATAAGGCTTTCTTTTGCATTGGGTATTTTCCGCATTTTGTGTTTAACAAACAGGGATGGTGGGAAATATACATATGTTTTCTCATCTCTGGCTACTCGGACTTCTCACCTAAGAAATTAAATTCCTTTAGGGTAACATAAAATTGCATATAAATATTATCTTTTTCAGAGCTCAAGAGTAATTGATGATATTCTGGATAAATATTGTCTCATAAAGTTGAACGTAATAGTCTTCACTGTGATTGACTTCGTTGCTCGGATGAGCAGGGGCACTAATCTTTTTAAATTAGTGAAATATAGTTATTGTATTTATAATTGAAGTCAGGAATCTATATACTTCCTCCTTGCAACAATCTAATCAATTATTGATAACCCTACATAAACATTCAACCATTTCAAGCAATCATATAACAGCATATTGATCAACTTCAAGGACCTTGCCAACCTAAGAACCCATGAAGAATTAAATTTGCTATAGAAGAGCTTTGAACCAGGTGATCAAGTTTGAAATAAAGGTTCACCCGCCTAGGTATAGTGAAGCCTGAAGTGAAGGGGAATTTGGATTATTCCCGTCTATTGGCCAAAATTGATTGGGTGATACTATTGGAGAATTGGTAAAACTTTTGGATTTTCAATCTATGCTTTTGGGAACCAACAGATTGGCAACTCTGCTAGAGAGAGTTGCTTGCAACATATATTATGAAGTTACCCAAAGTGTCAAATTTCATAGACCAAAATTAGAAAGCAGTTATATCAGTTTGTTTGGAAGTGTACTCTACTAGAAGCAAGAACTTGGAATATCTACACATTCCTCATAAGAGGTGGCTACTCTATTCAATAAATATTTCAGTTGGTAGCTCTACTAAGGGAGAAGACTCAGAAGGAAATGATAGATAGTTTTTTAAATGTATCGATCATTTCAAAGAAAGCCATTCATTTCAGATGCCAATAGGCCATTGGATTTCAGAAATTTTGATTATAAAAGTAACAAGTTGTCCCCAAAACTTTCACAACTTGTACAAAATTTCATGGACAATGGGATGAATCCGCACTTCAACATTTGAATGCATTTTATACATTTATGGAAGATAATGAGATTTGTGCAAAAGACCAGGCGATGAAGTTGTTTGTTATGACATTAACGACAATGAGAAACAAGCATATAAATCATTACCAACACAATGTATCTCATCTTGGAAGGATTTTGACCAATGATTCTTATATAAATTTCATGATGCAAGTGAGGAAGATAACATGTGTTATGAGCAGTACGAAGATCAAAGTTGCAGAATAGAAGGGGATCCTAATATGTTTTTACTCGATGACTTTTTCAGTTTAGAGAGATTTGAAGGGGGGAGTCTTTTGCACACTTATTCATGAGGATGGCAAACATGTATTAGAGGATACCTGCAAACATTATACCTTCACAAAAAAAAATCATAAGAAAGGTCAAAGAATTGGGAATCTAGCTAGATGACCCTGACTTGAAGCTTTTTTGCAGATATTAGAAGAAGATGGAGATGAAGAAAGATATACCAAAGTGGTACAAGAACATATTGAAGTTCCAAGTCCAAATATAGAAGAATTTTTGGACCAAGTTCAAGATGAACCCACTCACAACGAGACTTGTATGACAGCAAGTACTAGCAACTGTAAAAACCAGGAAGAGGGTTGTCTCAGCATGAAAGAGATTTCAAATTTGTTGGACATGGAATATCAAAAACATGTTGAGAGGAAAGGTCCAAATTTTTTCCAACATGGTAAACAAGTAGACGGATCAACACATATTCAGGGGTCACTACATGAAGGAGATGATAACTTTCAAGAATCACATAGTCAAGATAAAGCAGAACAGCATGCAACATATGAATAGGAAGAAGTTTTAGATGAAAGTTCTCATGGAGATTTGTCTGAGTTCTCTATGTTCTTGAATCCATTGTTTGAAGGGGATCTTCCATGCAATCGAGTCCATCAGCATCATGATGAAGATAGAAGTCCTAATTTTGAAATTGGCAAAACTCATGTATATGCATTCAGAAGGTGAGACATTTTTCAGTTCATCCTATGAGCTGGAAGTACATCAAACATGTGAAGATGAGGTGGAATCAGCCAAGCATGTTGAGGAGAATGTGTTGAAGGATAGTTCTGAAAATTTTCCATGTGTTTTATTTGATCAAATTCTTGATGAAAGTGAAGTAACATCTCTTGAGGATAAGTTATTCTCAAAGCCTTTTGGTGAGGAGAAACGATATCCAGAGTATGGAAATGGAGCAAGTTTTATACAGGAAGACATCCAAACAGAAAAAATTAATCTAGATGCTGGTATAACTGATCAAATGCAAAATAATTATCCATTCAACAAAAACCATGGTGCACCTAATGACCTCTCAAAGACTAAACATAAGACAAACACCAAAGACCGCATTGATGAAGCAATGAGTATTGTCCAGAAAGATGATTTATGTAATACAACAAGGCTCAAGGTGTTGCATGATCAAAATCGGGTGTTGCATAGAGGAAAGGAGAAGTGTTCACTTTTGGGGGGCCTGGGGCCACCCAATTTCACCTTGGAGATTCAATATGGTCTGCTTCACCCAGAGATTGCTGTGATACTTATTATGCCCGCATGGGGCATATGTCCCTAGCAAAAGCCACTGATGCAGCTCTAATTTTTACAAGTTTGGTCCTCCATTTTTGTAGCCTACCTGATCTTCATCCTTCAACCAGTAATATAGAATTTGGTAAAAACTAATACGTTGCTGAAAGATGGGAATGCACTTGACAGACTTCATTTGAAAAGGACCACTGGTGCAATCAAATTTAGCCTGGATACTCTTTAAAGATTGGAGCCCGTGGGTTCTATCTGGAGTTTCAATCAGCACTTTGGAATAGAGGAGCTGCAATTTGACTGAGAATTTGATTCAAGTTCTAGAGAAATTCTTGGACTTTGCAATAATGTTGCAGCTGGTATGTTTTATGATTATGATGGAATGTCTATTTTTGACATATCTATACATGAGTAAGTGGCAAGTACTTCTTAGACATGAAGAAATGTGCTGCTTCTTTAGAACACTAAAGAGACACATATCAGAGAGATTAAGCACACTCATTTCAGGCTGAAGATGCCTTTTATGCTAAGGATTTCAACAGAGCAGATTTCTTCTATACAAAAAATTAATTATATCATGTCATTTCAGGAAGTTTGAATGCCTCTCTTGGTTTGACATAAAAAGGTGATTACCATGCTACTGGTATCAAAACATTGAATTCTAAAGATGCACAGATGGTATTGTGGGTTCTGAAGAACTCCTTGATGCAGCTCAAAAGTGAAGTGTAGATCAAAGAAGAGCACTCACAACGATACATCAATGGAGAAATATTCACAATAGTGTTCATTCCGTTCAAAGTTAATAAATTAAAATATGCTTATGAAGCCACGATAACATGTGCTTCTGTGAAGCTATGAGATGCTACTACATGGCGGAGAGGCAATGGAGATTGTCACAATTCCCATCCAAATGTTATTTGTTTAACCAAGAAATTGTGACAACCATCGCTACACACTTGCGGATATAAAAAATCATCTAGCCAACTGAACCATACCATGAAGGAACCAAAAGAAGTAGCAGCGATAAATATGCTACAGAGACGAAAACCGAATATATAGCATCTACTTTTTGAAATCCTTAATTATGAAATTTTTTTAGCAGCGTGATCGTATCTCCCCTCACTTATCATTCGTCTAGACACTAGCACTGAATACAATTCCAACAACAAAACCAGAGCATGTCTTCAGCATGCAAGATCTGCAAGGAATCTCAAAATGAACATTCACCAGAGAGTCATTTATACTTGCAAGTGCTATCCAGCATAAAATGAAACTAAGCACCTCCGGTGTTTCTAAAGCCATCAATGCCACCGAAAGAGCCATCTTGGCAGTGACCCCAAAACCGAACCAAAGCTCAGGCAAAGCCTTCCATGTCTTCCTATGTGCGCTTCGAGGGCATAAATCAAACAAATTATGGTTAGTGATGATATAATAATATCACTTGGAAAATACTTATATTCCTAACACCGATTAGAGTCATTGTAAAAGCTACGACAATATATGGTCACATAAAATCAAAATGCGTGATTATAATTAGAGGTGCTATTTATTTTTCAAACAGACATGATTTTGGAGTATATAAAGTCAAGTCCCTTTTATATTTAAGATATAAATATGGGACGAAAAGATAAACAAGACACAATCGGAAGAGAATCATTTGTAAGGTGATATATTTCTTTGTAAGGAATGTAAATATTGAAGCATGACTTTAATATAAATTTATATATTATATTTTCAATAAAAAAATAAAATGCTCTTCTGTTTATTTTTACCTAAGGCAAAGAAATTATAATTAGAATGTTGATTCATCCTTTATGATCAATAAATAGATTATCAAATCATTCAGACAAGTTTTGCGTTGGGTATTTTCTGCATTTTGTGTTCAACAAATAGGGATGGTGTGAAATATACATATGTTTTCTCTTCTCTGGCCACTTGGACTTCTCACCTAAGAAGTTAAATTCCTTTTAGCTAACATAGAATTACATACAGAAATTATCTTTTATAGAGCTCAGAAGTAATTGGTGATAGTTTGGATAAATATTGTCTCATAAAGTTATACGTAATAGTCTTCAATGTGATTGACTATGTTGCCCGGATGAGCAGAGGCACTAGTCTTTTAAAACATTGAAATATACTTATTGGATTTACAATTGAAGTCAAGAATATATACTTCCTTCTTGCAAGAATGTAATCAATTACTAATAACCCTACATAAACATTCAACCATTTCAAGCAATCATATAACAGTATATTGATCAAGTTCGAGGACCTTGCCAACCTAAGAACCCATAAAGATTTAAATTCACTATAGAAGAGCTTTGAACTAGGAGATAAGGTTTCAAGTAAAGGTTCACCCACCTAGCTGTAGCAAAGCGTAAAGTGCAAGGGAATTTGGATCATTTCCGTTTGTTGGCTAGAACTGGTTGTGTCTATTGGAGAATTGGCAAAACTCCTGGAGATATTTCACAAAAAAATCTCACTGCTCTAATTTCTTGAAACTCTAAACAATGGAATAATTCTAGTAATCAAATACACAAATATATATAAATCAAATTAAGATGAGTCAAAAATAGAACTTAAATGACCATAACTAGGATTAACTTGTCCTTTCTTTAAACTAAATTAACTTGTAGTTGTACAATATTATATTTTATTACTTATTTATTTATTTTCTTTTATATTTTGATTTTATTAATTATTATTAATTACCAAGATGTCCAGTTCATCCAAGCTGGATGCTGGACCAGCCATGGTTCAAAGCGGTATGTGGTATTGGTCCAATCCGCCTTTGGGTCGAAATGGGGTATGTACCACACAGGCCTGGTTCAAACAAGGCCATGTGTCAATTGCATCTAGTTGGACCAAGTCCAAATCCAGCAAACTTGCACAAATTAGGGCCCTTGGACGACGGCTAAGGTTTTCTCTTTTTTGCAAAATTAATAATTTTTTGACATCCACAACCCTAAAAAGTGGATTTGAATGGCTTATTAGGACTTCTAACTCTCTTTTGTGGTGTACTTAGGACTTCTAACTCCCATTTGTGATGCGCAAATAGGTTGTTTTATCTTGAGTTGGAGAAAACAAGTGGTTGAGCAAAAGGATTGATTAATGGAACTTCTTCAAGTCTATGTGCCTCATTCCTACACCTTTACAAGCTTCCAATGAGTGGAAAAGGTAAGTTCTTGTTCCATTTGCTTTTGTTTTTGTTTTTGTTTTTGTTTAAATTTTTTTTTCCATTTCTTTTTCATTGTGTCTACCTATTTTTTAAGAATTATTCATTCTCTTGCTTTTATATTGAATATGTATACAATTTCTTTACATAGGAAAAGGAACTACAATGTCATCTACCTCTTCCTCTATAGGCAATATTGGACAAGGAATAGAACCCAGTTCTGATTCTCCTTTGTAGAAGTATGTTGATATTGTAAGATTCCTTCCAAGAAGTGGTGCATTCTATTTGAAATTTTGGGGTTATGATTTAAAGAGGGAATAGTTCATATTATCATATGGTAGGCCATTTGTGTGGGATCCATGGAAGCAGTCCCAAAATTCCCAAAGAAAGAAATGCATCTATACCAAATGCAACAATATTAAAATATATAGGAAAGCATGAGGGAGTAACGACAGAGAAGAATATTGGAAAAAATGCAACCATTGGCAGTAAAAGTTCAAAAAAAGCGAAGGGAATGTTGTTAATGTTATAGCTTTAGTTGGATTGAATTGACCTAGAGATAATCATTCTATTGTTATTGGTCAATCATCAATTAGACAAACTCTAATATATATAATATCTATATGTTTTTGAATTAATAGCAGCCAAAACAAGGGGGCTGGCCCATAACAAATGACTAGTCAACTACCAGTGGATTACCATCAACACAAAACTAACCCCTATAGCTGCTAGAAACAAAAACAAGATTCGCAACCATAATTACAAGAGTATCAGCAGGCTTAAACAAAATGCCTGTAATCAAACATAAGAGTCTAAAGAAAAATATTAACAAAGGCATAACAGCCTTGCAAACTAATAAGTCCAATAACCAACAGATTAACAACATTAAAAAGAAAAACAAGGGAACCATTAAGATTTCTTGGCCTCTTTCCTCCCCAGGAGGATGTTTGCCTAGTCTTCTGCTAAGAAGTCAAATAGCATCTTAGAGTCCTCCTTAGGCAAGTCCCCATCGGCATAGTGGTAGCCACCACATGTGTCACTTTAACCGTGAACCTGGTCAGTAGGCCCATTCACTCCTCCAGCGCATGAATTCTCTCCCACGCATCATTACCAGCCTTATGCTGAGTATCCAGATGGCCTTTAGTACCAGTCTTTGTGGTATCCTGCACAAACAAGGGGTTAGTAGCATTTTCAAAAACAACCTTAACAGGGGAGGAAATCATTATGGGGGAAGGCATCCTGTCCACCGTGTCAAGGAACTGATCCTTTGTTAGGTCCACACACCCCAGCTCAACCGTCACCGAGACATGCGACACGTCCTTATTCTCCTTACCCTCCCCTGAATCCAACCTAGAAGAGTTTGAATCCTCCTCCTTCACCTCCTCCATACCTCCCACCCCAAAGTTCACCGCTTTTTCTTTCATCCTTCATTTGGAGCAGCCCGAATCCTCCGAATCCGACTCCTCCTACGAGGCTCCCTCCTTCAACTTCCTCTTAGCATGGGATGTTGCTAACCTTCCCGACATCCTACCCCCTCTTCCCTCCTCCTCTGAGTCCACCACCACCTTTTCCTTCCCTTTATCCTACCTCCCTTCTCTTCCCCATGTGGGAGGGATTCACCAAGGACCCACTGGGTGAAGGCTGTGGGGTAGGGGCTCTGGGACCCATAATCCTAAGGGGAACAATTTGGGGCCGGGGGTTCGAATAGACAAGAATGTCAATTTCCACAATCCTAGGGGGACCAAGGCAAGGTGGAATTGGTATAGCCTAAAAATTAAACCCTAGAGTAAAACTGTGAAATTAACCCCCTTTTTCATCATTCTTTCACATCAACAACAAAATCCTCTAAATCATGTAGTAGGAAGAAAGGAAGCGAAATGAAATCATGGTGGCGAAAATGATTAAGAAGAGTAAAGTGATAGTAGTAGCAGACTCCATACCTTCATGATATCTATATGTTAATATTGTCTAAATGGTTATCGAATTATAAACAATAATGAGACATGTCTCCTCTACACATATTTATATACATTCAAAATCTGCATTTGGAGCACACAGAAAATAACAATGTCATTACATTTGCTGAAAACGATCCTCCAAAGTTAACATGGTATCAAAGTAGACCACTCCAAGCCTATTAGTAAAAGCAGAGTTGATGATTACTGAATTTGTAGCGGCTTTATGAGTTGTATATCCAATTGCCCAACTCGTATGTAGACGTGCCCAATGGTAGATCACAGGGAATGTTGTTGGGAGGCATTGAATCTTGGTTCCTGCATTGAAGCAATGCTACAATTGGGTTTGTTGATATCATAGGAGGAAGCAATTTCACTGTCTGTATAACCCCACATTCGATGTCAATGTTGACGTGTTAGATCACACTTCGTTGAGGCTATGAGTTGTTGACTATCAATGTCTTACTGTTGAATGTAAAATATTGTGTTTTGAGTTTGAACACTTGCAGCAACGGATGTCTTCCAGTCAACTTGAGGGCACTTGTGTTGTGTTTGGAAGCTATCAAATAAAAACCGAAGGTTACACCCTTGAAAGCTATCAGATTTAGTCTTGTGACATTCCGCATGCTCACCAACAAAATGAAATTGGTATCTAGTGTTGAAATGAAGTTGGAGTTATCATAGCGCATGAAGCAGTCGTCCATCAACCCGGGCACCTATGTCGTTAGCGCAGAGTTTTTAAGTAAAGTTAACTTCTTGCACTACACAATTTACACATCTCCTTGCTGATATATTACTGATACATTGTAACAATCCATAGGCTTTATTAGGCAATTGGCCACAAGAAGAGGTGTTAAACCCTAAACTTTGAGGTGCATTACGAGATAGATCAACAATTACTCAATCCAAGTTTGTGGAGTGTGCACTCCCCTCTATAAAAGTTGAAGCATTGTTACAGACAAACCACTAGTACTCACATAAGACTGAAGGAAAAATCATTAGAAACAACAAGAGGAGAAACATATTTCTGTAAACTTTGGGAAAGGAAGAGTTGCACCTCATCTTCATCAACATTCACAAACTACCAAATCCAAATAAAACTTTTGGCACTAATTTAGGGCGTAAATTTGATTATCTATCTTTTATTATGTATTAAGCTTGACCCTCAAACTGTGATAGCTTTGATGCCAATGGATATTTAACGCTTCATACACACCATTCATGCAAAGAATCCAAAATTGTTACTCTATTTTGAATATCTCGAGTCGTTATCAGGTTGTCCATGGCGGTCTGGAAAATATGTGTGTTGTGTGCCAAAGAATTCATCTTCCCCTAGCAGAATAGTAGTTTTGCTTGCTTCATTATTGTAGAATCCGATTATGAACATGTCAATTTAGAATGTTTCCGACAACAATAACAAGCACCAAATTAGATCACATTGTATGTGAACACTTCTCCTTCTAATGAATGAATGAATTAATATCCAATCAAGTCGTGCAACTACCAAAGAAATGGATATATCCATGATACTCCATGAGAATCATCCTTCATGTGGATCAAGTCTGCAACAATAGCTCTATTATTAGAATCCCTACGGCATCTGCACTTCTCTTTCTAAAATCAGGTCATGGCTGTGAGCTTCATAATATTTTTATTCAGAGAAAAAGGAGTTATTAACAATATTTATCAAGTATAAGGAGTTATTCATGTTATTTTGTGGGATAGTGACTCCTTGTTTAATGTATCAATGACATACTCCATCTTTATGGAACGATGAGAGAAATAACAGGGGTAGGAACTATGTTTCTCACTAGGATAGACACGCTGTCACAATTGTGGTAGAAGACATTATCGTGGGATTCATAGAAGTACATTTTGGTCTTTGTCAAAAAAAATTAATAGATATTACCTAGAAGTCACTCCTGAAACCAATGCAAGGTCTAAATGTAATAAGGACAATAATGACTCAAAAAAAAGTAGGTAATAGCTCATTCAATCAACTAGTGGAAGCATCATGTAGACAAGAGGTTGTGAACACATCATAGATTTCAATTCTAAAATATGATGGGATTATATCAAGATCGATCAATATCAAACTACAGGTATGAAGAGTTGTATATGGAAGGATAAGCCAAAGATGAATTATTTAAAATACTAGCAATATTGAAGATTAGTGTTGTAGTACCCCTCCTAACTGGAGACATTATAGTAGAGGAAATTCAACCATTATAGTTGCTTATACTTGACAAGTTGTCAACAACAAACATGAGGTATTCAACATGTTGGTTCCCAAAACCATAGATTAAAATCCTATGAGTCTTGCCAACTCGATGTTGGGATATCCAACTGGTTATAGCCAACTTGACGGGATTGATCGATGTGATCCAAATCCCCTGCACTTCCGGCTCTACAAAACCAAGGCAAGTGTACCTAATCCTGAACAAAACACTTAAGCCCAAGATGAGCATAGCAGATCGATTAGAATGCGAATGCGATGAAAGTTTCCCAAAGGGCAAGGATTATAAAAAGCTTCGAACTTGCAAATAATGAATTAATAATAATATATGAATGTTTTTTAAATAAGGATAAGTATGGATTAATGCAACAAATGAATATATTAACTCTTCAAAGGAAAGAAATGAAATTATTCCCAGCATATGGATTATGAATCAAGAGCAATATAAAGACCAGTGAGTAATTAAATGGGCAATCAGAGTCAATATTATAAGTTGAAATGTACAACTTTATAAAGTTCCATGCACTTAAACTATAAACAATTTTAACAATTCAGATGCGACAAATCAATTATATGAACACAATTTAAAACTAGTCTAGGATGCACTTTAACTCCTTTGATATGGAGACAAACTAGACATAAATATGGAAACAATTAAATATTTCGCAATATCTATGTTTATCAAGTTTAAAATGCAATAATGACCTAGTCCACTTGTTTGAACATTAAAACATTTATAGAATTTTAAAAATAATTATAAAAGACACAACTTAATAATATTTTAAACCCTAATGCAAATAAATAAAATAGATATGCTTACAAATTGTGCCGGAAATAAAAATTGCACATAGAGACACTCCTTACGGAAGATCCATCTACTGCAAATTTATCCGGACTGCATAAAATTCACCTAATACTTCAAATCTACAAGCTTTGTTCAATCGCTCATTCCTTTACCAATGAAAGAATGTAATACATCAAATGGGCATGTATAGTGATGGAGCCCAAAATTTTAAGGCTCCAATTATGATGACAGAATTCCCTTGCCCTTAAAAAATAATAAACCTTCAACGAAAAAATAAACTGATCATGTTGGGAAACTCTCTTCCTTTGTATGTCAGCCATATTCAATGATTTCCTTACCATATCACAAAGCATTGTATAAAATCCTAAAATTTTGTTACATCCCAAATTTTGCCCTAAAATTTTTAAGTTGTTTATAGCCGTTGTTATATCAGTTAATTATAGTCGTTGCATTGATTTGATCATGTTCATGTGAAATTGAACCAGTTAGTTATAGTCGTTGCATCGATTGATCATGTTCATGTGAAATTGAATCAGTTAATTATAGCCGTTGCATCGATTTGATTATCAAATGACACTAGTCAGTTAAATTTAGTCCTGTTCATGTGAAATGGAATTAGTTTATTTTAGCTGTTGTATAATGAGATTTCCTAACGATCACTTGATGATTTTGCTTAACAAATTATTAATCTTGAATTGATGTTTTGGCAAGAATGTTGTTTAAAAATGTTTACAAGATGAAAGATTGGAGAGAGAGGGAAAGCATTACGAAACGAGGTCATTCGGAATGGGATGATCATATGATTCAGTTATCAAGAATGACAAATTTGACCTAAAAGTCACCATGGCAAGGTTATTAGGGCTTGACAATAAATTTCTTCATGGAAAATCGCATGAGCTAAAATAAAAAATAAAAAAATAATATAATTATTAAAATAAAACAAAATTCTTACCTTTATTGATTTTATTAAATAATAATATCAGTTAACATTATATTACTCTCTTAATTAAAATCATAAATAAATACATACAAAGTGGCATTATTACATTAAGCATTATTAATCCAATAATGCCACCTTGCAAATACTTATTTATAATTTAACCAAGATGATAATAAAACATTAAATAATATTAATAAATAAAACCTTTCATCTTTCACCTTCGATTCAGTATTTCTTCCTTTTCATATTTCTTTTCCAACCGATGGAATGCAAATCGAATTTGAGATCTTGTCACAGTAGGAAGCCGTAAGGTCAGGTTTAATTTAATAAATATGTTGCTCTTGTCGTCTATCGGGATATGGATATCCGTCTCCCATTCATTCTGCAAAACATCTATCACCTTGCTCAGTCACAGTGCCTTACACCCGAATTCTCACGTCTTTGCATTTCTATTGTCGACTATTCCTGTGGAAATCTAAAGGAGACAACTGAGCTAAGATATAGTAAACCCAACTATAAAAACCGTGAGTCAAGTAAGGAAGTGTTTTTAAGTTTTCCTTTTCTTCCATATTTCATTCATAGATTCTTGTCCTTTCTGAGTCGGTTTTTGATCCAAATCTTAAGTAATATTTCACACAGTAATAATCTTGCTAGTTACCTTGTGTTCTAAACTCTTGTAAATGCCTTAAAGTTTGTATTCATGGTCGCTTCTAAACAGTTTGGTGTTTAATAGAGAAAGCCGGCTGTGAAAGTATCAATGTTTAAATACTCTTTTTCTTTTCTTAGAAATACCGAATGTTGTCACTTTGAAATTTCTTTGAAAATAAGATTATTCAATCATCAAACCGAACATGTTAAAGTCTGCAAATTTTTCTTGAATATTTAACTTCAAATAAATGTCTTAACAATATAAGAACAATGTTCAATTCTAAGTACCAAGGAATTTCATAGGCTGTAGAGCCAAAATCTTATGAATAGATACATGATATAATGGTTCAGGCACTGAGGAGACACTAGTCTGATGACCTATTGATGGTGAAGAGGTGTGGATGAACCTGATAAAATAAAAAACAAGAATGATATCAGTAATTGAAACTACACAATTAAATCTAATGCATTTTAGCTCATGCAAATCCACTTTTGAAATTAGTTGTCAAGCTGAGTGGTGGAGATCGGGTTATAAACCCACATCTGAAATCCTTGGCCAAGGCGATATTAGGCAGACTTGCCACAACAAGTTGATCGCATTGTTGTCCTGATGCTTCAGTTATTCACCCGAATAGCTATTGGGACCTCAACCCACTTGAATACTCCGATGGCTGGATCAATGAACGTCCCAAGCCTGACCTTAGGTTAGGGAGGGTCGTTCTATTAATTTAGAACCTGTGGGGATAAGTAAAAAGGTCCACGGTTGGGAGGTTAAGCCTATGATAATGCTTCTCCTCTTACCAAAGTCAGAGCTTGGACAACCAATTTGGAAAGTTTCTCAACTAAATCAGTATGTTCGATTTAACTTTTATGATAATATTTTTCCTTTCTAGCTGAAAGTTTCTTTTATGAAAAAAGTTAGATGTTATCTTAAAAATCTAGTTAGTTAGTAGTAGCATATTAATTGCATTTTCATTTCAGTAAATATTTTAGATTTAATTTCTGCTGATTATGTCAATTAATAGATAATGATAATCTTGTTTGAATATATTCAGTCTAAGACATTTTTTTGAGATCTAAGACATGTGATTATGAAATACAAATCAGTTAGTTTAATGATGAAATTAGTTCGTAAAAAATCCAGCTGTTACAAATTTCACCTGCATTTCATATTTAGTGATTCTCTAAAACATCATAACTAGCCCTGAGCATTCAGGAACAGTGCTTCCAAATTTGGATAATGACAGTGACATTGAAATAAATAGTTTGATATTCTTCAAAACACTAAATTTTTTGTTCAAGGTTCAAACAGTGAGAAAAGTTTAAGTCTATCAGCTTCCCCAAAACAGGTGTTCTTGCTATAATTTCTAGAATATAACAGTGGTGAAGAATAATTGTTTCCAAGCAACTCCAATTCTCAACACTTAATTTTTGAAGATCCTTGCAGATACAAATGTTCAAACAAATAATTGAAAGTTTATGCCAGTGAGGGCCCTGCTATGGAGGAGAATAAGCACATAAGTTTATACACGAATATGAGAAAAGGGAGAAGTAACTGTTTCAAGTAATTGATGGCACTGTGCATAAGTGGGAATTATCATGTGTAGTAAACCACAGCATAGAGATATTCATGGAGTCATACGGAATAAGGAGCTCTGCTAGTCTTAAAAGCAATCAAACCCGATTTCCTAATAAAGAGGGAATAATACTAATGTTTGGAGCAAGCAAATATTAATCATCCACAAAACGTTTTAACCAAAGGATCAGCAATTTTGATAATATAGGTGGCAATAACAAATATTTAATACCAATGAATACCATATGTAGATTGAAGACATGAAGATCACATGAAAATGAAACCGAGCGCCTTCAGATAATGGTCCTGTCGCCAAGCATTACGGGAATTAGATATGCTCACAGTGACATCTAGCACCAAGAAACATACAAAATAAGCGTTGGACATTTGGAGATTTGACAATCTGTAGAACGATGAAAAAGGACAGACGGTTGTTTGCCGCATGACAAGGACAGGTAATAAGGATAAACTGAGATGCAATCTTATCGAAGCACACTATAGCGTTTCTCAGACATCGTGTGCTTGCACGATATTGGAAGGATCTCTGTCGGAAGTCACCCGTGGATCACTGTGAGCCCTCAAGAAATCAAAACTAAACTTTGAAACTCACGGACGCTATGAAGAATAAATTTAATTCATTTCAAATAATAAGTATGGTCATTAAATTTATCAAATGTATGAAGTGGTGTTATTTTGAAATAATCATAAAGGAAGATATGCGATTAAGAAAGGGTAATATGTAAAGCAGGGAATTGATTAAAATGAGCAACGGGTACAATTAAGTTTAAAATAATTGTTATTGAAGGAGTGTCGTTTAAGAAATGACTTTATGAAAAGTCATGTTCTTTTATAATGTAAAGTATAAAAGGGCAAATACCATTTGGCAAGAAAGACATATCCGAACATTTTATATTCTCAAGAAGAAGTATTTTATATTACTTGTACGGAGGGATAAGGGCTACATTATGACTTTGTAATATAAATTCTATTATTTTATTTTAATATTAAAATAAAATGTTCTTTGTTTATTATTAAAGGCGTGGAGATTTAAACTGCAGGCGAATCGTCCTTTGTAATTATTTTTTGGAATTTTGTATACAATTTAAATATCAGATAAGTGGACATGGTCATTTAGCATTTTAAATTTGATCATCACAGATATTGTGAAATATTAAATCATTTCCGTATCTGTATCTAGTTTGTCTCCCTGCCAAAGGAGTTAAAATTCAATTTGGACTAATTTAAGATTGTATAAATATTTGATCTCTTGCATCTTGATTATTTAATTATTGGCAATATAAGTGCATAGAACATTATAAATTTGTACGTGAAAACTCACTGAAGTTGACTATATAGCTCGGATGAGCAGAGGCACTGGTCTTTTTATTATTGAAGTTAGAAAATCTATATATTCCTTCGACAAGCATCAAATTAATTATTATTCAATTATACAAAACATTAAACTATTATCTAGCATCCAATTTTCAGTTTAATTGAGTTCGAGGACCTTGCCAGCCGAAGAACTTCAGAAGCTTAAATTCGCTATAGAAAAGCCTTGAACCAAACAGTCAGCATTTGAGGTAAAGGTTTATCCACCTGGGTGTAGCGGAGCCTGAAGTGCACGGGAATCGAGAAGTATTCTCGTTCGTTGGCCAAAACTGATTGAGAAGTCCTATCAGAGAAGTGGCAAGCTCTTGGATTTCCAATCTACGGTTTTGGGAACCAACATATAGTATGAAAATTTTGGAAAGTATCTATGAATATGTATATCCAATGTAAGATTTTACATCTTATATTTATAGAGGATCAAAAGGCATCGGTTGCCTTCCCAAACTTTGCACCTCTTCATAAAAAACTAACCAATATTTAATACTTAATATGATTTTTATTATATTGAAATATAACTGGCGGCCTAATGATTCATGTGCCTTATATTTTTCATCTGCATGTATTCATGACCTTTGCATCTACTACTTGAATGCGTATTCCACCGGTTCATGAGATATGTGCTCAACCTTCCTTGGTGCTTGCAGAATCGAATATGATCTTTTGGAGAAAATAGAGACTCCACGCTCACACACACATCTCTGACTACAATGGAAATAGTAACGATGCATCTCCCATTCTGGAAATCATGTTGATTCAAAATATGAATATACTTCGAGTCTCCATGTTCCATATGTGTGCAAGCTTTCTCCTTCATTGCACATCTCATAGACCTGCAACCAAAACAAAATAACATTAGAGATGTAAAATATTAATCAAAGCTCCTTAACTATTGATGCAAATCTCCTTGCTCAAGCGGCTCTATTCCTACCGAGCGGTAAACAACCACCCGCTTGTCTTCATTGTTCCTAAGACTGCCAAACATCCTCAATGGTATAACTCCCTTCATAGCCTCCAAACATCTGCAATTTTTATAGCAATTGAACATTGTCTGACTTTATTGTGAATATCCATGCAAGTTACTAATGATTATAATCCAAAAACATTCATGTCCCTTCTGAATCTAGAGCCTCATGGCAAAGATAAGGATAGGTAGATAATTTCTGAATGCACTCTCTTATCGGGCCTCAGTTATATAGTGATTTCCACAAATATTATATTGTTACCTTAATAAATCTTTTCTCGTGGATGAACATATTGTCGTCCTATTACATACATGTGTATTTCAATGGAGATGTTGAATGTTAAGATAATAGTCTTTCTATTTGATTTTGCTGTATACATTCATGCAGATTTGGAATCGTGGGTGGGTCTCATTGAGGACATTGCTGAAATGTTATCAACATGAAACCACTATCTAGGCCTTTGCAAAGAAAACATCTTATCATTCTGAATGATGACAATCATTCCCATCTTCAAAGTCTGATGTTTCTTCCATTTTATGTGCAACAAAATCATTGAGTTCAACAAGATATGCTTGTTCTTGTTCCACATGGTTAAGCATTTTTTGTAGCACTTATACGTGAGTATATTATTCTGAAATGTGTCTTTTGCCTTCTTTTCATCTGCTTTGCTGTAATATAAAATAGTTTGTGGCTTGGCCTCCAGAACACTGATTCTAGTATAATCAGAGATTTACCCATCTTCTTTTGCAAATACAGTAACATATCTTTTCTCAAATAGCTTGCATATTTTCTCACAAATATGTTAAAAATATTCTAATTATTTCTAGATTTTACATGTTGAGTGAAGCTTCCTCAACTCTAATCAAAAGGCCTCTTATCTGCTCAGACACTCTTCAAAATTCTGCCTTGAAAGCTCTGATAAATCTGGTAATCAGTACCTCATTATTTGGCTCATATCTGCTATGTTAGAATGCTCACATTTTCCATATGAGTTATCAAAGTCTCCAACCAAATTGATGAGATGAATGCTTTTTTATGATTGTTCCAAATTCTAACTCAAACCTGCTCCGGATCCAGCATAATGTCTGCTGCAAATTTGCAATGAATTCTTCAAAAGTATTTGCATACGTGGATGCCTTTAGTCCAGTATACTTCATTCCATGATTGGATCTTATAATTTACTGATTATCATTTCTTTTTCACAAAAGAAACTTTCCAACATAATTTCACACATGAAGATACAAATTTGTGCTCCATCACAACGTTCTAAAAATAAAGAATTATCTAGTAACAATTGTATTTATCTCTGATATAGCCAAGACTGGGGATAAATCTTCATTACATTCACTCATATTACTATGGAATCAGAAGAGTACAAGTGTGAACAAGAAACTGCGCCCGTGAACAATGTTCTGATCATTGAATGAATTATCATGTGCATATGATGACAAGACCTATTACAATAGATTGCACTCTAATACATTCCAAATAACAATTACTCATCCAAATTGAAGAGTTATTGCAAAAGGTGTTAAAGTTGTAGCTTCAGTCGGATAAATTCGATCAGAGATTCATTGTTGTTTTGGTAAATCATCATTTTCTATATATGTGTGTGTGTGTGTGTGTGTATTCATGTAATATATATATATATATATATATATATATAGATATATATATATATATATATATATACATATATACATATATATTATACTAATTAGTATTATGAAATATATATATATATATATATATATATAATTTAAATGATGATTGAACCTTGGAGACATGTCTCATCATGAGACATGTCGCCTCCCCTCATATTTATATGAGATTCAAATCTGCGTTTGGAATATATCAATTACAATGGTCATATTATTACATTTGCAAAAAAAATCCATGTTACTTAACATGGTATCAAAGCTAGACTGCAAATATAGGAAAACAAAGAAGATGGACACATGCACACGCAACTAGCGATTAACCCATAGGAGGAAGACATACCCAACATAGAGATTAAGGCACGGATTGGAATGAGAGTGTGATAAATCTCTACTACAACACATTTTTTATAAAAGGAAGGCCCTAAGATGGAAACCTCTAGAAATTCCTCATTATGTATTGAAGAAAACACAAACATTGCAGATCAAGCATATGAATCATTTGATAGAATTCATCATGGCTATCAAAATGGGGAACCTAGACAAGTCATTGAAAATTCTAAGAGCCAACAGAGAGAGAAACTGTGTTAAGACAAATCATGTACTATGAGGGATTGTCTACATAACAAAAGGAATACAATTTGAAGTTGCTCATCGAAGTCAAAGGACGGACGCAAAAGAAATAAGAACCGCATTAGAAAGGACTTAATTCCCAAGAGCCAAGGATTATGGGCACTGTGATAAGATTTGATAGGATTATTGACACCATATACTCCGCAAATCAAAGACAAAAAAATTAGAACTGGTCTTGGGAAAGATACGTGGACGATAAGAGTCTCATAGAAAGCCCAACGTATATATGAAAAAAAAATCGCATGCCAAAATGAAGAGATCTGAAAAGCACTCAGAAATAGTAGCACGACTGATGAGGAACTAACAAGACATTAGAATGTTTCACCGAACTATAGTGTCCTCTCCATGAAAATACCACAGAGCCGTAATGAAACAATGCCGACAACATCACATAAATATTTAAATAAAAAAGTGTGTGTGCACACGGGTGATTATATTTGTGGCTCTCTCGAATATGTTATTGCAACTGTGGAAAAGAGAACATAGACCAAAATGGGATGCCGTGAAAACGGTTTGACCAAATGAAAATAAGAATGAAGGAATATAATAATCTAGTTTGAAAACAAAAGAAACTCCTCAAACCACTTCATACACCTTGTGGATAAGGTGGCCCAACATGATAACATATAGAGCCACAATGTTTGGGGTATGTGGCATAGAAAGGAGTCTAGAAGAGTTTTGGCACCCCCCACTTATTGGCTCAATTGAGTTGACGATAAGGGGAGCGGATAGTAAACATATATCCTGTGTGGATACATATCAAACAGAGTAATATATATGAAAGATGGCATGTGGTCAAACAAGAGTATTGACCGAAAACTACTCATTTTATCGATAGTTAGAGTGATATTGGAGGTAAGTATATGTGTGTTCATTTCGTTTTTGGGTCTTTAGAATATTATTTAAGGGATATGTCATCATTAATAATTATTTCTTAGTTATATTATATGAGATAGTATAATAAAAAATATATGATGACTATACATGTATATAAAATTCCCCGGGGACACATACCCGGCCAAAATACAGGAGTTTCTAAGACAGGGACATCCTGGGGATGGGGGAGACGAGCATGGGATGTCCCCCAGCCATCTCCAAAAAAAGAAAATTGCCAAGGGAAGGTTGGGAAAAAAAAGGCCCAGGACAGAAAGGGGACGCCTAGACATCCCCCAACCATACCAGGTATGGCCAGCCGTCCCCAAATGTTTTATTTTTTTAATTTTTTTATTCAAAAAAATTTAAAA
Source organism: Cupressus sempervirens (assembly GCA_028749045.1). Lineage (NCBI taxonomy): Eukaryota > Viridiplantae > Streptophyta > Pinopsida > Cupressales > Cupressaceae > Cupressus > Cupressus sempervirens. The sequence goes on along the minus strand of CM053787.1, from coordinate 510,659,743 downwards.
AGTAAATATTAAAAAAAAAATTAAGGCTTCTAACTAGGTCACCGAGGTAGGCCCCACCCCTCCAAATGTAGAAGAGGCAGAATAGGAGCAGCAGTCTACTTCATTTTTCTATATTATGTTTTTTACATTGAACATGAATATGATTACGATACATTGATACTTATTACTTTATTGCAGCCCTCTAGCCTTCGGGCATATAGCTTAAGGCATATTTAGATTTAGATTTTCCGATTTATCATGTTTATCATGATGATATTGTTCACCGATATTGATATGCATTTTGACAATTGAGTATTGAAATCGGATATTATTTCCTAGATGGCATTCAAATGTTGTATGTTATGATTCTATAATGTTTAAATGACATGCTTTGTGCTTAGTTTCATATGAATGACATGTATGTTTGCAAATTTCAATGTATTTTTTAAATTTCCATATATATATATATATATATATAAAACATGCTTTGTGCTTAGTTCATATGAATGACATGTATATTTGCAAATTTCAATGTATATTTTAAATTTCCATATATATATATATATATGACATGCTTTGTGCTTAGTTCATATGAATGACATGTATATTTGCAAATTTCAATGTATATTTTAAATTTCCATATATATATAGCCGTCCCTGTTTGCTGTCCCCCGTCCCCAAAATCGCCAAAAAAATATGTCGTCCCGGAAACCCGTCCCACTGTCCCCGTACCGGAAACTTGGGGTAACATAGATATAAAATATGTTTTCTAAACAATTTGTTATTAATATAAGTGAAATTGGTTACCTTAGATTTTTATGTGGTATTAATAAAAGAATTTATATATTGAAAATATAGATCATAGTATATATAGTAAATGGAAGATATGATTATATGTTTAAAGCATATACATTTGTATATATTATATTGGGATGATCTTATATTATGATGCAAAATTATTATCCTTGAGTATTATCTCTAATCCAAATATACTATAAAAGCTATGTGCCTTGATCCTTTCTTTGAGAATGTTATTATAGGAAGAGAAAGATTGAAATTCAGAGGGACACTAACATTAGAGGCAACCTTGAAAGAAAGAGAGTAGACTGAGGATGTTATTTAGTTAAACCTTCAATGAACTCAGTCCTATTGATTAAGAGGGAGTAAACCACATTGTGATAGATTGACTAATGATATAAATTTGGAATGCACAGATTGCAAGATGTGCGTAATATAGGTTTAATCAAAAGAACAAACAAATACCTTTGCATGAACAAAGAAAATTTGAGTTGTTGTGAGACATTAATGAATTTTTAAGAATTCATTTGAACCATCTACAAGTCTCTCTTTAATGAATGAAACTCAACATGCAAGTTGTAGATTCATACATGTGGCACAATCATACTAAATCAAGATATTGGTGTATTGTGGACAAGTTGAAGAAAATGGAAGGACATGTTCACTTTTACAGCTAAGCTAAATGAATGTTTGGACCTTCAATGAATTAAAAGAGCAAATTGGAACTTAGAAATGAGCTGTCATATTTAATACAAAATTGTTCAACAATATAAGAATAAGTGGAAATTTTACATTGTGGTGGGAATAATAGTCAATGTTTCATTCCCACTGGAATCTTATTTAGAGGGGAGATGTTCCATTCTCAAATAATCTAAAAGGACAATTTCTGAATCTTTATGTGCAGATAAGTATCTACTCTTTGTAGTCTCTCTCTTATTTGTAATTCTATATATACTATAAGGGTTATTTGCCTTGATCTTTTCCTTTATGTTGGAGGATGTTCTTACAAGAAAATAAGGTTGGTACTTTACACATGCTACCAAATATTGTGCAAACTCAATCTAATGATAGTAGCTCCAAAGGCCTTGATGATCAAGATGGATGAAGTGAGGCTCTTGAAGAAAACATCTTTGATAATCAAAATTATGAGATCCTTCTACATTAAGAGGGAGTGACACTTCTTCTAATGCAACGCAGGAGCTTAGAAGATTGATACTCAGAGGGAGTCTAGAAATACATGTGGACGACTGCATGATGTTGATGGGCCTACTCCTACGTATATCATTAGGAAGTGATGACTTGTCACTAGAAAATCAGAAATTGATATCGGATTTAGAGTGAGTTTGACAAGCATTGTTGGGTGAAGAGAGTTTCTGAGCAAGTAACTAAAGGACCTGCCTTCTCAGGATCGATTTACCATTAGGGTTATTTGCCTTGATTTTTTCCTTTATGGTTGAGAATATTCTTATAGGAAAAGAACGTTGCTACCTTACATAATGCTACCTAATATTGTGTAGACTCAATCTAATGATAGTAGCTACAAAGACCCTGATGATCAAGATGGATAAAAGGAGGCTCTTGAAAAAAACATCTTTGATGATCGAGATTATGAGATTCTTCTACATTAAGAGGGAGTATGACACTTCTTCTAAAGAAATGAACGAGCTCAGAAGATTGATAATCAGAGGGAGTCTAAAACACATGTATGTGACTGCATGATTTTGATGGGCCTACCCCTATATACATCATGAGGAAATAACGACTTATCACCATAGCTACACCACCACGGGGGATGGGGGAACAAGTTTCCAAGACAGGGGGATAGAGGGGCCTTAATTTAGGCACAACAGGGGGACCATGGAGTTATATATAATATACATATGGTACTTAAAATGTTAGTATGAAAAGATTGATTGCAATATAAGATCTAAAGATGTAAAAGCGTAAATACTTAAACATTCCATTTAATTGGAACATCAAACATTGAACACAAATAGTCAAATCAGCAAATAGGTAACACCGAGACGTCCCCCATCCTCGACAGAGGTGGTGGAACCTGGTGGCATCGCTAGGGATGGGGGAACAGAGTCCCCAAGTCCCCAGTGCGTCCAAGTTCCCAGTGCGTGGAGCAAAAAGGGGGGGCATGCATCCTCGTGTTACTATTCTTATCACTGAAGGTTGAAATTTTAATATCAAATTCAGAGAGAGCCCGAGAGGCATCCTTCGGTAAAGAGAGTCTCCAAGGGAGTAACTATAGGAACTAACTTCCCAAGATCATTGTTCAGAGGGAGAAATCTTGAGATGCAATCCTTTGTGGATGATATCTTCTTTATGAAAAGTTCTAAGTAAAATTCTTTGTAATGTGCTCTCCTCTATGAGAGATAAGTCCGAGGTGAAAACCCTTGTTCCACCCTCTAGTAACAACTGTGGTGGGTCCACCCTCTGACTTGGTTCATGGTGGATATCATGTAAGTTACTACATGATGTTATTGTGATTATGTCATGAATGGTGACAATCTTTCATTGATGTATATATTTAGAGGGGAGCTATTGAAAGGTGACCATCTTATCAATAGTTGGACCTATTATCATAACAAACTACATTAAGTTGTTCTCCTAGAGTGTCGGAAGTTATGATAACGAACAGAAGGTGACTATTGTAAGGTGACAATCTTTTCAATAGTTGACCTATCTCCTAACACCAAAATGTGTTGGAGCAAGTGTTATCTTGGTTCTTTGGGTCGGATTTTGTCGGACACCTTGATAACCAACTTATCATGGTTCTTAAAGACGGATTTTGTTTGACACCTTGATAATCAACTCATGGTTTTTCAGGTCGGATTTTGTCGGACACATGAAAATTAATTTGTTATGGTTCTTCAAGTCGGATCTTATCGAACACCATAACTTAAATCTATCATAGACCACACTTAAGGTGGTATTCAAATCTTGTATTATAATTGTTGAAATTTAGCTTCATAGTGAATTGAAGCAAATTCCATATGTAATATATGTCAATATATGTGTGTGTGTGTGTGTGTGTTGATGGATTTATGTTGATATCCTTATATACGTCATTCCAAAAATATCAAACTGAGTTGATATCTCTTCATATACTTGAGAGCACAAGGTGTTCTAAAAATCCTCCCTAGCTAAGAGGGAGTGTTAAAGTTGTAGATTCAGTCGAATAAATTTGATTTGAGATTCATTGTTGTTTTGGTAAATCATCGTTTTCTATATATATGTATTCATGTAATAATAATATATATTAGTATATATAGTATAGTATATAATATATATATATATATATAATGCATGTATATATATTATACATATATACACATATATTACACTAATTAGTATTATAAAATATATATATTAATTAAATGCTGATTAAACCTTGGTGAGACATGTCTCCTCCTCTCATATTTATATCAATCACAATGGTCATATTATTGCATTTGTAGAAAAGATACACGTTAATTAACAAAAGGAATCAAGAGAGTATGCTCAATTGTACACACAATGGACTAGACCTCAGTCCAATACTTTGATTAAATATCTATAGGATAAATCATATGGTTTGGAATAAGATCAAGGAAATTTGTACATTCTCGGAAGCAACAATAAAGAAGGATGATTCGCCCGTCAATGGAGTCATTAGAGATAATTAAGACATATCATTACAAGCTAAGCATGTATTTGACCTTGAGCATCATTATAAGTTGAGTGGATGATCATGTTGCTCAACTTGTAGTTGTTCTACAATTTCTTTAGACACTTTGGATTGATTGATATTTGAGGTTTAAAATCATCTGATTGTCGCTTCAAATATAGAGGTTGATATCATTCATGCATAATTGTCTCTCATTTGGGCTTGACTGAAAACTCTATAAACAATGGAATAAATGGGAATTTACATTTTGGGGGGAATAATAACAAAGTTCCATTCTCATTTGGGCTTGACTGAAAACTCCATAAACAATGGAATAAGTGAGAATTTACATTGTAGGGGGAATAATATAAAATGTTCCACTCCCGCTTGAACCATCTTTAGAAAAGAAATATTACATTCTCAAATGTTTATGGACCCTCATGTGCAGATAAGTATTCTTATCTTTTACATTTATCTACTCATTGTAGTCTCTCTCCTATTTGTAATTCTATACATATTATAAGAGTTATTTGCCTTGATCCTTTCCTTTATGTTTGACGATGTTGTTACAAGAAAAGAAAGCCGGTACGTTACACATGCTACCAAATATTGTGCCAACCCAATCTTATGGCAGTAGCTCCAAAGAAGCTATGATCTAGAACTCATTAGTCATTTAATTACCAGGGTAAAATAAAAAATGGCTCTTGAAGCAAATATCCTTGATGATTGAGATTATGAGTATCCTTTATATAAAAAAGGAGTCTAACACTTTCATCAGAGACAGCCTTGTACAAGGAGGTCAGAAGGTTGATATCAAATTCCGAGAGAGTTTGACATTCCATCAGAAACAACTTTGAATGGAAAAAGCATATATATTGAGAGGGAGATGTTTAAAGTAAAATTCCTTGTAATACATTCTTCTCTGTGAGAGAGAAGTTTGAGGTGAAAACCCTTGTTCCACCCTTTAAGAGCAGCAATGGCAAATCCACCCTCTAACTTGGTTCATGGTGGATATCATGTGAGTTACTACATGATTCTATTGGAAAATAACATGAGAGGTGACGATCTTTCATTCATGTTTGTGTAGTGAGGTCACTATTGTAAGGTGGCGATCTTAACAATGCCTTGACCTGTTATCATGATGGAGACTACATTAAGTTGTTGTCCCGAAATGTGTTGGAGATTATGATAACGAACGTATCATAATGGACAATATTAAGTTGTTGTCCCAAAATGTGTTGGGGATCATGATAATGAATATATCATAATAGACTACATTAAGTTGTTCTCCTGGAATGTGTCAGAGATCATGATACTTGTCATGATGGACTACATTAAGTTGTTGTCCTTTGAAAGCATGATTGTTATGTGATAGACTACATTTAGTTGTTGTCCCGGATTGTGTCGGAGATCAAATAACACATATCCTTCTAGGATATGCCATATCATTTTGGTAGGCATCATGAACTTGATGTCAGTGCACATACCAAAAGAATATCAATATGATGAATATCATATGGTGGATATTCTTTGTTGAATCATACTTCTGATGATATCGAAAGATAACATCTATTTTGGTTGGATACATGTCACTATGTTTAAAATGTCATTCCAAGAATATCATATTGAGATGAAAACTCTCTATATGCTTGAGAGAATAATTTGTTCTATAACAATCATCCCTAGCTAAGAGGGAGTGTTAATGTTGTAGCTTCAGTCAGATTGAATTGACCTAGAGATAATAATGCTATGGTTATTGGTTAGTCATCAATTAGACAAACTCTAATATAACTCCTTATATATATATATATATATATATATATATATATATATATATATATATATATATATATATATATATATATATATATATATATATATATATATATATATATATATAAATGTTAACATTGTCTAAATGGTTATTAACTTATAACCCATAGAGATGTGTCTTTTCATGAGACATGTCTCCTCTACACATATATACATTCAAAATCTACATTTGGAACACACAGAAAATGACAGTGGTATTACATTTGCACAAAACGATCATACAAAATTAACAAATGCAATCCCCCTCTACAAATGTTATGATAGAAGACTACCCCTTTCATACTATCTTAGCCGGCCTTGATAATAAAAGTGAAACACCCTTTATGCACAAAAGAAAGGGGTCATTGGAAACTGCATTTCAAAATGAGTTGGCAATCGCCAACATTGATGTAACAAGATGCTTGTTTGCAAATGGGTTACCTTTTAGTGGTCTTCATTCTCCACTTTGGAAGAAGACGTTGAAAAGAGTTAATGAAGCTTCAAGAGGGTATAAGGATCGCAGCTATGAGAGACTACGGACCACCTTGTTGGATAAAGAGGTCAAGGGGATTGATGATCAATTGAAGCCCATAAGAGATTTGTGGATTGAGATAGAGGTATCAATTGTTTCAGATAGGTAGAAAGATGCAAGAAATCGTCCCTTGATCAATGTCATGGCAGTGTCTCTGAAAGGGGCAATGTTTTCTAAATCCGTGGTTTGTAAGGGGCAACTAAAAGATAGGTCATTGATTACCAATATTTTCATCTCTATCATTGAATAAGTGGATTCTAAAAATGTTATCCAAATCATAACAGACAACACAAAAAGATTGTGGAGTTGTTGCTTTGTTGGTTGAAGTGCAATATCAACATATCTTTTGGACACCTTGTGGGGTCCATTCACTCAATCTTATGCTAGAAAAGATTGGAAACAAAGTTGGGTGGATCAAAGAGATGTATGAAGAGGTTGAGGGCATCCAGATGTTCATAACAAACTACCACATGACTCTAGGAATATTCAATTTTTTCTCACATTTGGAGTTATTGAAGGTAAGTGAACTTGAACTCAAGTTGCTAATTCATTTATTTTTTTAAGTGAACTTGAACTCAAGAGGTTGAGGGCATCCAGATGTTCATCACAAACTACCACATGACTCTAGGAATATTCAAATTTTTCTCACATTTGGAGTTATTGAAGGTAAGTGAACTTGAACTCAAGTTGCTAATTTATTTATTTTTTTAAATATCTTACAATTTTTTATTTTCATATTTCGATTGTGTAATGTGTATTTTTTTTAAAGTATATCTCCAATAGTCATATTTGCTTTGCTCTAATTTATGTTGCAGATTAAGACCTATTTCGTAAGTGAAAGAGGCACTTTGTTTAGTACTTAACAACACTTGATCAATATGGAGGCAAAACAACAATTAGAGGGTGACCAAAATAAGGGAAGGATATTGGATGACTTATGGTGGGACCATGTGGAATATCTCATTAAGTTCAGCAAGCCCATAATGAGCATGCTTTGGTCCAGTAAAATGGATAGGCCTTGCCTTGGAGATATCGATGATGACATACAATGCTTGAGAAGATCCAACAATTTGTAAATGAAAACGAGGAAGATCCCTAGGAGACTTACAATCAATTAAAGCAATTATTGTAGAACGATGGAACTAAATGACCACTCTACATATGTTTGCCTATGCAGCGATGCCCAAATACTTTAGCACCAAATATATTGATCTACCAATAAGATTTAGAAGTGTTTGATGGGTACAAGGTAGTATTTGAAACACTCTTCCCTGATGATATGCGAGATTTGATTATGGATGAGTTCATAGAGTTTGTGAATGCAAGAGGTCTAAGTAATGAGGCTCTTCGTCATCAGTTTACGAAGGATGCTCATAGTTGTTAGTACCTCCATGGTCAAAGCTTCCAAACATTTCAACCCCATGCAATCAAAATTAAATCAGAAATAATTTTTATTTTTTTAAAAATTAGTTTCCTTTATCTTCACGAATTTCTTGTAAGTTTTATTTTATAAGATTAAAAAAATTATTTTAATTATTTACTTTGTCTTGTCTTTATAGGTTGCTAGTTCATCTGCATCAAAAAAAATTGAAGCACATATTCTTTCATCCACTCAGTGAAGGCAATATGTTAAAATCAAAAAGAGTAGAAAACTTGGTATTTGTACATAACAACTTGTTTCTTGTCTCACACAAGAGTAGGGGATAAGAAGAGGTGAGATATAAATGCAAAGCTTGTGGACTTCGATGCTTCCACTTCTCGACTTGCACTTGATAAATTTAAAGATCTTGACAGCAATAATATTATTGGTGCAGCTAATCCCATTGACCTTAGCTCTGTTTGCGAGTCAACTAATGTCAATGAAGAGAAGAAGCAGATGATGATGAAGAAGAATATCAATAAACTTTTAATCCATTAATTGAACTTGAAACAATAACACTTGATTATATCATATATCACTTGACAATGGACATTTTAATATTTTGAATCTTTAATGTTGAACTTGAGGTATATGATGCTATGATGGTATTTTAGTTGCTTAAATGTTTTTATGATACTATGTGACATTCTAATCTCAACTCATGCTTCTAAGCTTTATATATACACACACACACACACATGTTTCTATAGTAATGATCCTAAACCCCTTCGAAAATTTTACCATATCGACAAACCAATCCTTCATACCCAAACCTGAACTAGCACCCTAGCTTATTATAGATGTTTGCTCACCACATTGGTGATAAGTGGTGAAAGCAAATTATGAGACTCCAAAAGGGTACAATGGCCCTTATTATGTGTTTTGCAGCACCTTATAGAAAGATGCAAAAAATCAGCCATGATCAATGTTATTGTAGCATCCCCTAATGGAACAATGATTTTTAAAATTATGGGTTGTAAAGGGGAGGTTAAGAATAGTGCATTTATTCCTAACGCTCCTTGTCAAGACATCAGGGAAATGGGCCTCAAAATGTTGTGCAAGTGGTCACAGACAGTGCTAAAATTTGTCGATTGGCTAAGTTACTAGTTAAAAAGCACTATTCACACATTTAATGGACCCTACATGTTGTCCACTTCCTCATCTTTATGCTACATGAAATTGGCACCAAAGCTGAAGGGATCAAATAAGTGCATGTTAAGCCCAAAAATATCCAAATTTCATCACCAACCACCATATGTCACAAGGGTTTATTAGAACATCCTCAAAATTAGAGTTGTTGAAGGTAACATAAATATGTTCCACTTTAGTTAACTTCTTTTTTTCCAAACAGGTTGTTGACCATTTTTCCTCTAACACGGTCATGTGGAGATGATTTGTTAAGGTCCATGAGGCACTTTCTAACATGGTTATCAGCCCAAATTGGTCCTTATAAAGGTAACATAGAACTACAAGGTCAGCAAAGGTCAAGCAAATAATATTAGATGACATTTGGTGGGATCACACCAAGTATCTCCTCAATTTTACTGAATCCATATAGAGACGATCTTTCTATCTACATGGATAGGCCTTGGTTAGGTGCGACATATGACAGCATCGACTTAATGATAAAGACAATAAAATTCATCATAAAAGCAAAAGAGCAATATCCTGAAGAAACTTTCTTCAAACAACTAGATAGAATAATTGAAGAGAGACGGAACAAAATGACTAACCCATTAGATCTTGGCATTGCATTGAGTGTAATATCCCTTTCCGGATATTATCTTGTTTTCCCTTTTCTCAGTATATTTAAAACTGAATATTGCAGATGTATTACGATACAATCGAAATATAGTCGAAAACCAACCAGCATATATCCAGCCTCTTTATGAATATAATATTTAGATGTAATTATAAGAACATGCAATACGTGACAACAATAAAACCAAGACTCCCCACAAGATAACAATTTGCTATTTCCAAAATAACATTCAAGATGTCGAACATATAACCATGAATTACAAACTGATGAGATGAACCAGCAACTCTTAAATTCCTTAAACAACGTTATTGCCTCATACAACAGCAACATAACAACCAGCAACTAAAACATTATTGTATTATACAACAATACAATAACCAGTACACAGAAACCAATCCTAAATACAGATTTAACAGTCGGATTGGAATGATAGGATAAGAACCTGTAAGCGTGAATTAAACATCTGAAGTGATGTTTCCCAATACAATGGGTTTGCATCCACTGCCTTCTAGCACGAGGGGCTACATCCTCCAACTAGCTGAAAGCTGAAGCTCTCTAAGACTCTCGCAAGAGAGGAAACTGAACCGAATAATAAATCAAGCATACCCAACAATGAAACTCTTTCCCTTTTTAATACGCAAACCAGGACTCTTCGACTTCTCTCTGATTTTCGTTTTATTCCCCTGTGGCTCTCTCAACTTCCCTAAGGCATTTTGTCTTGTTCCTCCTTACCCCTTTGTCCTTTATATAACATTAAATCGAACTTTTTAACATTTTGAGCCTAAGTCTCAAAGTCAATTTAATATTACATAAAATAAGACTTCAATATCTCTAATGTTCCAAAAGGGAATATTACAAATCTCCCCTCCTTAAAATTGCTTGTCCTCAAGCAATTAGTACCAAGGTCCCATACAGTCTACAAGCAGCCTTGAAATCCAAACTGAAAACAATTTTGGCCATATTGGGAAGCCAAAAGTCTCTCTGCAATCTATCTCTCAACCGGATCCCTGGATCCCATATAACTCTCTAAAAAAACTCAACACCTGCACCTATAAACTGATCAACACTGACCAACACTATGACCACAATAAAATCCTCATCCAACCATAGATACAATCTACCAACACCTAGATCCCAAACTCTATTACACTGTCTCGTTTCTATAATGAGATAAAAATATATCCAAGGTCCATGTATAATCCAGTAGAACGTGAAGACCTAACCTAAGTGGATGATGTAAGAAATGAACTACTCAATAGCTAAAACCACCATCCCATGGGCATCAAAGCTCATACTGTCGGCAAAAACTTGGAGAATTCCCAAACGCATAGGTGCTATGAGTATGAAAGATGCTGAGAATCTACCCACAAACCTCAAATAAATACTCCACCAAGAACTATTCAAAGGCTGATGAAGAAAATTCACCCAACTCCTGAATGGAATGAAATTAGAAAATATGTTGGGATTGATCAAATGATAAGCGACAGAAGTTGATTCATCATTCCCTTGCTAAGATACGGATTCACTGCTAGAATCTTGAGCTAGGATCCCAAAGTCTGAAATCAAACTCTTCCTCTTCATGGCAAACAAGAGATGAACCCTCATTTAACACAAAAAGAGGATTGTCGGCCGCCCAATCAGCAACAACTTCAAACAAAGGGTTGTCAACACGCTGAAATTGTTCTGAAGTTTTGCTACTTAACCATTTGGGGCAGCTATCCAAGTCATACATCTGCTGAATGCTCTCAAGTTTGTCAATGCCTTCCTGGAAGAACTCCTGCCTCATTCTATTCTCATGTTCCCGAGAGTGTTCCATGAGCTTGATTTGATTTTCTACTCCCTATAGAGATAATTGAGTTTCACTCAGTGCCTCCCGAGCACACTTTAGCAACCTGTTGAGATCCTCAATCTCTTCTTTTTCCCTATTTGACTGTGTTGCATAAATCTCAGCAACCTTAAGAATATAATCCCTATCGGATAGCAAATATAAGTAATCTGATTTCATAGTCTCTAGGGTTGTTTTGACCTTCTGTAAATCGGCCACATGCTAGTCGCCTTCCTCTTCCCTTGGGACTTGTCAGCCGACTGGATGGTCCCGGCAGTGTTTCTATAACCGACGGATTGACTATCGTCGGTGTTTTGTATTTTGTAGCCGACGGGTAAATAGTTTGTAGCGGACATAATGATTGTAGCCGACGGACTCCTTCGGGAAGGTTCGGCAGATAGTATTTATATCCCGTCTGGGATCATTGTAAAGCATTATCTACTATTACTGATATTATGAAGCATAATGTATGGTCTGGCATATGCGAATATAATTCTGCTATTTTGTTCCATTGTCTATATGCGTTGATTTCTTTACCAGTACGGTAGACATTTGGTGCCGTTGCCTTATGAATCTAGAAGGTGGGAGTAATGAAGATTAATGCCAAATCAGCTTAACAAGGATCAAAATAAGGTCAAGGGAAAAGATGGAATCCGTACTGCGCAAGAGAATTTAATTCTGGCACAGCAAGCCAAACGTCGACGAAGATTTCAAAAGATTGACAACAGAAACCGGAGTGCCGAAGAATTGTTAGAGGATACTCGGCAGCGGGTGGAGTTGGTGGAAGAAGCACGTGAGGAGTTCTTGAATTTGTATTCGCCGAGGGAAGAAAATTCAGACGGAAGACAATCAACTCGCACGGCTCGCAGTGCCAAGGGAGCACGAGCATGGAGTGACCTCTTCGTTCGGGATAGACGTCCGCGGGAAACAACTTCAGAAGATCCTTCTTCTTCACCAAGGTTCGCAGCTATCGACACCTCCGGTGTGGGAGTGCAGACCGCCGGTGTGGGAGTTCAGACTGTCGATGTGGGAGTGCAGACCGCCGGTGTGTGAGTGCAGACCTCCAGTGTTAGAGTAAACAGCGCCAGTGTTGCAGGACCCAGTAACGCCTCTCTACCAAATTCAGTTCTAATGGCGAGATCCAAAGAAAAGCTGCCGAAGTTTGAGGGCAATGGTACAGCCAACCCCATCCAACATTGTAAGACATGTGAGACGATCTAGCGGGCAAATGGAATAACAGCTACTAACAAATGGGTCAAGCAATTTCCGGCAACCCTACGGGGTGTGGCGATTGATTGATTTTCGGATACTGATCCACAAAAGCTAAATAGCTGGGATAACATTAAAAAGGAATTCCTGGCGGAATTTAAACTCTTGCGGGATGATAATGAAATCGTAGTAGAGATTTTCAATACCAAACAAGGGAAGCACGAAACTATCCGCGTCTATGCCAGGAGATTAAAAGACTTAATAAACAAAATGGAAAGCAAGCCGGCGGACGGATTGCAAAAAAGATGGTTCGTGGACGGCCTACGCTCCAAATTGCAGAGGAAAATGAAAATTGTGCCATCGTCGTCATATGTGGACGCGTATAATAGAGCACTGGACCTTGAAAGTGAGCAGAAGAAAAAGAAGAAGAAAACTAGCTCCTCTGATTCTGATGACGACGAGCCTATCGGAGATGATAGCAGCAATGACAAAGGCAGCAACAAGAAGGTTCGTGCCCTACAGAAGGATATGGTTCGCATGATGGAGTTTAAAAACATGCAGAAGGAGCCAAAAGGCAGTGAATTGTGATGCACAGAGTGTAAGACCGACAGTCATAATAAAGGATCGTGTCCAAAGAACCAATTTTGTGACATTTCTCAGATCATGGGCCATTCGACAAAAGAGTGCCCCTTTAACATGAAGACAAGAGGATCTCCACAGGTGCTTCTCACACAGGAGGCTTCCCTATCGAGTAGTAGCAGAAACACGAATATCGCCGGTGCTACATCTAGAGATACAGGAATAATCGGCGTGGACAAAACAATAACAATACCAATACGAGCAGAAGCCGGATCCAGTATGATGCAAATGGACGGCCGATTATTCAGTGCCGCACATGTAACTTGTGGGGGCATTTTGCGCGGGAGTGTCCAACAACGAATACACCTCAACTATTGTGCCGATAGTGCGGACCCGGCAATCACGACGACTCAAAGTGTCCAAAATCCGGAGTGAACTTGATGACTATCGGGGCGGATTAGGAAGAAGGTTTGGCAATTACGTGGCAACAAGCAAAAGAATACCCAGACCCCGCCGAAGAAAAGAGGAAATTTGCAGAAGCACGGGCGGAAGTTGGAAAAGTATCCCAAGCAGCAACACCTCCAGACACCGCCGGCAATTCAGCGAGGAATTCCGCAAAACAAAACATAGTACGGCAAATTTTGCAAACGAAGGTGCGAGTAAAGGTAAATGATTTGCTTCTCACCATGCCTCAACTTCGATCTGCTCTTTCAAATATTGCAGGAGAATCAAGTCAAGGGAAGGAAAAGCCACCGCGAGAACCAAGTCGAGGGAAAGAAAAGGAAATTGCTATAGGAGGAGAAGATCAGATGTTGCTGGCGCTGACATCCGGATGACACCCTGCAGTCGTCGAGATGGGGATCCTTGGACATGTTCTCACAGACACAATAGTTGACGGAGGGTCCGACGTAAATGTATTGCCAGAAGATACCTGGAGGAAACTTGGACAGCCAACATTGTCGCCTCCGAGATTTCAGCTACTGACCACCGATCAACATGGCACTAAACCACTGGGTATTCTCATGGCACAGCTGGTAACCATTGGCACTCAGCCTTTCCTGATGGATTTCGTGGTGATTCCGTTGAAGAGGAAAGGCTATGACACCATCTTGGGCCGTAGGTGGCTTATCGAAGCAAGAGTCCGACACGACTAGAAGAACACCTTATCACTAGAAAGTAAAGGCTGCCGATTCGTCATTGATTTGCATACCCAAATGGTAGGGGAAGAGGCCCTGTCGTCAGATTCTGAGGGAGAGGAGGATGAAGGCAGACAACGGATGGAACCGAATCAAGAGGGCGTCCTCCGATTGGACGGGGGATCAACGGATGACGACTTGGATTTCGTCAACGTCTCTACCACTAGCAAATGGAAGACTATGAATTATTTCACAGTTGCAATGTTCTGTTGATTGAGAACAAATATCCGAAGGAGTTTAGTGAAGTAAAGGAGGGGGAGGCACCATTGGATGTTACACCCGCCCATGCATTCAGTGAAGGGGAGACAATCAAGTATAATGAAGCTACGCTGTAGACGATGAATTTGGGGGACGAGGCAGAGCCGAAGAACATACTGGTCGGAGATAATTGGGATCCAGTACTCAAGGCCGCAGCATTTAAGATATTTTTGGAGTACAAGGATGTGTTTGCATGGACATACAAGGACCTCAAGGGAGTACCGCCGTAATTGTGTGTGCATCCCGCTGGTGGAAGGAGTTGTACTTGTACGAAAGCGACCCTACAGGATGAACAAAAACTATGCGGCACGAGTTACGGAGGAAATCAACCAGATGCTGAAAGCTGGCATTATCTTCAAGGTACAAACCAGCGAATGGGTGTCGCCGATAGTCATCTCATTGAAGAAGGATACTACTCAGATCCGGATATGCGTCGATTTCAGATGCCTGAATGCAGTAACGATCAAGGACCCTTTTTTGATTCCATTCACAAATAGCATTCTGGAGGAGGTCACGGGACATGAAATCTACTCCTTTATGGACGGGTTCTCCGAATACAATCAAATTTCTATAGCGGAGGAGGATAAGTTGAAGACAACGGTTTTCGTCGAAGATGGGGTCTACGTGTACAACTGGATGCCATTTGGGTTGTGTAACGCGCCAGCCACATTCCAGCGGATTATACTGCATATCTTCGACAAGATGTCCGTGGGAAACTTCAAAGCCTTCCTGGATGATTGGTCAATATTTAGCACAGAGGACGGACACCTGGCAGCACTCGGTGAATGCATTGAGAGATGTTGCAGAGCCCGGCTAGCATTGAATCCCAAGAAGTGCAAATTCATGGTTCCGCACGAAAGATTGCTCGAACATATTGTCTGTAAGGAAGGATTAAAGACGGATCCCAACAAGGTGAGAGTCATTCTTGAAGTGCAGCCATCTACTAATGTGACGGAGGTAAAATCTTTTCTCGGGCATATAGGTTATTATAGGAGATTTATTTAAAATTTTGCCAAGGTGTCCCAACCGTTAGATAAGTTAAACTGCAAGGAAGAATCATTTAGATGGGATAAAGAGCAGGATGAGGCATTTGAAGGGCTAAAGGTACGACTGGCTACGGCACCCATCCTGGCATATTCGAACTGGAATAAAGTGTTTCATTTTCATATGGATGCCTCCAACTATGCGATCGGCGCGACCCTGGCACAGACTAGTAACCACGGACTAGATCACCCGAAATACTTTGCCAACCGATTGCTATCAAAGGCCGAGCAGACCTACAGCACGACTAAAAGAGAAGCGTTGGGAATGGTCTATGCTATACAAAAATTTGGTCATTATTTGCTCGCTACACCGTTTGTGTTCTATGTTGATCACCAGGCCCTGTTGTACATGATTAATAAACCTGTCATCCAAGGGAGGATCAGCAGATGGCTACTCCTGTTGCAAGAATTCACTTTCAAAATCATTGTCCGGCCAGGAAAGAAACATGTCAGTGCCGACCACCTGTCGCGGATCAAAACAGGGGAACCAACGGAGGGTGTGAATGACGACTTCCCTGACGCGCAGCTGTTTCAGATTGGAGTACTACCGGAATGGTACAGGAGTATTGGCGAGTACCTAGCTACAGGACAGTTTCCCACTGGGATGTCACCAAATGATAAGCGCAAGTTGATAATCAGGAGTCACGTTTCAATTGATCAATGAATTGCTCTACAAAATGGGGCCGGATCATATTCTTCGGCGATGTGTGTTGGAAGAGGAGATACCGCAGGTGTTAAAAGAAGCACATGAAGGTCCTACGGGAGGACACATGGGGCCTGACACCACTGCAAGGAAGATATTGCTTGCAAGTCTCTGGTGGCCAATGGTGTACAATGACGCGCGGGAATGGGTCGTCGGATGTGACACTTGCCAACGAGCCGAGAAGCCGCTGAAGAGAGATTTCATGCCACTTCACCCCTCACATGCGCAAGAACTTTTTGAGAGATAGGGATTAGATTTTATTGGACCACTGAGGGTGAGCAAGACTCGACGGTGCCGGTACATAATTGTTGCAACGGAGTACCTGACCAAGTAGGTGGAGGCACGTGCGTTACCAAATAACTTAGCCGTCAGCACTGCGAAATTTATTTATGAACAGATCATTACCAAGTATGGAATCCCGTTACAATTAACAAGTAATAGGGGAGGTCATTTTGTTAATCATGTTATTCGACTACTCACCACTCATTTTAAGATTTATCATTCACTGTCAAGTCCGTACTATCCAAGAGCAAACGGACAGGCGGAGGCCACCAATAAAATCCTAGTATCCATCATCTACAAATCCTGCACGATTGAAGGTGCTGATTGGGAGGAAAACTTACCCACTGCCCTATGGGCTTACCGCACAGCGTACAAGGTGACGACAGGGCACACACCATTCCAATTAATGTTTGGACAGGCAGCAGTAGTCCCAGCGGAATTCATGATCTCGAGTCTCCGAATAGCGTTGGAAAACAAGTTGGATGATGACGGAAGCTTACAAGAGTGGTTAAATAATTTGAATAAGCTGGAGGAGAAACAGTTGTTGGCATAGTGGGCGACAGAAGTGGCACAGAACAGACGCAAGGTCTGGCATGATAAGCATCTGAAACGTAGCAGATTCTAGCCAAGACAGTTAGTATTGAAGTATGATGGCCGCAATGAAATCAAGCCGGGAAAATTCAAGGTGCGGTGGGTTGGACCATACCAAATCCGGGAGGTTGGCGACAATGGAGCAATCAAACTAGCGACCTTGGACGGACAGGAGATGATTCAGGCGATTAACGGATCCAAACTAAAAATATACCGCGCAAGAAGGATGTGGTCGTCGCCCAATGCTCACATGAATCCTTTGTCGTCGTCATTAAAGGACTATGACACGGCGACACCAACTGGAGGTACCTCTGTTATTTAATTTAAAAAATAAATAAATAAATAAAATTGAAAAAAAATTAAAAATTAAAAAAATAAAAATAAAAATAAATTTGAAAAAAAAAAAAAGAAGGGCCCCGCGGACAAAAAAGACCGCGGGCAGCAGTCTGTCCGCGGGTGGGAAAGGCAAAGGCCCTGCGGACAGTCTGTCTGTGGGTAAAAGCCCCGTGGGCAGCCTGTCCGCGGGCTCTAAATTTTCTAAACTCCACCAAAAAGCATCCCGCAAAAGCAAAAAGACAATTTCCTTTACCTGTCATTCGCTGCCAGGCAATTGTATCGTGCAGGGGAAAGGAGCAAAGAAGTCCGCACGGAGGGAGATCGCACAGGACTTCAAGACGAATCTGCGCTCTGTCATGGCTGCGTTGAAGGGCATACTCTTTATGAAGAAGAAATGTCGAGATGAGGAGGCACTGAAAGCTCAACCGTTCCTTCAAGCATCTGAACTGCTCTTTTCATCGATGGTCTCAGAAAGGAATCTTCTTGAATGCACCAAAGCCCCACCAGCACCATTCTTTCCAACTGAGTTGAATCAACACCTCTGCAATCCTGAATCTACCATATTCGAAGCAGTCAAAGACCCAATCACACAAAACCATTTCGTCTTCTGCCGCATGTAACTCACATGCCTGTAATTTTCGGTGGCTATATCAACGCAAGCACTTCTACCGGCAGTTTTAAAAATCTTGAACTGAATTGTGTCGATGGGTTATCAAGTGCTAGTTTTGATTGGAGGATCTCACTCAGCCATGCCCATGAGATGTAATAGCTGAAGAAACAGGATTGGAGGTTCTGATACTGCATGCCGAGATAGTATTGCAGGGAGGTAATTCGAAGAAAGAGACAGTTTGATTGTTTTCACTGCCCCAAGAATTGCCTGAGTTTCTCATTTGGGTCGGACTCCTACAGTGGTTATCTGTTGCCGTAACGGTCCGTGGAAAGGTGAGTTCGAGGCATTAGGGGTGACATTCCTTGTAACAGACGGAGGAAATATATATAAGGAGAAATAAGCCATTTTTGCATGGAGTCAGCAGGCAAGCGGAAGCCGTGGAAGAGTCAATTGGTAGCAAATATGGAAAAGAATTCAAGGGTTTTGGCATCGGGGATTCAAGTTGTAGGCCCCTCCAGTTCCAGTAGCAAGAAACAAAAGACCAAGGAGGAACTCACTTATCTCACCGTCCAGTTCGAGAGTCTTAGTGGGAGCGAATGCCGAAGATGGTGGTAGGAGACCCCGGAGGCAAACCAGATTAAACAAATTTTGATGCGGGCACAGGTGCATTGGGCCATCCAGCTTCCCATCTTCTCCATCCAGTTGTTCAAATCAGTATTGCGCACAATGATAAAGACATATAGCGCCCGGAGCAGAACAAGTACATTTTTGTACAAGAAGCAGCAGATGACGGTGTCCTTTAAACCTAGGGATTTCACAAGGGTGTTTGGCATCCCTGGCCCAGATGGTAAGAAAGTGGAGATCAAGAACCATAAACTCTCACGGGAACGGAAGGAGCATTGGATAGATCTAGTATGCAAGGACCTTACACCCGTGGAGAGGGAGGCAGCGGTTCAAGGGTCAAAGTGCAGAGGGCTTCGCAGGGACTTTATTCGGGAGGGTCACTGGCGGTGTATCATGGACGTCATCAAGAGCAGGTTGACAGGCGCCACTCGAGCTTCAGATATAGCATTGCCACAGATTGTCTTTATGAATGGTATCATGCAAGGAGTGGTATATGATTGGGCCTCAGTGCTTGCCGACAGGATGGAGGAATTCATGACGCTTCAGCACCGAACATTTTTTATGCTGCACCATGCCTTCGGGCTGTTTCTGGAGGCTACAGCTAGCCAGATTCCACTGGATGATTTTGAAGCTCCTCCAAAAGGCAAGTTGGCAAACGGGGAGCCTCCAATATTCTATTGGCGACACTTGGATACAAGAGGATCAGCAACAGGCCACAAGAAAGTACTCCGCGGACTGGATGCGGACGAGAGGGCACTTCGGTGAGTGACGGGGCTGAGTCCGTGGAAGAAGAGGTGAGCACATCGGCGGAAGTTGGCGGTGAGGCAGCGGGTAGTGGGCCCACATTCTTTACCCCTCCTCAACTATCAACTTCGGCGCACTTGACTACCTTTTCGACAGTCATTCCGCCGTTTGGTGAGCGCTATGCCCCAGTCCTTATGACTCCTCCAGCGAAGGCAAATGTCCCATGGACAATGACGGAGATGGTCCCACAGACAGCGACAGATGTTGTCCTACGGACAGTCACCAAGATATTGCCGACGGCTGTAGTGGAGGTGATTCCAGTTGTACCAGCAAATGTCACCGTCACAGTCTCACAGAGAGCACAGTTGCCACCGCCAGAGCCTAAGCTGCAGGTTCGGTTGGAGGTCATTGATTGTGATGCAGTTGTCATTGTTTCGTCATTTTTTTAGCAGAGGCCGAGTCAGCCCAACAAATACCGGAGGAGAACATGGAGCTCGCGCAGTCAGACCAACCGGAGGTGATGGTAGAGCTAGTGTGTTTCTGAGGCAGCAATTCCGACTCACTCCTGCCAAGTAAGGTCCATCCATTCAGTCTCCTAGGCATTCAGGAACATCACCAGCAGTACCAGAGCCTCAACTTCAGGAGGAGGGAACGCCACATGCCGTCATTGCGCCGACAATAGAGGAGGCGGCACCAGATGTGGGCATGGCTCCCGCTGATAAGGTGGAGCATAGTGATTACCTCAACACTATGAAGTCTGCGTTGAAGAAGGGACACGATGTGGCAATTCAGGCCCTGACTCGGCGTAGGGTGTGGCATTTGATCAGAGCATATATCCATGGGCTCTGTCCTCGACGATTTCAGACTTGTTTTGTACATAGGGGTTGGCCGGTGGTGGAGACAGCTGAGATGTTGGCAGATTGGGCTACTGAGCCGGAGTTGGGACTCAGTGACACCCCTATGATGAAGCTGGCACATGAGGTTGTGGGATTGTACAAGAATGTTTACTGTGGTCGTCGGCGTGCGGAGGCGGACAGGGTTGCAGCAAAGAGATCATTGGCAGCTGAGAGTGAGCCTAGACAGAAGCTAGCCACCGACTTGGCCGACCAGCAAGCAGCATGAGCCGCAAAGCGAACGGCACTACTGGCAGATATGGCAGCAATGGTGCAAGAGAGGGACATGGCTAGGCAAGGTACAGAGGCAGCGGTCCGAGATAAGGATGCGGCTGAGCAGAAGATGCAATTAACTAGGAGGCAGGCTATGGATGCGGCGCTTCTTCTAAAGAAGGCCGTCGAGGTTAATTCCCAGATTCAGACAGATCTCCGCATCAAGACAGAGCAGTTGTATGAGTTATGTCGCTAGCAGCACTCTTTTGGGACGCCCCCTTCTCTCTAGTATTTCTTCTGTTGTCGGTAAGTTGTCTCCTAATTTTGTTAGTCATCAAGAGACGACTTTTCTTTTTGGGGGGATGGTGTCAGCCGACTGGATGGTGCCGGCGGTGTTTCTGTAGCCGACGGATTGACTATCGTCGGTGTTTTGTATTTTGTAGCCGACAGGCAAATAGTTTGTAGCAGACATAATGATTGTGGCCGACGGACTCCTTCAGAAAGGTTCAGCAGATAGTATTTATATCCCGTTAGAGATCATTGTAAAGCATCATCTACTATTACTAATATTATGAAGCATAATGTATGGTCTAGTATATGCGAATATAATTCTGCTATTCTGTTCCATTGTCTATATGCGTTGATTTCTTTACCAGTACGGTAAACAGGACTTTCCTGTAGAGCTCCTCAACCAACTCGTGGGTGCTGTCATACTGTACCAAGGATGCCACAACCATGTCTTTACTAACCTTCAGTTGATTCTGTAAAGCATGACTTTCACTATCTCCCTACTGAAACTATTCATTGTCTTGCAATGTCATCTTAGGTTGTTCCTCTAAATTCATGTTTTGAGGTTCATGATACCGAGGTCCCAAACTGTTATTACCTTGAGTGCAATCTGTTTCATTATTTTTCTTGACAAACCTCACCTCCAAGTCACTGACAAAGAAACTTGCACCTCAAGTAACATCTTATATGTGATCGCGAGAAGGATGCCCATCTCTAGTAATTGCCTGCTCTTCTATTTCAAGATCATCCAAAAGATAACTTTGGTCTATCGGAATTTCTTTGTACACCCCTGTGTGTTGTTCTATTGCAAAAAGATCCTGGGCCAATTCCAAATACTTTTGTTTTGCCATATCAGTCATATTTAGCTGCTCGAGATAAAAATCCATATAATCACTGAATGATAGATCATTCTAAACTTGGTTAGGGAATCTTTGATAATTCTTGTAAATGTTGAGTATATCAGTTTTTATAACGAAATCTAAATTCTGGACTAATTGCTCTTGTGGTTTCATAGTAACTTTCTTGATAATATCCAAATCCTATGATACCTTGCTCTTGTTTTTTTTCAATCTTCTACCCTGTATACTTTTAAAAAACTGCTTTTGAGATTGACATTCTTTTACTACATTGAAAATGAGCAGCAGAAGCTTCACTGGTATAAAGCTTGAACCATCAGCACATTGATGAATTTCATGAGCATTACTTTGAATCACCAGAAGTATTTTTGAAAACTAACACACTTCTAATAGTCCAAGGCAGATTAATCGTGCCCATCTCTTAGCTTCAACATACCACGCATCCACTTCCTCATCATTTGCAGGAACGATTAGATTGTGTTTCTAAGGATTCACAAAGCTATCTGCAAAGTTATACAAGTTTTTTTGCAAGCCACTCCTTTTGATTAAAATGATGCTGACTCAAATAGACTGTGTCCTGCCAATTGAACCAGTGCAAAATTTTGGAATGCAAGACTCTTGATAGATCTGAATGTGAAACTATTCAAGGTTTCTGACAAGTACATAATAGCTAAATCAAAGTAACAAGAATCGGAATCGGATCGGAATCGGCAAGGCCGAATCGAATCGTGAATCGGCAATGAATCGGCAATGAATCGGCAATGAATCGGCAAATTAGAAAAAGCCCTTTAAATTTAAAGATTTTAACAATTTAAAACTTATTTCATGCACCCTTTATTGAATATAACTTAAACACACTATAACATCATCAAATAGAAGTTAAAACTTAACATACATAAACATGGAACATAAAATCCATCACATATGTAACTATGTTATCTAAAATGTAAATTGTAGGCTAGCTGAAGTAAATAGAAATCAAATGATCACAATGATTTAAATCATAGAATGTATGTAAGATGATCCATAAGACATCAAATCATAAATGTATGTAAGAATCTAAGATGAAGATCCATGAAAGTTTGAAACATATGTCTATCAATGATTCAGTATCAATATCTGTAAACAAAATATAAAAACAAGGCTCCAGCTCAAGCCTCAGACTCATAGTCATCATCATCATCCTCAACATCATCCTGAAGCTCGGCTGCAGCCTCAGCCTCAGCCTCTGAGTATCCAGTCTACCTAGTAGCAAGGCGTCTAATGTAGGTCCTAGAGGACTGCCGAGCCATATCTCCTGCATGTAAGATGGGCTCATGAACGTCGCTAGGGCCTGTGCCTGTGCGTGCACGTGTGCGTCTACCAATGCCTGAAGAACGTGCTCTAGCTGCCTCAGCCTCTATATCCACCTGGTCAACCCACACACGGTCTTCCTCAGTGAAGACTGGATCCACAACCTCTGTGAGCCACTCTGATTCTGGATCAATCTCCTCTAGAATGATCGGAGAGGAGTCAATGCCCAAAATCTGTCTGATCCTAAGACGGAGGTTGTAATGAACAAAGACAATATCATTCAACTTCTGCACTGTCAACCTGTTTCTCCTCTTCGAATGGATGTGCTCGAACATGGACCAACTGCGCTCACATCCAGAAGCGCTGCTTGGCTGACTCAGAATACGAATGGCAATTTTTTGAAGTTTTGGGGTTGTGGCCCCAAACATTTGCCACCATCTATCTGCAATAAGGGAAAAATTGAAAATAGAAACAATTAGTCTCATTTACAAATTACAAGTTAACTCTAAAATTACATAATCAACTTTAAGATTAGAATCTAGATTCATGAACATTGAATATATTATTTAATTTTTACCTGGCTGTAGTGTTGTCTGAGCATTTATGGCCATCCTGCTAGAGAAAAGTGGCCCCTCTTTATTGTTGAACTGGTCTAGCTCAACAATCGCAGCAGCGCTATCTTCATCGCTACTCAACCTCTGAATCACTGTGTATAAGCCAGTGAGAACCTCTGCATCCGCCTTGAACTCAAGACGGAAACGATATGCCGGATTCAGAAAGTAAGCTGCTG
Source organism: Cupressus sempervirens (assembly GCA_028749045.1). Classification (NCBI taxonomy): domain Eukaryota; kingdom Viridiplantae; phylum Streptophyta; class Pinopsida; order Cupressales; family Cupressaceae; genus Cupressus; species Cupressus sempervirens. The sequence continues at coordinate 510,635,451 of CM053787.1, read as the reverse complement.
CATGGATGGGTCGATGGAGCTGATTCTGCCATCTCCTATCGATGATGTCCCAAATAGGGCCATACCTCTCCTGCACTCCTGCATATTGGGCTCTGATGGCCTCCTTGGCCCTATCCATGCCCTCATAAATGTAGCCCATAGAGGGCTTCTCCCCATCAGCAGTTCGTAGCAAAGCTACAAGGGGCTCAGTGACCTACATATAAAGTAAAACAAAAAACTTGAGTCAAAACTTAAATATAAAATAATATAACTTAAAGTAAAAGTAAAATACTAAATGTTAAATTGCAATAAATTTACCTACAGGATTTCTCTAGCGGGTTTCCAAAAACCATCCTCATCAAATATGCAATCCGCCACATCTATCCCTACAGTGGTCGTAGCATAGGAAGAGGAAATCCACTCCCGCCCAACAAACATGCTCCTCAATTCATCCCTTGATGTCAACAAGGACTGCAAGGTGATGAAATTCGAGGCAAACCTCGTGATACCAGGGCGAGCTAACTCTTTTCCTTCTGTGTACTTCCTCATTGTGCTAAGGACAAATGAATGATTATAAATGAATTTGCATATGTTTTTTGCCCTTTCCACACATGACTTGACAAACTCAAGTTTGCCAATTTCCTCCAACATGAGGTCAATGCAATGTGCCGCACAAGGGGACCAAAATATGGTGGGGTGCCTCTCCATCAAAAGTTTACCTACAACAATTTTAAGTCAATTAGAAATTCAAATTTCAAAATTCAAATAAATTTATTTTCAAAACTTGAAAAGTTAAAAGTTTACCTGCAGCAACATAACTTGCTGCATTATCCGTCACCACCTGGATCACATTTTGTTCTCCCACCTCTGCTATGACTTCCTCAATAGCCTCACATAAGTCTATCAACCGCATCTATCATGTTCTGCCAATAAGGAGCCCTGTCACAAATAAAAATTTAGATGTCAAAGACTCAAATTATAAAACAAGTAAATATAATTAAAGTTTTACTTTTACTTTTAATTTTAACTTTAAAGAAAACAACGAAAAAAGAATCAATTACCTGGCTGCAATAAATGGAATGTTGCAAAAGTACCAAAATTTGCATATCTCCTTTCTGGCAACATCATGAATTTCCTTGTTCAAACCCATGCCCTCAAGCGTGGGTTGGGAACCAGGAGTAGTGCGGGGCACAAAGTAACTATCCATTCTGTTTTTCCGCACTCTAGGCTGCAATAGGTTGGTGTGGGACTCTGTCTCAGTATGTGACCGACTAGCACCAGCACGAGCAGAAGAACTAGGATAAAAAGGAGGCCTAGAAGAACCCTCTCCAACACAACCTACAGATGCAGAAGCTGATGCAGATGCAGATGTGGATGCGGCTGCAGATGCGGATGCGGGAACATGGGAGCCAATACCCCTTAACCCTTCAAGTTGCATTTTCCTATTGGCTTTGTCTTTTTCAATTTTTTCTAATGCCATTAAGCAAGTGCGTTTTGCCTCAGGAGTTTGGTGAGTGCAAATTGTAACATCGTGTCCAGGTATAGCAGCAATGTGGTATTTCAATCTATAAATACCCCCAGAAGTTATTTTTTCTTTACAAAAAATACATTTTGTTTGATATTTGGTTCTTCCAGGAAACTCTTCATTATATTTCCAACATTCATCTTTTCTACCCATTGCGAATTTGCAAAAAATGAAAGCAAAGGCTGCTGCAATAAAAATTTATATGTAAAATATCAAAGTTTGAAGCTAATAAAAGCTACAAAACAACAAACCCTAGTTTGCAACTTAGTAAAAATAAAGAACATTCAAGATCTAAACTAAAAATCTTGAAAACTATAAAAATTTAACAAAAAATGCATAATACACTAACATGCAAAAAAAAAAAGAGCACTTACCTCTTGCAAATGAGTTGAGGAGTGTTGAGATTGGCTCCCTAATGCTCCCAATGCAATTGATGGCCTCCACAAATGGATTGCTGATCTCTTTTGTGCTCTTTCTTCTTGCCGGTTAGAAACCTATGGCTTTTCTTTTCTCTTCTTCTCTCTCACTTTTCCTCTCTTCTACTCATGTTAAATAAATAGAAGGCCCTTTAGGGTTATAACAAAGAGAAATGGTCAAAAACAAAGTAAAAAAACCAAGCAATTTTTTAAAATTTTACAACTCTATACTTTATTGGCCGCGGGCGATTCCTGCCGATTTTTATAGGCGATTCATGCGATTTTTTGCCTGAATCGCCTGAATCGGCGATTCAGGCGATTCACTTGAAGAAATCGGCAATGGCGATTTCCGACTCCAAAAAAATCGCCATTGCTGAATCTAATCGCCGAATCGCCGATTCAGGCGATTTTATGGCGATTCTCGTTACTCTGAGCTAAATTACTAATTAGTAAGGAAGACTGCACTGTATTAAGATATCCTGAATCTCATTCCTCGATGAATCCAATTAACCAACATGTTTGTCATAGAAATATATGAATTGTAACAAACATCAAGACCATCTATGTATGCCACATCAATGGTGAGACTAGACTAATTTATCTGGAGCTCATTCTTTGGCAACATGAACAAGTGATCCAGCTGGAGTATCAATAATTTTGAGGTAGCCGGACCCTATTAGATCTCGCAGATGAAATCTCATGTCAAGCTTGACTGCCACAAACATCGCTTCTCCAAAGCTGATAAGAAGATTTCTTTGTATCTCCTTCAGTTTAAGAAATTAAGTCATTCTTTTCGACCCTGACTGAGGCTCTTAAGAAGAGTTCCAACATTAGGAATTGAAAACCAATACAAGTCTGAATCAGCTATGAGCCTGTGAATAATGTCCTTCCCCACTGTCCTCATATTCTTCCTGACAGTTTTGAATGCTTGTCATGCGAACTGTATCTTTTGTCAGCAATTATCATCATTCCATAATCTGCTTTTGATCGAATTATACAACCAACTCATTGTGTTGCTTGTTTCACAACATCAAAGTTAGAAAATCTCCTTTTATTTGAAATGCCTCCCTTAAGCAGTCCAATTTAGCATGCAGAATCCCGCTCAAAGTATGCTAGAAAGGAACTCCAAACATAATCACAAGGCACCCATAGTGCCGATCAAAAATCAATTCCTTCTGTCACTTTACCTCTTGCAACAGAAAATACTACAGCACCTCGTCCACAATCACATGCCCTATGGTAGTTATCCAATGCCAAAGCTGTTTCTACCACATCTTGTGTTTCAATAAAAACTAGCTTATGTTGCATGATATCCTGTATACATTTCAGCAGAAATGGAATGCTCCAGACTTCTAACTCCTTGTTTTAATATTTGCAACATATTTTTGGAACACATAACATACCTCTTGGAGACTTATCGTCTACTCGGAAAAACCTAGCCAATCACCAGTCTGAATGGGATTTTAATATCTTAATAGTTTCTTTGTCTTTTTCCACTTATAAAGATTCTGTAACTAAAGGATTGACAGCTGGAAGCAACACCTTTGAATGTTATTCCATCCAAACTCATAATAATAAGGTTTTCGCTACTGAGTCTGACATCCCACAAGTTCACCAATGAATAACCCTGAGAAAACGTTCGGTAAAAGCATGATAAACATTTGCGACGAGTAACTGCAGAGGCATTAAAACTATGCCACATATCTTCTCCTTCCTTAGGACGGTGAAAATCAACAACCAACTGCAAAGTAACCGACCAAGGAAAAAGATGTCGCCTTCAGCAAAATGCTCAATCCACAGCTCACAAGGGAAAGGGTCGACAATTGTCGTTTAAGCCCTTTCAATTACTGTCACATTCTCACACAAAAACAATTTATGATTTCAACTCCCCAAGATGCAAAATTTCCAAGCTTTTGAAATTGGTCAGAAACTCTTTAATATTTTTTTTTGTCTTTTCCCCCACTTGCCGACCTGTTTGCACCTCCGCCCAGGACATTACAACTACTATCGATATCAAGGAATATTTCCTGTTGTTACTGTTCTGATAGGAAACACGAGTCAAGCAACGAGGAATTATGTATTTTCTATTGCGAGTATTTGGTGCTCACACGACCTTTGCAAAAATCAACCCCAATGCCGTTTGGAATTCCAAACTTATCGAAGTTCCCAAGTTGTTTTAATTGAACCTTCTGGAGTGTTGTGTTGGTTCCTAATACCACTTAAGACAACTACTGCTCAGTTGTTGTTTCACTCTGCGCTGAAGGTGCATCAATACTTCGAGCCCCAAATGAATTTCCATGAATTTCCAAGTATCGATAAATTTCTTGTGCCAACTTCTCAAAATCCCTTCGTTCGGCTTGCCAACGTACCTTCCAGGTAACCCAAAACGTTGGCTACTGTTTTCGTAAGGCTCTTTAGACCTGCATAAAGTCAATTATCTTTCCCATTCGCTGCTACTCATTTGTGACAAACCGTCGACACGTCACTTGAGACAATGTATTCTAGCAAGCTCTTCGTTTCTTCCTCTCTTTGTCAAGTTCTAACAATTTCTTTGCAGATATTTGATTATACCTTTAGGGCCCGTTTGGTTGCTAGCGTAGGAATTGAGAATTAGAGCAGAAAATTTGAATGAGAATGGAGAATGAAGAATAGGAATGGAAAAATGCAATCCAATCTTGTTTATCCCTTGTTTGGTTATGCAAGCTTAAATTGGAATAGGGTTAACTTGCAATCCGCGCCATTTGAAAATATTTTTGAAGATGTAATCGACACCATTGGAAAATCGCTGAAATATTTGAAAATATTGAAAACAAAGTTCCAGTGTTCACTCCAGGTCAAAGCGGATTTGAAAATTTAATCAAATTTGAGAAAGTTAAAATGAATGCAAGAATAGCAATTCCAATTACAAGTATTTTTTGGAATGGACAAAAGCTCATTTTGGGGCTAAAATGAGAATACGTATTCCTATTCCCTATTCCTATTCCACGCACCAAACAAAGAATACAAATCATATTCTAATTTCCTATTCCTATTCTGGTTGTATTCCAACAACCAAACGGGCCCTTAGTGAATCTCCCTCCAACATTTCCAACTCATGCATTGCTTTTCCACGATATTGGATGTAGAAATAACCTATTCTGAACTCGTTCTAATTGAAACATGCACTCCTTTTGTTCGATCAGTTTGTATTGTCATGGCTTTCTTCAGCAACAGTTATTAAGGTAGCTCCTTGTATATTGTCAGAACTCCAGTCCCCTTTGAGATTTTCCACGAGAGCACATCACATAAAAGGAAGTAATGATTCAGCTTTTTGGGATTAGCAACGCTTTTATCTTCTTATCACCGCTAGAGGAAATGCACATCCCTTAATCCACATTGCCTATTAATTCATTGCCATCCTAAGTATTCTCATGCCCCTGTAACAAACCACCTTGAATTTGACGACAACAACTCATACACACGTTTTCCAAAACATCGTTGCCACTAAGTTTTGATCAACCTTCTGGCTAAACCCAACAGGGTGGCAGGAAATAGGCTCTAATACCACTGTAATATCCCTTTCCGGATATTATCTTGTTTTCCCTTTTTTCAGTATATTTAAAACTAAATATTGCAGATGTATTACGATACAATTGAAATACAATCGAAAACCAACCAGCATATATCCAGCCTCTTCATGAATATAATATTCAAATGTAATTATAAGAACATGCAATATGTGACAACAATAAAACCAAAGACTTCTCCACAAGATAGCAATTTGTTATTTCCAAAATAACATTCAAGATGTCGAACATATAACCATGAATTACAAACTGATGAGATGAACCAGCAACTCTTAAATTCCTTAAACAAAATTATTGCCTCATACAGTAGCAATATAACAACTAGCAACTAAAACGCTATTGTATTATACAACAGCAATACAATAACCAGTACACAGAAACCAATCCTAAATACAGAACAATCAGATTGGAATGATAGGATAAGAACCTGTAAGTGCGAATGAAACACCTAAAGTGATGTTTCTCGAGATAAGGGCTTTGCGTCCACTGCTTGCTAGCACGAGGGGCTATGTCCTCCAACTAGCTGAAAGTTGAAGCTTTCTGAGACTCTCGCAAGAGAGGAAACTGAACTGAATAATAAATCAAGCATACCCAACAATGAACCTCTTTCCCTTTTTAATACACAAACCAAAACTCTTCGGCTTCTCTCTGCTTTTCATCTTATTCCCCTGTGGCTCTCTCGACTTCCCTAAGGCATTTCGTCTTGTTCCTCCTTACCCCCTTGTCCTTTATATAACATTAAATCAACCTTTTTAACATTTTGAGCCTAAGTCTCAGAGTCAATTTAATATTGCATAAAATAAGACTTCAATATCTCTAATGTTCCAAAAGGGAACATTACATTGAGTCCCAAGTATTATAGTGTTGATCTCCTTTCTAAGTCAACAAGAGTTGCCCCATATAGAGATGAAAGTGGTCATGGGTACAACTCAGCACTCTTAAATTCTTCATTGATCATTAGATAGGAGATGCGATGAGGATTGGGTTCATGAAATTTGCATCCTCTAGTGACTTTAGCATTGATGCTCTTTGGAAAATGTATAAACTCAATGCTTATAATTGGCGGTACTTCCATGGGCAATCATTTACACACCTACACACTTGCCATCAAAATTTATTAAATTTTATTTATATTATGATTTTAACATTAAAATTATTATATTGTATACCTCTTTACACTCAAATTTACTAGTAATAGGTTGCTAGTTCATAAGCATCTCAAATGAATTGGAGTACATAATACTTCATTTATTCAATAAAACACAATCGACTACACTCAAAAAAGACATAGGACTTGCCATATGTGTGTTCAAACTTGGGCTCTTTAGACGCAAGGAGTAGTTACAAGGGACAAAGGATTTTGACCCAAACCATATTGAATTAGATGTTTCCACTTCCACTTTGTTGCACTTAATGTTGACAATGAACCAACTAGCAAGCATAAGAGTGCTAGAGCTAGTGGCAATACCAATGGAACTATTTGTGGCTATTCTAATCCATCAAAACCTACATCATCTAATATAAATGGTGGTGGTGGTGATATTATTGAAGACCAATACGATGATTTTTTATCAATGATGACTGTGTTGACACTAGCCATTATTATTATTATTTTGACTAATATTTGACTATTAATATGGTGGTCTTGTTGATTAAACAATATAAGATGCTACAAGTGGTGTATTATTACTGCTGCAAATATGTATATATTTCTGATTTATATATGTTTTTGTATGAACAAACCCAACCCCAAAAATGTTGACCGAATCTGTGAACCAAACCCTTGAACTTAAACCCATACCAGTACCAAGACCAGTAATTAGGTGCACAGGAAAACATGAGGAAGCTCTGCATTTCGATTTTGAAACATCTAATATGTTGATTGGGTGTCAAACATGTAAGATCTTTTAAACAAAGAAAGCATGTAAACAAAGCATGTAAACAAGCTCATAATGAACCGGAAAAGCCCCCGTTACAGTTTAACTTGAAAAAACTCAAACAAAAAGATTCAATATATATATATATATATTATATATATATATGCTCTGAAGAAAAAATGCAGAAAAAAGAAAAAATAAATACATTTCTATTACCTCAACTGCTTTAGCAGGCAGTCTGATGATACGCTTTTTATCATGTGTACTACTAGCCGCATGCACTCCTCCAATCTCCTCTCCTTCTTTGCTAGTGTTATTTTTAACTTCTACAAAAGGATCTTTTCCAACATCTGTATCAGGCTGCTTTACGCTTCTAGATCTCCTGCTTGGCCCCCAGTCTTCATCTTCACTCAACTCATCTTTATTGGATTCATCTTTGCCAAACATTTCCTGTATGAATATATAAAGGATATAATCAGATTTTCAGAAAACCTTTGTATTCCTGAAACTGGAGCTGCAACCATGATTAGTGTATTCCACAACAGTATCCAGCTGTATTGCTGAACATGTTTTCGATTCCTATGTACTAAGAAAAATACTAAATCAAATCAGATCCATTTAAGAAACTTAGAAGTTAATTGTAGGTGGGAAACAGATTAGGAATGGATAAACAAACAAGAAAATTTCATTTACTGTGAGCACAACATGCAATAATAGAGACAGAAAGCATAAAGCAATAAGACAATTTCATTAATCGCAAGCATAAAAAGTAAATTTATTTTATATGTTACACACTGAAACTCCTAATCCATCTGCTGCAACTATGCCTATAATTCTGCCATTAATCAGCCTCACTTCACTCACCTTCCACCTTCTCTCGTCCACCACTACCTCTGCAGTATCACACCTACCCCCAAGCAATGGAACAAACAATAGTGCAAGCAACCGTCACCTGCCTACCTCTCTCTACTAATTGCACTGAACCATGAGTCAGCACTGGTCGTGATCTAGTCAGTGTTGGTATAATATTGAATGGACAAAATGTTGCCTCCTCAAATATTCTCTCAAAATAACAGGTCTCTTCATCAATATAAGACAAAACTGATGGATAAAAAAATTTGCTGAATGTCATCCTTCGTAAAAAGCATTTAATAAACAAGTACACCATAAGACCCATTTAGATTCATGAAAAATTACTGACAAGTAGCACATAAAATACTAAATGATCATGTAGCTAGACAACTTGGATAAAACATAAATGTACTACAAATATATCCAAATCCCTGTTGATGTTTGATAGCTTCAGTCGGATAAACCTATAAATAATTATATATGAGATATCATTTATATGTGTGTGTGCGTGTGTGTGCGCTCTTTATATTGAGATATAAGGTCATTGTTATATGAGAAAAAATTAATATAATATATATATGGGATTAAATTTGTTATTATTATTAATTATCTGATTAATGAATAGACGTGTCCCATGAAGGGACATGTCTATTCATGGCCTATTCTCCATATATATAAATCTAAGAGGATGTTGCATTTGGAATGCACATACCTAATAAAGGCAGTGCTTAACACATTTGCAGCAGATCCAGGAAATCTAACAATCCCTGGTATGTGCTCGATGATGCAATTTCAAACTATTCATGCACATGTCTCTTAAGATTCTTGAGAATTTATTTGAGGTTGTGATAGAGTCTTGACAATATATAACAAGATCTCTTTAAAAATATAATAACTAAAGCAAATTGTGACAGTTAAATGTAAGATTTGTCAGGGTGAAATGCTTAGAGGCAGTATACACAGTCTATGTGCCTAAGCTTTCTGTAGGGGAGGTATGCTTAAACAACCTCTGAGAAATTATGTTTGTTTACCATAATAAATACTACAAAATGTAAAGGTTAACTTACAATAATAATGTTGTAATCTAACATTTCATTACCACTGATATTGCCAGTAACCTTATGCAATTTGTAAATTGTTTATTGACAGACTTCCTAATATTGTATTTAATTCATATCTTTAATTATAAAGATATTCACTCATTCTATCAGAAAATGGTATCAGAGCACTTGATGGTTCTGCCATTACGAAAAATATGTTTCTAAATTTCTAATCAGGTGAAGTTTCCTCTCTCCTCTGCACTTGCAGCTTTGTGAAGATTTAGGCTTGTGTATGTACAAAGTGTGAGCAGACAACAATTAACTCCTGAGGAAAGAAGCAGCACCAAAAAGAGGTAGAACACATTGCCAATGTGTGATGTCTCCTATTAAAAATTAACATAATTTGCCCTAGAATTCTTCAATGAGGCCTGGATTAATGCCTTAATTTAGAGCCTGCAACCAAGTAGTTATAAATAGATAAATAAACATATATTTCAAAGATGTTACAAAGGGAACTTCAATCAATATTACATAAGATGAGCAAATATGCATAATTCCACAATGCTATTAAAAGAATTCTAAACACCATTATAAATAAATACATTATACAAGTGGGATGCTTTCAGATTTTTCTCAATAAGCCATCTGCTTCATTAAGTACCTTGGGGAATCATACAAGGTGCCTTGAGAATGTGTAATGTCCCCTTTTGGGACATTAAGAGTTCTAAAGTCAAATTCATAAGATATTAATTTTGGCTTAAGGGAGGTTAATGAAAAGTTATCAAATGGGCAAATTAATATTATTGAGCTAAAGGTGACAAAAAAGGAAAAGACGAAAAGATAGAAAAAGGGAACTGAAGGGTCACCATTTTGAGCATAAAAGAGGGAAAGCTTCATCCATTTGAGCAGCTTGGATATATGTTTGGATTATTGTTTTTTGGAGAATTTGGGTTTCTCTTGGGGAAACATTGGGAGAGTACACCTACCATTTCAGACCTAAGGACGCAAATCTTTAGGCCATTGTTAGTGTGGATTGGACGTAACCCCAGTTCATCACTGCAGTGGATTCAAGATAGTTCACGCTGGGTTTACAGGTTCTTTTAAATGTTTTCAATCTAACTGTTATTGTTGTTTATAAGGTTGGACTCTATGCATGTTACTGTGTTGCTGATTTATAATACAATAGCAAATCTGATGTGTCAAAACTGAATATTTTAATAAGCATTAGTTCATTTACTGGCTTATATTGTTGGTTGGGTTTGCTGGAATTATCTATTATATGTTGAAATATGTTTATGAGAAAAATTAGTAGAAATATTTTATCGGTATGCCTCATATATGAGCGACAAATATATTTATTTAAGGTATGTACATGCTATACATTGGAGACAAACATTTACTTGAAGGACTGGGAATTATTTGATATGTGGGACCCAACTGTGTTGAAGCTACTTAATAAGAGTTCATTAAAATTAATCCTAGTGGCCATTTCATAATCTCCAGTCATATTATAAGCCATCTTCATTTCAGGAGCTCATATCTTTATGTTTGGTAATTGAAATGAAAATATTTGCCTCAATGAGAATAGATGCGTTCTTATAGGCAAACATTGGCTACTATGAAATATTTGTCTAGTAGGAAATATTTTATTTCTGGTGGTGGAAATTGTCTACAGTTGGAACATAATATTTGATATTCGTGGCATTCTATCGGAGTGCAATCTTGGAGAATTGCAAATTCACAGTGTATTGTATGCATCACTGGGTTTACAGATACTGTGAATCAAGTGTGAAGTGATTGTGGAAGCAGGAGTCTACAATTGAATATTTTTATGTAACCATAATTTGAGGAACACCTAAAACAGCGTTCCTTATAGTCTGAGCTATGTATGTTGAGGATTCAATATGTTGTCGTGAATGAAGTTTGAGGTGGCATTACATGCATTGGGTAGCCATATACATAACCAAGAGTCCAAACATTTAGCAACCTTCAAATAATTCAGAAGGAGAAATATTATCGTCAAAAATGTGCCAATGATTATCAGCGTCAACAATTAGCAAGGAAAATAACATGTGAAGGAATGCAAGCAAACATAATATTTTCAGCAATTCATACAACACCAGAACATGTATTTCTGTAACCGTTTGTACGTCTGATGTGTTGAATGACTAATAAACTGCGAAAGGCAGTAGTATCGATAGATATCGATGTTGTTCTACTTGGAGGAATCTAGCGGACACGTCAGTTATCAAACTATTCATTTGCCATTAGAAATCTTGCTATGTAATACATTATGATGCCGCCACTATTGTTGTGAAGCATATCGAGTGCTTTCTAAATTTGAATTTCCTGGGCGCTATTTACCAGAGAACGGATACGCAAGAGATTGCAAGAAGACTTACGATGATTTGCAAATGAATTAGTTGTAAGAAAATTCATCGAATGAAGAAAAGGGAACAACTTGATGTCGCATGGAGAGGTAAATGGATTTTGTAGGGATCTTGTCACGGAGCATTGACAACCAATTAATCAAGAGCATTGAGAATTTGTTTTCTTGCAAAGAGCTAAAGGAGCATCAACAAAGAATTGATGTGGGACCCAGTCATAGCTAGTACGTTTTTAATTGCGACAGAAAACATAAGTTTTGTGAAAAATAATCCTAAATGGTCGCTATATTGGAGTCATCGTATTTGGAAGTCCACTCTTCACCTTGAAGAAGCTATAGGAGGCTTAAATTATCCATCTTCAGTCGTTGACCCAACCTTGTCTCCAAAATTTGGCAACCAGAATTTACAAATCTTGGTGTATTATTATCTCATTCCTGAGAACTGTTCTGAGAAGCATTATGTATATTGCATATTGCCTGTGGGACACCTGATAATTCACTTGGGAGTGTGAAGGAATATTGTGATCCGTCTGATAGAGCAGGTGATTCACAATTAATTGATTTTGAATGTTGCTGACATATATTTAATTGTGTTAGTTGTGTACCTGTCTAATTTAAATCTGAATTATAAAGTGTCTGCGAGCAAAATTCTGAGTAACAGTTCTTCCTAGCAATGCACTATAACCACCCCTCACATTTAACTTGGAAGTATCTGAGAACAAACTTTAGCTAATTCCCCTTACCAGTAATGGTGAGCATCATATTGGTTTAGAATATCTCAAAGGGCTTCTATCTATTTGACTAAATCACCTAGCTACTGTTGGTAGAAGGAAATTGGTCGAACGTGGAACTGAGACTATTCATTCAGATGATTCCACCAATTTGTGACTATTGGATATATGTTGGGCAAAATATTTCCAATACAAGAACTGTTATCTAGTGTCATTTTTACAATGGAGGACTTCTATGACAATTTTTCTATGGTGAGTAGTGATAACAAGATACAAGAGCAAACACGCAAATTGTTTAACATAATTCCAGAGTATTTGAGCAGAAGGATAGAGGGCAAAGCTTGAAGCAAAAGACTTATGTCTATCTGAAAGTTGAACTGTGGTGTTGCTAAAGCAATCTACTGAAGTTGTGCGCCCACTAATTGTTTGAATTCTTTGAGCAAATTGGAAAGTTTTGGTTGGAACCGAGTGTAATATCCCTTTCTAGATATTTTACTAAAAACCTGTGATATAAACTTGCAGATTTAAATCCAAACAGTAAACCAATACTTGATAACAATTCCAAAACCTTAACCGATTTGTAACCCGCAGATTTGCATACAAAGAAACTCAAAAAACTTTGTTTTATTTCTCCAATATTCAAAAAGTACATATATAAACCAGGAATTAACACAAATAACCACCAAGTGTGTTACTATATTATATAACAGCAATACAATAACATGCAACTATCCAAAAGACCCAATCTTATAAACAGTAAAAGCAGTCTATAAGAAGGCTAGGTTTGCGTCCAACCTTCAAATGCTTCTTCAAGGGTTTGTGTCCTCAAAGAAATAACCAGCAACTGTTTCCAACTCCCAAATTAATATTTGTTTTAAATGTTATATTTTCATATTTTCCAATGTCTTGTTGTACCTTTATCACTTTTCCCAATGTGATACACGTTCTTTTAAGTAATGTGGGATAAAGCACCTTTTTGTCCTTTAGTCACTTAAGTGAACATAGTACCTTTTTTTAAAATAAATTGACAAGTTAAATGAACTTTAATAGTCACTTAGTCAATAAACCATATAGTCATCAGGCATTAAAATATCAGATCAAATAAACTCGGATAAGCACATGCAATAACTCCTTGGAAAGCTCTCGGCGAGACGTTTCCAAACCAACACAAGGATATCAAGAATATTGAGCTTTGTTTACTTATTAAAAATAGTAAGTATCCAATCAACCTGCCAAAACTGCTCTGATGGGTCTGAAACTGAAAATGCCTAGGCCAACCCTCGAACTGAGCCCTGTAAAGAACCTTTTCGCCCTCGAAACCTAGGCGAAATGAGCCGGCAATACAGAATTTTAATGTCCCAAAAAAAAGGGGACATTACAAAGCCTATCTTCTCAAAGATTGCTTGCCCTCAAGCAATCTGCTCATACCTACAAAAACCAAATGCCAGGGTCCCATAATCGCCTAGAGAACAAGATTCTACTCCTCAGCTGATGTAACCCGGCATGCATCATCCCAAATCCAGAATGGTGAAACAATACAATAGGAGTCGATGTGCCAAATAACTAAATGCCAGGATCCCAAGTCTCTCCATAAAGGGACACCAACTGCCATGTGTTGTTGTCCTGTGTGCCAATACCCTCAGTCACCATGAATGCCTCACTCCATGAGTAACTCTGCGAGTCTCTACTGTCAAGTGAAGATGGGAGCTCAACAATATACCAATATCCACCACAAGATGATAGCAACAAAAATCTCCAACAAGCTCCCCGATAAAAAGCAATACATAGGGAAACTCCACCTGGATCCCAAGTGAACTAGTGCTCTATCTGAGATACCCCTGACCAGCTCCTGAAATATTTGTACCACTATACCACTCCTATAATATCTATATCGATGACAATGATAAATCCGGCTAACCTGACTCCACCATCATATCACCCTAGTGAGAACGAAGTAATCCTAATCTCTGGAACTCTGATGTGTCAGAAGGCTGAAACACATAGATCATAATCATGTGACTATGTAACAACATAGCATAGTCCACCAAATGTAAGATACTATTAACACTTGGATCTCCGATCACCTAATCAACATGATCTTGGATTAAAGAAAGAGTGGTTGGTGAATCACCAACATCATGAAAGCTAACACTGTCTTCAAGATACTGCTGAAATAAAAATGCAGACAGCTCATGGGGAACGTAGAATAATGTGTGTTCTTCCCACTCATTTGCCAATAACTCAGTGACCCTTGAAGGCCAAATAGAATCAGCGAAAATACTACTAACATACACAGGTAAATCACTGATAGCTGGAATATACCAACGAGTAAAATCACCAATCAACAAGTGGGTCGTGGCCATCTCATAAGAGTTAGGTTTGGGTGATAAAACTATGCGTAAGCTGAATATTCCCTTAGAGCATGCTAAGGATAAATCTGAACTTCCTACCCCACCATAAGTACTCTCACTTATGTCAACATCTTCATAAAAGGATGTCTCACCATTAATTGTAATCTCTAAATCATCCTCACTTGTTGTATCATTGACCATGTGCTCCTATGAAAATGTACAGTTGTTGTCATTAAAATCAGAATTTTCAGACTCATCAACTTGCTGATCCATAGAATTTTTCTCAACGTAGAAAGTCTCAAACAGGGAACACGTGATTGAATCACATCGTTTGCCTTCACATCTACCCACTTAATGAATTCCTTCAATGATTTGCGAGATTTCTTGTGCCCTTGAACCCCAATTATCTTCTTCATGAGTGGCTGCCCCACTCGTTTGGTTTTCAACTTTATGGATGTAGTAATGCATTAAGCTCAATTGGAGGCATAGCTCATCTACCTCATTCTCCTTGTCCTTTCCAAATTTTATGGCTAGATCTCTATCCATTAATAATTGCAAGTAATCATATTTTATCATTTTCAAAGTTTCAAAAATAGTATGTAAGAGAGGACTTGTGACACTGCATACACTACCATGTCTCTCTTCTGTCACAATCTTCCGCATGAGATCCTCAACCAATTTGGAAGTATCATCCATCCTTGTCAACACATGGACAATCTTGTCCTCTTTGACCAAAAACATATCCAATAAGTCAAGGAGCAATAAAGGTTTTTGACCATCTCCTTCGAACACAAGTGGGCTACTTTCCATAGAATTTTCTGATTTTTCGTCACCTAGGGGATCAACATTTTCAGATATGTCCTCTAACTCAACGTGTGTTTGATCATCTATTCTGCCAACATTGCAGTCCATTTGCTCCTCAAAATCTAACATAATTTCCAGCCTAGTATCACTATAAAATTTACCCAAGTTAATTTCCATGTCACCAAATAAGAGGCTGGTGTTTTCCATGTCTAAATAAAATGGGGAGTTGCCAACGTTGGCAGTTTGGTCAACTCTTCTAACTAGGCCATCAATATGCTCATCAAAAGGACTAGTGTAAACAGCTCCATAAGATACTTTTGTCTCCCAATTACCTGTTAGTATACTTGTGCCCTTATTAGTACTACTATCAGGTTGGTTGATATCTTCCCTATGCAAATTTCCGTAACTATCCTCTGCAAGGAGATCTCGAGCCAATTCATAGTATTTTTTCCTTATCATATCTGTCTTGTTTTGCAGCTCTAGCTGAAAGTCCACATAATTAATGAAAGGAAATTCTTTTTGAAGCTTTGATGGAAATTTGTTATAATCATCGTATAGTCTCCTTACTTCAATTTTACAATTCATAACGGTCTTTAACTTGCCCATCCTGAGTGTACCTTGAATTCTTTTTTTTTTGAAGGTCTGCTGTAGCCATGTTTTGTGTCTTCACAACTTCTTGTCTTTCTATACTTGTATTGAAAGACTAATCAAAATTTGCTTTGTACTGTTGCTTGTATTAAATGGTTATTGAATTGTCACCTATCGATAACTTGCACTGAGATATGACCCTACGAAATATGGGTGGCCCTGTCCAACTTCCTGAATCTACTTCTGACTCAATGCCAAACACTGTAATAAATTTCACAAATTCTGATCAAAGAGTTACGATCTGGGCTTAAGATATTTCCTCAAACATTTACCATGAAATCAAGTCAGTCATAATGCTAGAATGCATCTTAATGGTAGGATTGGTTCAACTCCTAAATTACTCCCAATGCACTCGTCCTGGTTCCAAGGTTGCCTGCACTTTAACACCTGCTGAACCCGACTGTTCATGCTCATTCAACACATTTCCACTGTTACTCCCGCGGCTAGAATATGGAACTATGACTGGGTGGATGGTAATGGCATATAAATCTCCAGTTGTTATGCTCTTATTGCTTCCCAACATGGCCACTCTTTTCAAAAATATGGTGCCCTCAAGAGGAATACCTACTATTATCCCATCCAATAGTGCCTATAGGAGATCCTCTTACGCTCCAAATTAACAGTTCCTATAAGTGGCAATAGTTTTATTGCTGCCTCTACAATCTTTTCAGGCTTAGCTTCATCTTGCATAAGCTTAGGCACCAACTTGTATCCAAGAATGACATTTACAAGAGATATAAACTCTGAAGGAAATTTTTTAAAAATGCAATACCAATCCAATTTGATATTCCAGTAATTCTATATAGAACAACTTGAGGTACCTTCTATCAGATTTAGAAACATTAGAGCTATATTTTGCAGCTGAAACAATCAGTGGCCAAACATGCCTTAATTCTTAAGCTCGTGAAGCTGGAACCAATGCAATAACAAGCTCATCCACTTTAACCCCGAGGTTTGATCTGGCCTCCTCTCGTGATAAATGTTTGCCTTTGTCTACCAGTGGGTGACGAACATTTATCGCAATTAAGGTTCAGTTGCTACCTGGGAGTTTTGTCAAACAGTTTTCATACAACTCTGGGTGTGCTTAGATATTACTGTATTGATTCTTTTTCTATATTTTAGTCTCTACACTTGTTATACCTTAAGAAATTTGATGTTTAGACAGCAGCAGTTATAATAAAAAGTTGATAAATAACTAGAGTATACAGTCTCTATGCAAAACAGGTTCAGAATGAAGGACTTCAATTGTTCGTCATTAAACCAAAAAGTTGGCAAATGTTTCCAGTACCACCAATAGTGCAATTACTTCCAATATGATAACAGTCAGAACCCTCATGAGTTTCCCACCAAATGAAAATCAAACAGGGTTTAATTCAAAATTCATACCCAACTTAACTACAGCAAGAAGTATTGTTTTGAGAACAAACTCAGAATGTGACTGAGAATTAATAACAATAGAGTTTAATTAAGTGGGTTGGAATAAGCATAGACCTGTGTTCTTGCTGCCACTTGGTATGAGAGACCCAATTTATAATGAGGTGTAACACATCTAACGCCAGGTGCCCAGCTAGCTGCCTTCAACACGAATGCATTAAACTTGCAGTCCACGTCCTTATGCCTACTTTCATGGTGCCCTTGCCTTCATGCTAACGTTGTCTCCTTACTGGCTGCAGGTTGAGTTGGATAGAGGACATTTCCCAACGCGGAAGGTAACTAGTGATATCTTGTTATGCCTTGGTGTCCTGGAAAATACTGGCAGGTGTCTTCAACAAGTTTCGACTTCTCGAATACCTGTCAACTCGCTTCCAATGATATTCTTCCACTAAAAATCTCAATCGAGTTTCCTTCTACTTTTCGCAACTGCTGCTCACATTAATGTGATGAAGACTTTCACGACTTATTCCAATACTGGATCATGCGACCTTATCAACTACCATTCTTCAAAGAAATAAATCAATAAATAGGTACAGCACATTCCCAAACCTGATATTTCGACTGCACAACTCTTGTATTGACCCAGCTATTATCCATATTCACTTGTCGATTTCTGCCCGTATAATGCTCCAACTTCAAAGAGGAAAGGATTGGGGTAATGTCCAATCTATTCCAGAAAACTAAACTCAAGGGGTTTCATCCTCAGAGTTTCAGAGCAGTCACAATAAGCAACTAGAACTTCAAAATATTGAGTTATTTAATTCTTGTGTTGCATGATTCAACAGGATGGTAGCATTCTCGGCTCTGATACCACTGTAATATCCCTTTCCAAATATTTTACTAAAAACCTGTGATATAAACTTGCAGATTTAAATCTGAACAGTAAACCAATACTTGATACAAATTCTAGAACCTTAACCGCTTTGTAACTCGCAGATTTGCATACAAGGAAACTCAGAAAAGTTTGTTTTATTTCTCCAATACTCAGAAAGTACATATATAAACCAGGAATTAACACAAATAACCACGAAATGTGTTACTGTATTATACAACAGCTATACAATAACATGCAACTATCCAAAAGACCCAATCTTATAAACAATAAAACCAGTTAGATTGGCAATATAGATAAAACCTGTAAGAAGGCTAGGTTTGCATCCAACCTTCAAATGCTTCTTCAAGGCTTTGTGTCCTCGAAGAAATAACCAACAACTATTTCCAGCTCCCAGATTAATATTTGTTTTAAATGTTATATCTTCATATTTTCCCATGTGGAGCTTGTTGTACCTTTATCACTTTTCCCAATGTGATGCACGTTCTTTTAAGTAATGTGGGATAAAGCGTCTTTTTGTCCTTTAGTCACTTAAGTGAACATAGTACCTTTTTTAAAAATAAAGTGACAAGTTAAATGAGCTTTAATAGTCACTTAGTCAATAAACCATATAGTCATCAGGCATTAAAATAACTGATCAAATGAACTCGGATAAGCACGTGCAATAGCTCGTTGGAAAGCTCTCGGCAAGACACTTCCAAACCAACACTATGATATCAAGAATACTGAGCTTTGTTTACTTACTAAAAATAGTAAGTATTCGATCAACCTGCCAAAACTACTTTGATGAGTTTGAAATTGTAAATGTCTAGGCCAAACCTCAAACTGAACCCCGTAAAGATCCTTTTCGCCCCCGAAACCTAAGCGAAATAAGCCGGCAACACAGAATTTCAATGTCCCAGAAAAAAAGGGGACATTACACTGAGTCTGAAATATTAGTTGGAAAAATGCCTAATCAAGACAAGGTTACGAAGGACCTTGCTCAAATTAAACAATAGTTAACCCATAATTTCCAATCTGATATAAGAGCAGATTACTCGACATCTATGATGAATATATTAAATTTCCAGCACGAGTTCAAAGCAATTTATCTTTTTCTGGTTATATAAACTTTCATTCAAAGCTACAAAACAAGATTGATATGGCAAAGAAGTAGTATGAAGTGGCCCAAGACCTTCTTGCAAAGGATAGGTGCAAAAATTTGCATGAGGAGTTCTCAGCAGTCAAAATACAGGATATAGATGGTTTGGAAAAAGAACAACCAACAAACAACTATTTACAGCCTTTACATGATCATGGGATAGCTATTAATAGTGGCACACGTTTGCTGACAGGCAATTTGGATGTACAAGGACCTTACAAGGCTGCTTGTATTAATGCTTTTGGTAAGCATGTTGATAGCCCCTATGTGGAAGTTGACCAATCAGCTAATGATGACGACTCCCCATCTTATGTGAGTGTGGATGCTGATTTTATTCAGACTTAATGGTCTCTACAGAGGGTATGGATTCCTTGTGTGATGAGTTTTCTTTAGAACATAATCCTGTCCTTAGTTCCTATAAGCAGCTGGATATGAAGAATCAAGAATGACATTGGTGATGCAAATATATATGATGAAACACTTGCTTCCACCTCATATGCATTTGACTTATCTCCACTAATGGAGGGAGATTATGAGATGCAAGGTATTGGGAAACAGTTGGATGTGCTAGTGACTGAGATGAATCAAAATCACAAACAGATGACCCAACTGATTTCAAAGTCGAGATTCAAGCAGAGAATGATATCACTTTTTCTAAGAGTGAAAGGTGATGATACAGTTGCGGCTTTAGATTTGCAAGACATTTCTTATGAGACACTGCATGAGTTGGGCACACTTGAGGTGGAATGTGATGACGATTTATGTTAGGTTAAGTCAGATGATGCAGTTGTTGGCATGAGTTCCCCAAGACATGTATTTGATGGTGATGCAACGATAGTGGGAGTAGGAGCATGTGATGATATTGTCATATCAGCAGCTACTTCTATGTCAGTTGAGCCATCCATTGAGGAGTTTAGTAGTATGCATGTGGTTGTATATGTGTGCTTCGATGATAGTACACTTGTTATTGTTCATGAGGTGAGCGATATAGTGATAGTCATGTTACACTATCGATCAATAAAGTGTTGATGTTCACTTCATGGACAATCCTACGTTTGACATGGATTCAACATTGTCTTATGACAATCCGTTGTTTGAGTTTGAGGTTGATCACTCACATGAGTGGAGTTGGGCTCAGTTTCCACCATCTATAAGGATTCGGTTTTGTATTGCGGCAGTTAGTAACGTTCCTATGTCCACAGATTTTGACATGGCTATACCTATGGTTGATACAGTTGGCATGAGTGCATATGGTTCTCCTGTAGCTATGCCTCTTCAAGGGATTGTTGATCTGAATTCCAATCCAGTTTACATTATATGGGTGAGAACTAGGATGAAGATATTTTTTGTACGGAATTCTTATGGTGATATTCTAACTCCTACATCATTAGCACAAGTTTTGAGTGCTATACTACAAGTTATGTTGTTGGTCCTGATGATGTCAGTGATGTGCAGTTGGTTTAGTGTTAACAAGGGTATCATGTACTACTTCATTTGGGATCCAGGTAGAGGTTGGAGTTCACTGTTATTGTTGGATTGCTTGAGGGCAAGCAATCTCAAGAAGGGAGGACTGTAATGTCCCCATTGGTTGCCAACATGAATATTTCAGGGATTAGCCTAATATTGGATCCTCGTAGGCTAATGAGGATGGTAAGAAGGTCTTCTGAGGATTGGTTTGTCTCCAACATTCAGCAATTTATGGATTTGGGCCTACGTTTGATGTCATTTGGACTCCATTTTCCATACTATGTATAGTAAGTCAAGGGTAATAAAGATGGACCCTTTCTATTTTTAGAAAGTGCATTTGGTCACATGGGGAATTATGAGGCGAGATTCCTATTTCAAACAGCATGGCAATCACACAAGTATTTCAAGAGATATTAAAGTTTAAGTGACTGAAGTGATTTATTTAAATAATTTAATGTTATAAAGTTATAAAGTAACTTAAGTGACTAAAAGACGAAATTGGCTTTTAATCCCACATTGCCTAGTTCTTTGTGTCTTCCCTCATATCGAAGTTATAAAAGCGTGGAGCTAAATTGGGATTAACACAACGAATATATGAAATTAATATATTGACACATTCTGGTTGCTTAATGTGATTAGTCATAATCTCAAGGACGAAAACCCTTGAGAAGTACAAGCTGGACGTAGCTCCAATCTTCTTTTATGGAGTCTACATCAGATCATTCGAAGGTTATTGGATAGCCAAGTTTCTCGTGGGATATCAGATTGGCAAGATAAAGTATTGAACAGGTTGGTACGGCATTCATATTTCTATAACATCTACATTTTGTGGAGTTCACGTGGAAGGTTTCAGTCTATTGTCTGGGCACATAGATATAGTAAACAACTCCTCTGGAAAGGTCAGCATTAATACTACAGGCAGTCTGAAAGAGATTAAACTGTAGTTTGAATCCCTATATACCTTCAGCTAAGTCGTCTCTACAGATTTTACCAATTACAGCTGTGGTCTTGGACGTAGGTGATTATTCCATTAATGATAAAGGCGTGGGAGGAGAGTTGGCTGCCACAGTGAGAGAATAGGTACAGTTGGCAACTCACGGCATCATCTTCCAGAGTTCAGCGTGGTCGAGTTAAGGGACTCACGTCTTCACAGTAAATCGCAGTACAAGGAAGTGTTAATCACCATTAAAGGCAGCACTCTCCAGTTCACAGGGAGCATAAATAGTAAGAAAGACATCGGCTGACTGGTTAGGCGTGGAAAGACAGGAGAAAACGGGTTCTGCAGCAACAGTTAATCTTTGGCATTCATCAAGAGTACGGGTTTGTATCCATCTGTCTCTCATCTCAACTATTTGCATGCATAAATGTTATGTTAAACTGTTCTGTATCTTCCGGATTGTAGTTCAAGAATTATTAAATCTGAAATCTGGTTACAATTCATTATTTGAATTCTGAGATTATTTCTCTAACTCCAAACTGTGAAATCACCGCTATCATTGTTATAGTAGATACTCGACACTCATTGGTTTTAGTTTAAGATTCAGTAAAATATCTTGATATTACAATGTGTTTGTTCAAAGACATTTCAGTTACACTATAAGTGTTTGACGAAATTCCACCAGCCTGGTATTCTATTATCGTTTCATTTACAACAAAGATTATTATAGGCATACCTTGATTATATAGCTACTAGTACAAGCTATGGAGCGGAGCACCTTGCAAATGGACATGGGACCCTCGTATTGGATTATGGATTCATGATTGCTTGAGGGCAAGCAATCTCGAGGGATGATTTGTAATGTCCCCCTTTTGTGTCAATAAGAATCTGAAGTCAAATTCATAACATATTAATTTTGGCTTAAGGGAGCTTAGTGAAAAGTTATCAAATGGGTCAAATTAATCTTATTAAGTGAGCTAAAAGTGACAAAAATGTAAAAGACGAAAGGACAGAAAAAGGGAACTGAAGGGTCACCATTTTGAGCATAAAAGAGGAAAGCTTCATTCATTTGGGCATGCTTGGATATATTCTTGGATTATTGTTTGTTTGGAGAATTTGAGTTTCTCTTGGAGAAACATTGGGAGAGTACAGCTTCCATTTCAGCCCTGAGGACGCAAACCTTCAGGACATTGTTGGTGGATTGGACAAAGCCCCGGTTCATCATTGGAGTGGATTCAGGGCAGAGTTCACGCTGGGTTACAAGTTCTTTTATATGTTTTCAATCTGACTATTATTGATGTTTACAAGATTGGACTCTATGCATGTATTCTATTGCTGATTTATAATACAATAGCAAATCTGATGTGTTAAAACTGAATATTTTAATGAGCATTATCAGTTCATTTGCTGGTTTATATTGTTAGTTGGGTTTGCAAGAATTATCTATTATATGTTGAAGTCTTTTTATGAGAAAAATTAGTAGAATATCCATTTGGGATATAACAGAATGTCCATCAAACTCAGGAGCTCAGAATTACACTCCCCATAGAGCCTCCTAGTCCCTCTCAGGTCACAACTATTGGAATGGATCTTCGGCTACTCGTATTCTTTGCATGTATCCATCCCCTCCTCCTTTATAGAACAACTTAGTGGTTGTAGGCATTAGGGAATCTTCATCTTCATGACCCCAATAACACACTCACATCATGAAGTACCATGCAGGATCACACAAGGCACCTTGAGCTTGTCCACCAAATACTCACCATTCAGCCTCCCAGTCCCTCTCGGGTCACTACTACTCAAATGCACCTTGTATTCCTTGAAAGAACCCTATCCTCCAAGTCTTAAAAGAATATTATCGTTGTAATGCATGCCTGGTATATTATTAACTATGCCTATTATATGCAATGAAAAATCTGCATTTATCAAATGACGACATTTAACAAGTTGAGCAATACACTGTCCTTCATACAAATTAACAGTCATACATACATACATACATACATATATATATATATATATATATATAGAGAGAGAGAGAGAGAGAGAGAGAGATTGCTGATCACTGTGAATATTTGCTGAGTTTGCAGATTGCATTGAAGTGCTCATAGATGTTCTCTTTATATATATATATATATATATATATATATATATATATATATATATATAGAGAGAGAGAGAGAGAGAGAGAGAGAGAGATTGCTGATCACTGTTAATATTTACTAACTTTGCAGACTGCATTGAAGTGCTAATAGATGTTCTCTTTCTTCACTTCCTATGAGTATTTGAAGATGATGATCCTCCTTCCTTGAAAAATGAACTAACATTTATACCTTTCAATGGGATGAAGGGATATGCCTCTTCAAACAGAGATCTGTTTGCAATGGAGGTGTCTCTTATCTTCATGTGTCTTACCGTTAACTAACCTTCAAGTTGATCACAAATTTTGGAAATTAATCCATCCATCCATACAAATCTTCACTTGATCTTAATTGCTCTCATTTGATTATTTTTGGGAATCATTGTTTTTTTATCATTGCTTCCCTCAGTCCTTAATAAGTGCTGCCCTAGTTCTTAAATCTGCTGTACTGATTCCGGGCAGTTGTGAACTTATGCATCCATACTGATTTTGGAAAGGCAGAAAATGGTAGAGTCTCATCAATAAGACCATTTTCATGAGCATTGATATGGAGGAGCATTACTGTCCACCCTTATTGAGTCAAAAATTTCAAACTTTTGGACTTCCATTTGAGAATATCAAATTCCATGATTAAGCATGTGAAGATATATATACTTGTTGCTTACTGATGTTAAAGACATTCTTAAGTCTAACTCGCATCATACTTGATATTAAGGACAAGCAGCATGTTGCAAATAACATAAAAGAAAAATGTGCATAAGGAGCAATATCCAATGAAATAAAAGGAGTAATCACTGACAACTGGGCTTGACAGCAAAAATAAGACTGAGATAATATTTTCTAAAGACAACAATATGATAGCTCCAGCGGTAGCAAGAGGATGAATATCAGCAAACATTTTATAAAGAATTAAAAAGAAGATTCTATGATTACTAGTTTTGTAGCAGCCAGTCATGTGAAAGCAAAAGCTGAACGGGGTCGAATCTCCTAAGTCACAATTTGGGAGTATATACTGTGAATGAAGTGCTGTTGATATGTAAGAGAAGCAACCTGTATAGACATGAAATGCACATATACCCAATCTTGGTGCAAGTCTATGAAGGATTTTGTGAAAATAGCTTCATGATTACATTCACATCTGTAGTTTCTGAATTCATCGTTCTCCTCATTTTGGTAAAGCCATCTTCATGAATGTTGCATGAAATGGTAACGTTGAACATAAACAGTCAACGTTCAAACATATACCAATGGGGGACCGTGCCATAAGCAAGAGAATACACAGAAGGAATGTAAAATACAGCTCTGACGTTCTGGAGATACCACTGACATACAAACTGATAATACTGCATATTTAGGGACTGTACGTAGTTAAAATTCCATGTGATGTGCACAATAGTTCATGAAGACACCCAATAACCCGAACGCCAAGAGATGATGGAATGCAAAAACACATTCAGCGGTTGAAAATCGTGGAAGGAGGAAAGGCCAGTTGAACCCGAAAATCCCGATGTGCCCTTATAAATATTGGAGATAGACCAATCTAGTGATTGGTTACTACCGGTATTGCCACTCGGATAGAAAGGACGTTGGAGATTTGACGGAAATCGCAATTGAAGGATTGGATATTTACGATGTGCAAAAGGGTCATTTTCTCATCCACGGCAATGATCAATCGATCTATTTATGGCAATACAAAGGAGCCCGTCGGAATCTATGTAATGTCTTAGTTAGCACGTGGGAGAATATTTCCACAAATCGCTTGTTCAATTCATTCTAAACAAAAGATAATGGTGCCATCGAAGCAGTATGATGTTCAGAAGTAAACTAGCAATCGTATTAAAGAAAGATAAATAAATTTGCCACTTAGCATATTATCTTCAAAAGGCTCCGTGAATACAAAGTTGAAGACTTGTGTATAATCAAGAATTTGCAATTAAAATTTATTTTAAGAAGACAATATAATTTAAATGTTAATAATGAAAAGACATAAACTTTGGACTTGAAAAGTCACTTCATCAAATAAAGATATAAAAGGAAGTTATTATTTTAGAAAAAACATATCCAAACATTACATATTCTCTTAGGAGAAAGCATTTTATTTATATTATTTCCCATGGAGGAATAAGGGGCTCATTATGACTTTGTAATATAAATTCTATTATTTTATTTTAATAATAAAATAAAATGTTCTTTATTATTAAAGGCGTGGAGATTTAAACTGCAGGCGAATCATTCTTTGCAATTATTTTCTGGAATTCTGTATACAATTTAAATATTGGATAAGCGGACAAGGTCATTTAGCATTTAAATTCGATCGTCACAGATAGTGTGAAATATTAAATTGTTTCTGTATCTGTGTCTAGTTTGTCTCAATTTGGACTAATTTAAAATTGCATATACATTTGATCTGTTGCATCTTGATTATTTAATTGTTGGCAATATAAATGCATGAAACATTATAAAGTTGTACGTGAAAATTCACTAAAGTTGACTCTATTGCCTGAATGAGCAAAGGCACTAGTCTTTCTATTATTGAAGTCAGAAAATTTATATATTCCTTCTACAAGCATCAAATTTATTATTATTCAATCATACAAAACATCCAACCATTATCCAACATCCAGTTTTTCATTTTAATTGAGTTCCAGGACTTTGCCAGCCGGAGAACTCCAGAAGTTTAAATTCGCTAAAGAAAAGCCTTGAACCAGATAGTTAGCGTTTGAGGTGAAGGTTTACCCGCCTGGGTGTAGTGGAGCCTGAAGTGCAGGGGAATCGAGAAGTATTCCTGTTCGTTGGCCAGAACTGATTGAGAAGTCTTATTGGAGAAGTGGCAGGCTCTTGGATTTCCAATCTGCGGTTTTGGGAACCAACACACCCTTCCAAAGACTGAACAAAAAACTATCATAAATACCAAAATAATAGTGATATATATATATATATAGAGAGAGAGAGAGAGAGAGAGAGAGAGAGAGAGCTGGCCACTATTTATATTTACTGTGTTTGCAGATTGTATTGAAGTGCTAGTAGATCTTCTCTTTCTTCACTTCCTATGAGTATTTGGAAATGACAATCCCCCTTCATTGAAGGTCGAGTTAACATTTATAACTTTCACTGGGGTGAAGGGATATGCCTCTCAATACAAAGATCTGTTTGTAATGGAGGTCTCTCTTATCTTCATGCATCTTGAACCTTAACTAACCTTGAAATCGATCACAACTTTTGGAGATTAATCCATCCATCCTTGCTAATCTTCACTTGGTCATAATTGCTTTCATTTGATTATTTGTGGAAATCGCTGCTTTAATATCATGGCTTCCCTCAGTCCTTAAACAGAACTGTCCTATTTCTCATATCTGCTGTACTAATTTCTGGTCATTATGCACTTATGCATCCATAATGATTTTGGCGAGGCAGAAAATGGTTAAGTCTTATCAATAAGACCATTTTCATGAGCACTATATGAAGGGGCATGATAGTCCACCCTTCCCAATATTGCTCGTCTCCGAGCAATGATAGAACAATCACAAAGCCTAATCTTTTGCTGTGGTATTCTGATGTTATCATAAGTGGTGGATTCGGATTGAAACATACATATTTTCCCTTTTACTTTGAATGTGAGTTATATAACCACTAGTTGAAAATTGGCAGGGTTTAAGACAAGTTTTCTCTCATCAATTGTAATTGTAAGAAATTGTTTTGGATGGTCTTATGAATATTTCCTCGAGATGAGGCAAGGGAAAACTTCCCATATATTGAGAAGTGAATTGAAAGCATGACTGAAATCTATAAACTGAAATGTAATAAATTCAAATCTTTTTGGTCCCCTCTAGTTATTCTCATATTTTAGTTCAACTAAAAATATAGCATACACCGAGTGTGAATTTTAAAAGACAAAGTATACACGTGAATATATGAGGACAGAAAGCATACACTAAGTATACAAATTTAATATATCCGGACACAAAGACAAAGCATACATGCACTGTTAGGCCTGTTAAGTAACATGGATCAGTTCTGCAAATGTAATTATATTGCCATTGTTATAGATATGTTCCAAATGCAGATTTGGATCTCATATAAGTATGAGAGGAGTGAAGAGACATGTCTCCAAGGTTTAAACATCATTAATTAGTATATTAATAATATAAATAACCATATGTATAATATATACATTATTATATATATAATATAGCATATGTAATGTATAATATATAATAATATGTATATAAAAGAATATTTATTTAATGATGATTTACCATCAATAATGAAACTCATGATCATATCAATCTGACTATAATTACAAACTTAAGACTCCCTCTTAGTTAGGAAGGATTGATATAGAACATTTATGTTCTCGAGTATATGAAGAGATATCATCTCAGTATGATGTTCCAAGAATGGCATATTTAAGGATATCAACATAAATCTATCAACACACATATATAATAACATATATTACATATGGAATTGGCTTTGATTCACAATGAGGCTAAATTTCTCAACACTTCTCTAGCAAAGAGGGAATTGAAGCAAATTCTATAACTTTAATGTAAGTTTAAACACCACCTTAAGTGTGGTCTATAATAAATTTATGTTATGGTGTCCAGCAAGATCTGGCCTGAAGAACCATAACAATTTAATTTCATGGTGTCCAGCGAAATCTGGCCCAAAAGACCATGATAACACTCACTCCAACACATTTTGGTGTTAGGAGATAGGTCTACTATTGATAAGATCATCACCATTCAATAGTTACCTTCTGTTCGTTATCATAACTTCCGGCACTTCGGGACAAGAACTTAATGTAGTCTATTATGATAATAGATCCAACTATTGATAAGATCATCACCTTTCAATAGCTCCCCTCTAAATATATACATTAATTAAAAATCGTCACCTTTCATGACATAATCACAACAGCTTCATGTAGTAACTCACATGATATCCACCATGAACCAAGTCAAAGGGTGGACCCACCATAGCTGCTACTAGAGGGTGGAGCAAGGGTTTTCACCTCAGACTTCTCTCTCATAGAGGAGAGTGCATTACAAAGAATTTCTCTTAGAACTTCTCCTCATAGAGAAGATATCATCCAAAAGTTTTGCATCTCAAAATTTCTCCCTCTGAACATCGATCTTTGGAAGTCAAGTCCTCTAGTTACTTCCTCAAAAACTCTCTTCACCCAAGGATGCTTGTCAAACTCACGCTGAATTTGATATCAATTTTCTGATTTTCTGGTGATAAGTCATCACTTCCTCATGATATACGTAGAAGTAGGTCCATCAACATCATGCAGTCACCCACATTTATTTCTAGACTCCCTCTGAGTATCAATCTTCTAAGCTCCTATGTTGCCTTAGAAGAAGTGTCATACTCCCTCTTAATGTAGAAGGATCTCATAATTTCAATCATTAAAGATATTTGCTTCAAGAGCCTCCCTTCATTCATCTTGATCGTCAAGATCCTTGGAGCTACTATCATTAGATTGAGTCTGCAATATATTTGATAGCGTGTGTAAAGTACCAACCTTCTATTCCTGTAAGAACATCCTCCAACATAAAGAAAAAGATCAAGGCAAATAATCCTTATAGTATGTATAGAATTACAAATAAGAGAGAGACCTAAAAAGAGTAGATAGATGTAAAAGATTAAAAATACTTATCTGCACATGAAGATTCAGAAATTGTCTTTTTAGATTATTTGAGAATGGAACATCTCCCCTATAAATAAGGTTCAAATGGGAATGGAACATTGACAATTTTACCCCCCACAATGTAAAATTTCCACACATTCTTCTATTGTTGAACAATTTTGTATAAAAAATTTGACAAGTCCTTTCTAAACTTGCTCTTTTCGTCTATTGATGGTCCAAATATTCATTTAGTTTAACAGTAGAAGCGAATACATCCTTCCATTTTATCAAACTCGTCCACATATCATAGTCTAAAATTTTCAATTTCCTTTATATAAGCATTTGTCAAACAATGCGAATGGAACATTGATTACTATTTCACCCTACAATGTGAAGTTCCCACTCTTATCTTGTCAAACAATTTTGCACCATATTCAAGGTACAAAAATAAATATCAACACTTAGCATCACTAGTAGGGATCATGCTTATGAGCCTCCTCTATTAACATTGTTTCTTTTTCTTAATTCAAGAAATGGCAACCTGCTAAAAGACCCCTATTCTTTGGTCGATATTTATCAAATCAACATTGAGCAATTAGTCAAAATCTCCAAAATCCTGATTCAATGCCTCTCTACCAGCCAACTACATGTTTGCTTTTGTAAAGGTATTTCTTTAGAAAAGTCAGATGCAAATATGGTTTAACCCTTTGACTTAGGACATTCAACACCACCAAATCCATTTAGCAACATATATCTTTTCACCTTCAAATAACATTTTCCCTTTAAATTAAGCTTTCATATGCCACATTAATAGATATGGGGCCCACACAAATATATCATTAGTGGCAATCTTGAAAACATTAAGCTTTCAACCATATATTTGAACTAGACATCTGATGAATATATTTTTGAATATTTCCCTCAAGCTATATAAAATTTTCTATGATAAAGGTGTGGATGTGCTGAAATTATAGAAGTTAAAAACGGTAAGACTGTAATGTTTTCCCTACCAAATATGAACACAAGTGACTCAAGGATTCACCAATCCAAACAGATGTTTCTATGCCAATATCAAATAATAGTCTGCCTGCAAATGCCAACATTTCAGATTGAAATTCTCGAGTAATAACCATTAGCACCCCATGACCTCTAGAAACAATATCATATTCCTGAATCCAATTTTATGCTTCTTTTGATATAATCGTTGTCTTCAAACTTCTAAATGAATAGGAATATAAATGTTTGCAAGTTTGTCAAACCAAAAAATGGTTACAACTATCTTTGTTTTTGTTAATGCTATAATTCTGTCGGATAAATTATATTTTATATATGTGAGATATATAATATATGACAATGTTATATCTGGAATAATTAACTTATATTAAGAGTGATATATATATATATATATATATATATATATATATATATATATATATATATATATATATATATATATATATATATATATTATTATATATATATATTTCATTATAATATATTGAGAGTATATTATTGTGTTATAACTATAACTAATGTAAGTTAATATATTAAAGAGACATGTCTCTTCAAGAGGCATGCCTCTTTATATCATATATATATTTATTGGAATAGTAACTTGGAAAACACATAAAACTCCACAAGTGCTATTACAAGTTACAGATCCTATTTCTTTAACATGGTATCAGAGCAGGTTGCAAGTGTAATAATAGAAGCCATGGAGAATGCAACAACCAGATGGTTTGCCATAAGTGAATTGAAAAATCGTCTTCCACATAATTTTGTTTTTGCGAAAGCACCTAAGTTGCTATTGCATTATCTTTGGTGTGACTTGATTTGTCCACACTTCAGCTACCTAGTATTACTTTTCTGGCATGGAGCAGACGGTAACATTACTTTATTCAAAGTAAACTGTACAACTAGCATGAGATCTATTATCATACTCGATTCTCCGTACAGCGTTTGACTACATTATCTTGCTTACTACGATGGAAGTTGGATGAAATGAAATGGAGTGCAGTGCTACAATTCACATGCTACTTACTGGCATCAAAGAATTGTATTGGCAGAGATTATTTAGAAGAGATTACAATGTATTTGGAAAATAAACTTGTTTAAATATTGAGGATGACAATGTATAGGGATGGTTGCCTTGAGCAAAATGTAGAGTGAAACATTCACTAAAAGGGCTACCACTGGTTGCTACTATTTGGAAGGACAAGCGATCCACTGAAAACTTGAGGGAGGAATCAGCAGAGGATAAAAAAAAATTTAAAACATCTTTTAAGAGATATCGCCATTGCACTTATGTCACTTGGTGTCCTACGTGATTCTAACCTAAATCTAGAATCATCATATTTTATTTGGTATACACACGAGATAGCAAAGAAGACCATAGTGATAACACCGTAGTTGATGTTTCAAGAGTTGTTCAGTAATCTAACTAGGGAGAGAGATTAGGGCATGGAGTCAAAACTTTAATAATGATAGAAAGAAGCTCTCAATGACTCTGCGTGCAAGAATATTACCAAGTGCAACGAGTGGATAGTGATCGGGTGCCGTGTAGACAAAATCTCTGATGTTGAAATAAGGTTACCTTAAAGTTGAGATGGCTTGCTATCCGTCAATGATCAAATTTGGGATGCGCATCTTTAACAAGCCCTGTGTTGGGGTGGATGTGATTGGGTGGCTAACCGTCCAAACCTGGAGGACATCCATCTAGTTCAGGTGCATATGGAACTCAACTTCCCAAGGAAATGAGCATACTTGCAAAGACATGAATCATACAATCATACACGCAGACATCTACGATAACAACAGTCACATGGCTTCTGTATTGGAGTTGCAGTGCACTATTTTAGCCTTGGCTAATGAAAATCTGGTCCATTTCATTACTTTCGGGTTTGTTGGAATAAGTAAAGATGTTTGCCTTCATACAGAACAATGACACAAAAATCAAACCATGAGTTGGCATGAACAAAGCAAACTAACACATGGTCAAATGGATTCGACAAGTTAAAAGGCTTCTTGGGAGTTTGCACTACCATCATTGCAAAATTGCGCTAAAATTGTTTTGTTTAGAGGGGCAATGTACCATTTCGCAACCCTTCGACCTAATGACACGTCCTCGAGGTAAGGGGAAAAGGTATGATGTTTTGTCTTAGTAAATGAAGTAATTATGAAATAGATATAGATCTATTGATTATATGTAATATAATTAATTTCAAAGTTGGATTATGAAGTCATATGCAATCTTAAATACGAGAGATATTGACTAAGTTGAAGAGTATTAAGAGGTAAGTACTTTGATAAAGTATATGAAATTATTTTATTTATTTCTTAGTAAATAAAGTATTATGTTATTTTTTTATAAATGCAAGCATATACAAGATTGTGAAATATATGATGTTATGTTTATTAAAATATTTGATATTTTATAAGGATTATTATAATTTCTTATAATGGAAATATCGATCCAATTATAACTTGGTGCCTTCATGAATGTCATAATACAACCCAAGATAAGTTACATATGTTTAGAACAGTATTAGGCAAATTATTTTTTCTGACTTGACACATATGAAGGCATTTTATTATTTATTTGATGCATATGAGATAAGTAGCTGAGTATTACATTTGTCTACTCATTATTTGTATTTATATACATAAGAGCTATGTGCCTTGATCCTTTTCTTCGAGAATGTTCATGCAAGAATAAGAGGGAGTAGATATGATTCAGTTAAACTTTGGTGAATCCAACCATATAATATGCAATGTTGTTGGCGTACTTATATGTTCAATAATATAAGAGTGGGTATCCAACACTGTAAGGGGTAATGATAACCAATGTTCTATTCCCATTTTGAACCATTCTCATATGGCAGCAGAAAAAACATAGTCAAATCGTTTAATTCTTACATGGAGGCATTTCCTGATTTGATGCATATGGACCTTCATTGGAGCAACTTATATTATTATTGCAGATAAGTATTTATTATACTCGAGTATTACATGTATCTACTCATTGTAATCTCTCTCTTATTTTGTATTTCCATAATTACTATAAAGAGCTATTTGCCTTGATCTTTTCCTTTGTCTCTGAGGATGTTATTGCAGGAAAAGAAGATTGGTACATTAGGTATGCTACCAATTATTGTGCAGACTCAATCTTATGATAGTAGCTCCAAAGAAGTTGTGATTTAGGATTCACGAATCATTTCATGATTAGGTTGGATAATGTGAGTTTCTTGAAGCAAATATCCTTGATGAGTGAAATTATGAGAGGGAGTCTGATAGTTCATTAGAGGCAACCTTGGAAAAAGAGAAGGAGCAAAAAATAAAAATGCTTAAATCAAACTTTTGATGATATTGGTTCAGAAGGAGTAGACCTTGTTGATTGATTCAACACTAGTCAGAAACTATAATAGCTAAAAGACTATGATTCATGGGATAAAGTCTCATGTATGTAGGCTGGAAGGCTTTATGCTATAAAGATACCCATTGAACTAGGGAAGCATGACATGACTTGCTACTAAGAGATTAGAAGGATGATAACAGATTCAGAGGTAGTCTGATACTTCATCGGAGAGAACCTTGTGCTAAGAGGTCAGAAAAGTTGATATCAAACTAAGAGGGAGAAACTTTATTCTCTGATATGCTTATGGTGAATGTTGTAACAACACCACATGATAGTATTCATGGAGGCTTCATGTGAACTTTTGATGTCATACATGTATGAGCCTGTCCCCTGTGTACATCATGAAGAAGTGATGACTTCCAAATGATTATCACTTGTATTAGGAGAAGTTGTTGTAAAGTGACGTCCTTACAATAACTTGTAGCATGATTCATTTTTGCAAAATTGTTTCATGTAAAGGCTTTATCTTATAAATCAACAACTAGGCGGTCGATACCATTAATTTGATTATCTACAAGTTGCTTGTATAGATATATTTTTTGGTACATGGTGTATATCTTGCCTTGATATTTTGATAGGCCATTACCGCATTGAGGACTTGGTGGATATCATTTAGTTGATGTTTTGATAGGCCATTACTCAGAGTATTTGGTGAATGTCATTTGATTGATATTCTGATAGGCCAATGCTCATGTTACCAAATATGATATCAAATAGTAATTGGTGAATATCATATGTTGATATTCTGATAGACCAATACTTACATGATATCATATTCTAGAAATCTTTTGATCAAAGATTTCCTATATGTATTATTTTTCAAATACTACCTATGGTGTAATATCTATGTGTTTTATCCTTCTTCATTAAGAGGGAGTGTTAATGTTATAATTCTATCGGATATATTATATTTTATATATATGAGATATATAATATATGACAATGTTATATCTGGAATAATTAACTTATATTAAGAGTGAAATATATATATATATATTTCTTTCATTATAATATATTGAGAGTATATTATTGTGTTATAACTATAACTACTGTAAGTTAATATATTAAAGAGACATGTCTCTTCAAGAGGCATGCCTCTTTATATCATATATATATATATATATATATATATATATATATATATATATATATATATATTCATTGGAATACTAACTTGGAAAACACATAAAACTCCACAAGTGCTATTACAAGTTACAAATCCTATTTCTTTAACAGTTTTCAACAACATGACAAGTGGCAGTAACCAGACGAATTTAGCCACATCATCAAACCAAACAAATTTACACCGCCTTGTTTGACAAAGAATATATATCTACATGAACATCGGGGGAAGTTCTTCTTTCAATATGCTTGGTTATAAAAGAATTGTATGACCTTCTAATCTGAATGCTTGTTTGATATGTTCGATGATATTGACCATTCAATATGGTGATGTGTCTGATTGTAGCACTTGTAATTAGGGGTTCCTTAATGATTCTTAATTTCTGACTTCTCTTGGTTTATGAGTTACACACAAGTCATAGGATAGTCTATGTTTTCCACCACTGCATCATACCCATTGGTTATGGTGTTTATGATTCAGAACAATGAGGGTATCATAATAGCCAGCGGATGAATGGAAATTAGGAACAATAATGTTCAACGGCAAGTCAGTGGAACAAAGGATATAAGCACCAAATAGGAAACAACATAACTGATGAGGAGCAACAGACAATAAACAATAAGGACTAGAAGCAGCAGTAATAATTTGAGAACAGAAGCATATCGTTGGCATATAGGACAAGGAGAGCACCGATTAGCATAGAAGACATAATAGAGACTATTCCCAACCCCGCAATCATTACAATCCCTGACACATCATAAGCAACAAATGGACAAAGGAGATAAGTGGGAGATTAGAAGTCTCTACAGATTACAATCAGCAACTTACATGTGTCGACAGTAGTCAAGGGATATGCAGACAAAGAGATGGTGTAACCAGTATAGAGAAATCAAGACAACATGTATTGATAGCATCAAACAAAAGATTATGAGATATATAATTATAACTACCCTTAGCAGCATCATATGTTTGGCTCAAATAAGTGATGTTGAATGCAGGGAATTGATTAATATCAGAGTAAGAAAGTATTAAAGTGGTGCGAACACTTTAAGACGGCTGTGATTGTTCTTAGCAACGATGATTCCGTTAGAGAAGCAACTCTAACATAAATGAACGTAAATTAGCGGGAGGAAAGACTGACCATCAGGGATCATAGGCAAAAGATTGTCCCTTATCAGAGGCAGCGATACAAAACCAAAAATCGGTTTTTATTCCCAATCATCCAATATTTCAAGACATAGCATTTATAAGCAATTACAGCTTGCTGTAATAACAATCAAACTTAAATACATCTGAAGCAGTGAAAATGGAAAGACTGAATAGTTTGACATCACGTCAATACATAGTATGTAGTCAGCAATAGCTAATTATGACAGTATTAGGGTGTTGAGCCCGTTCTTGAAGGCTGTGATATAGCGAAGGCAACAAATACATATTGGGCTGGAGGGTAGCACACTGGGAGTCACCATTTCTGTATCAAGTTGCAGGTATTACGTAGTACAGAACAATCATATCATACATATCATATCTCATTTGATGACTCCTTTCTTCAACTCTTCAATTTACATCTACAACGTGGCTCTGATACCATGTTAAGTAACATGGATCGGTTCTGCAAATGTAATTACATTGCCATTGTTATAGATATGTTCCAAATGCAGATTTGGATCTCATATAAGTATCGGAGGAGTCTTTAAGGTTTAAACATCATTAGTTAGTATATTAATAATATAAATAACCATATGTATAATATATACATTATTTTATATATATATTATATATAATAATATGTATATAAAAGAATATTTATTTAATGATGATTTACCATCAATGATGAAACTATAATGAAACTCATCAATCTGACTGTAACTACAAACTTAACAAGGCCCTTCTTATTGACTAGAATGCATTCATTAGTTTGTCTTTTCCCTACAAGATGGGAGAATCATGCTCCAATACCATCTGTAATCTCCCCTATTAGGACTTATTAGTGCCTTAATTTAGAACCTACAACCAAGTTAGTTATTGCTAGATAAATAAACATATATTTCAACAATATTTCATAGTGAGCTCTAATCATTATTATAATAGATGGGCGAATATATGTAATTCCACAGTGTTTTGTTACATGTCTGTCCTTGGCTCCCCCCTGCTAGTGTTGTACCCTTCATACTCTTGCACTCAAAGACAAGACTATAAGAAGATAACATTTGCATGGGTGCTCCTTTCGTTTCCTTCGTGTTTTCCTTTCTTTGGTTGCAAGGCAAATGTGAGTTTACATTCTTTGTAGCTTAAATCTTATAGTTTTCATTGAGTAGCATTTATAATTTGTGCAATACAGTTGTTAAGGTTTTCAGACCTAAAGTTCTTAGAAGTAAGCATTTATTTATTCTCCTTTAATTTCTTTCTGATTATGATGTTTGATGTAGCTTAAATCTCAGTTTTAATCATCTGCTGGGTATTGGCTTTCCTTTCAGCATATAAACTCTCATTTTCACATCTACTCATTAAATTAAGTTAACCACCTCTAAGAAAGCTGCAGTTAAAAAGAGTGATCCAAGTTATATATTAAACTAACATTTTGATCTTAGCTGGTTGAGTAAGTTTCTAATGCAGGAAACACCCACAGAGCCTGGCAACCAGTCAAGAAATCCCCAAACATAAAAGGTGTTTACAAAGTGAACAAAAGATTATACAATTATTTGTAATTGTCATATGATACTTATTTTTAATTAGCTTATTTTAATTCTAAATCTGGTTAAGTGTGTTAGCTAAAAAGCTGATATTTTCCCACTAAACCAGGGTGGGCTTTCGCTGTAAATTTATAAACAGGACTGAAAGGTCCCAGGCTGTACTGGGGGTTTTCTTTCTCCATTCTTTTTCCCCCAGTGTCTGCAGTTGAATGGGATGTAAAATGTAAAACAATATTATAAGATTAATAAATTACAAAGGCTTTATAAAATGGAAGTGGGAATATCTGCATGCCTTCTATATTACTAATTATGCATATATAATAGGCAATGGAATATCTGCATTTATCAAACAAAGACATTTAACAAGCTATGCATTGCACTATCATTTATACCAAAATATCAGATTAAAATATATCTTGCTAATCACTGTTTATATTTACTGAGTTTGCAGATTGTGTAAGTGTTGATCAATAAACTATTTCTTCCCTTGTTGTAAGTATTTGAAACTGATGATTCCCCTTCCTTGGAGATTGAATCAACATTTATACCGTTCAATGGGATGAAGGTGTATAGCTCTTCCTACACAGATCTGTTCTGCGGCCTGCCTCCTGGTCCCTTTTGAGTCACCACTGCTGAAATGGACCTTATGCTACTTGCATTACCTGCATGTACCCTATCCCCACTCCATAATGGAATGGCTTAATGGTTGCAAGTATTAACGAATCTTTATCTCCATTACCCCAATAACCCATGCACATCATGAAGTACCCTGGGGGATCACACAAGGCACCTTGAGCTTGCCCATCAAGCCCACAAGCACTGAATGACACTTGCCATCCCCCTTTAATAATAGGACAACTGATTGGTAGTAGGCCTTAAAAAACTATAGTTCAAAATCTCGTTCTTTGCCACTTATCAGCAAAGAAAAGAAAAGAAGATCTCAGCAAATATCGGAGATAAATTGGTAACATCAAGGGAAAATATTGGACATTATTAAAATTACTTTAATTTTATTAGGAATGCAGTTCTTTTGCAAAATTCAATAAGGAGATGCATCTAATGAGTTAATAAATGAGTAAACAAACCAAACAAGTTAATCTAGATATATATAAATGTAATATGTAACAATGATGCATCCTCATTTGGAATGCTGATGGTTGGCAGCCATAGTCAGACTCTGAACTTTGAAGCAAGCTAAAAATAGCAAATTGTCTTAGTAAAACAATAAGCAAATATAAATGTCAAGTACATTATGAAACTAGTCTATGTCTTCCTCTTCCACTTCCTAGTAGCTCTTGTAAAAACTATGGGAGTGGGAGGGGGTCTGTAATGTCCCCTTTTTGGGACATTAGAAGATTGTCCCCATTTGTTGCTAGCATTTGAATTTCAGGGATCAGCCTAATATTGGATCCTTGTAGGCTAATGAGGATGGTTAGAGTTTCTTCTAAGGATTGATTCGTCTCCAACATTCAACGATTTATGGATTTGGCCTTCGTTCAATATCATTTGGACTCCATTTGCCATACTTACTATGTATAGTAAGTCAGGAGCAATAGAGGTGGACCTTTTCTATTTTTAGAAAGTGTATTCGGGCACATGGGGAATTATGAGGAGAGATTCTTACTTCAAATGACATGGCAATCAAACAAGTATTTCAAGAGATATTAGTTCAAGTGACTTAAGTGATTTATTTAAATATTTTAATGTTACTATAAAGTTATAAAGTAACTTAAGACGAAATTGACTTTTACTCCCACATTGCCTAGTTGTTTGTGTCTTCCCTCATATTGAGGTTATAAAAGCATGGAGCTACATTGGGATTGACACCATGAAAAATATTAACATATTGCTTCAAAAGCAGTTGCTTGAACATGACTAATTGCTTTAAAAACAAAAACCCTTAATAGCACAGTGGAAGAGCTGAACGTAGCACCAGCTGCTTTCTTGGAGATTCATCTTTGAAGAATTGGTGAAGTGTCTATTACTCGTATTTGGACAATTACTCGTATTTGGACAGTGACTGAAGGATCATCAGCTAATATAAGTACAGCTTAGTGGAGCTTGTTAGCACCTGCGAAAGTTCATTATGCATTCAGTGTAGCAGTCATAACCTTTGGAAATATCAGTACTGATACGTCTGACATACAACACAGATTTATATGGTGAAGACGGGAGCGTAACAGCTAGGAAGGCATTTGGGTCGGAGAATACGTGACTTCTAGGTAGTTGCGGGTGTTGTCATTTATAATACAGAACTCCAACATCAGAACCAAACGTGTGGAGTGAAGGAGATAAAATGCAACAGATCTGTAGCAGCAACAAGGACTAAGTGCAGACGTGGGGGTAGTGACTAGAAATCAGGGTGCAGACTAGAAGAGTGTTGTTAGCAGTCAAGGGTGAAGTATAAGTTGTTGTCGGTCATCCCAGGTTGTGTTGGAAGTAGTAGCAGTTGCAGACGGTTTCATAGTTGCTGTCAGCAGGCATTGCCAAGTCAAGGACATTCCCCAATCGGGTCACCACAGTGGAACGAACAAATCACAAGTCAGAAATATATACTCCAGGTTCTATTATTTCATTGTTTGGGGTTGAAAGACTTTATTTAAATGCTTTGAATAATGTGTAATGCTATGTGATCTCGTTCCATTCTCTTTGCTTGGCTTTCAAACGGTAACCCGTACATAATATTAAATCTAATATCATTGTTTTTAAGCATTGTTATTGTAAGTGATCTCCACATTATAAAAAACTTCCTTACTAATATTGGCTGCATTATTAGAGTCGGAATATTTCAATGGCATCATAGCTTAATATAGGGATATCATGCGAACTGTTTGACAAAATTTCGTTAGTCCAAATTTAAATATTTTGATCAGACCAAGCAAGGGTTATTACAAAGATTTAAGG
Organism: Cupressus sempervirens; assembly: GCA_028749045.1. NCBI lineage: Eukaryota > Viridiplantae > Streptophyta > Pinopsida > Cupressales > Cupressaceae > Cupressus > Cupressus sempervirens. The sequence continues at coordinate 510,594,559 of CM053787.1, read as the reverse complement.
ACATATTCATATAACATTAAAATTGACTATAAGAGCATGAATTAAATTATAAAAGGTCAATTTAATATTATAAAGTGGGTTAAAACTGACAAGGAGAGATAAGACGAAAAGACAGGAAGGGAGTCGAAAAGTCACAGCTTTGAGGATTAAAAGGAGAGAGACTCATTCATTCGGATTATGCTTGGTGTATGATTCAGATTTCATTCTCTCTTGAGAGAGTTATTTGGAAAGGTTCTGCTTTCATCCAACGTGAGGATGTAAACCCTCGTGCCGATAGACAATCCATTGCTATGGAGACGTCACATCAGGTGTCTCGTGTGTGCATTATAGGTTATGTTTTTTGGTATTCCAATCTGACTGTAAAACTATGTTTAAGATTGGACTTTTGAATAATAGTTATTGTATTGCTTTTGTATAATGCAATAACATATTTTAAGGTATTTTATGAGAATCTACTAGGTTATATTGTTGGTTTATAATGCATCTTCATATGTTTATGTTCTGAGAATTATCTTGAGATAAAATTAAGTAAATATCTATTTGGGATACTATAGTGGTATCAGAGCTGGTTTTTTCTGCTAGCCTGTGTGGTTCTACGAATAAAGAAATATTTACTTGAAAAAGTTTCTGGATGTATGGATGTATTTAGAGGAGACTATTTGAGATTTTATAAATATCAGAAATAAGGGTTTTTTCGAAGAGTTCAAGAAATTAATGTGCATTACCTAGATTCAGTGGGTAGGAGTATTATATTTTAAGTGAAAACTTAAAACTATTGAACATGCAAAACTTCAGTATTGAGGTGTTCAAACCACTAAATCATTCTGGCAAACAATGTGTAGATGAGGAACAATCATTTCCTATTGTCATCCAGTGACGGTGTTGGCAAATAGTATGCGTGAATGTTCTTCTGGACGTGATATTCCTGGCATTTCGCCTCAAAATCCAATGTCTTGGAGAAATAGAGCCTAAGGAAACAATTCTGGAGGTGGTTCGGTAAAGAAGGAAAAAGAAGGAAATTTTGAGTTGCCACTATCTATTTTATAGCAACATTTGGTTTATAATTGAAATAGTGGATAAATTGCGTCTATAGACTTCTGGATGAAATTGAACGAACTGTCCGAAATTTTTTAGTCACATTGTGTTGCCAAACAAAGTTCATATTTGTTACTACCAAGGGATGTATACTGTACATTGGTGAAGACAAGATATCCCCATCTCTGGGTTGACTTAAGTACTAACAGTCCAAGAGGAATAAATGCATATGTCGGGAGTTTAACCATATTGTAATCATCATCCGAATGAGCTTTTGGCTTATGAAGACTGATGGGTACCAAGAATAGGGAGTTACGTAGAAGGCATAAAATTTTGAGCACAGTTAATAACTTTCACTTATAGACTCATAGTAGTGTGTTGGGGAGTTGAGAATTAGGCGAGGAGAGGAAAGGCGAGGATATTTCCTTCTTGCCTTGAATGAAACACTTGAGTCAGGAATTTTCCAGCAAGATAGAATCATTAACACCATTTGACAAATATCATCCTGGGCGTGACTACCGTGCTCAGAGACGATTACAAAATAAGCTTCGTTGCATAGCAATGAGATACATTTTGGATATTGGTCCACTGAATAGTTTTTATAGAGGGATATGAGAAATGACAACGCGATCGTTAGCAAGAATGTTACATCTCGAAAACCTATCAACAATATATATGCAGTCACTTCTCTGAAGGCTTCGTTATAGCGAGGCGTTATCATAGTTGGAGTTTATGCACGAGTTTGTAACGTCAAAATTAAACAAAAACGTTACTGTGGAATATGCCAGACTCCTTGGACAGCCATTGCAAGAGACATAGATTTTATATTTTGTTTTCTGTCCACTATTTAGTTTCCTATAAGGAGAATAATTGGGGTCGATTTTTATTTGGCGAAGGTTGCGAAAATATTGGTATTGCCGAGAACAAAACTACATTTTGTATGTCATTGTCACAAAATAACGAAGATCATTAAGTTCGAGAATATTGGCTCATGAGGGAAGCACTGACCAAACTGGTTGTCTCATTTCTTTTCATGCTCAGAACGACAAATTTGAGGAAGTTGTTTTCAAGTTAGTCAATTCTTCCTTGAACTAATAGATGCTAAGGACTTTAGTATAGTATCTCAAATAATAAACCTATGCCAATCTTCCTGCCTTGAGACGTCACTATGAAAGCTACTAAAAAGGTGAACAAGTTGGAAGAATTAGCTTAAATAGAGACAAGTTTGTTGCTCTTATTGTGGTCGCAAGAAAACGAGTGGTCAACAAGTACATGAGCTACAAAGACAGTGTTGCATTTAGATTTCTTCATACGGTTTCCTCCTTGAGTGAAAACTCACCTAAATGTTTTGATAAGTATCGGTTGCCGTGGTTACTCATATAACAAGTCAGATGCTAATGCCTGCCTATCGAGAATCATTGTTATCTCTACACCATAAAATCAAATCCTTAGAGTTTGTGGACCTACATAAAAAGGAGGTTGTCTGGAAATGCATTTTTATTTTGTTGCCTTAAACAAGTACATTCTCCAGTCACTCTAGAGAGTTGAAGACTACCCAAAGCAAAGCATTGTATATTCCTATAGGTGCATGATGAAATTGGAGCTAATATCTGAGAATAACCCATATCATGAGTGAAATTTATTGGTGTTAAACATTGGTGTTATAGTACTGTTGGAATCATCTGAGATGGAATAAAGGTTGATCCACTTGTATAGTATAGGGGAAGAATGTTGAAAGTAAACCAATCCTATTTAGACCTAGAGTAAGGTACACAATATAATCATGAGTGTTCATTTGAATCAGGGCCGTTGCAAGGGAAAGTGTAACTAAATGGGTTTTAGTTTAAACTGTAGCATTTCCTCAGAGAAATTAAGAGAGTAGGAGGGGCAGGAAGTACGTATGCGTGACTTCAGTTCCTTCATGCTTTCATATTAAGAGCTTCTGCAAGTAATATTCTGTCATTATTTCCATATTAATTCAAGAATAGAGGTACTTGCCTGGAAACTGCACATTTAAACTTGCAAGTAAGAACCAAACACTCACAAGGTCAAACTACGGAACATACATTTAGTTAGCACTTACAATGCAATTCATGGTGGTTGATTCAATGAAAGTGTAGAAATCTTCAAAAGAGGGAATTCTACAATGATCAATTAACACGAGCAAAAGCAAGGTGCCATGGAAAATCTGAAACACAAGGTATTTTCAAAAGATTTTAATGAGACCTTTAATGGTGAACAGCTAAGAAACTTGCAGAAAGAAAAATAATTGGGTCGGCTATACGTACTTATTACGAGGTAATTGGTAAATACTTGCTTATTAATAACAAAGACCGAAAGGTCAATTTATACAAAAGGAAGAGACGATGTTTCCTTAGGAAACGATCGTAAAGAATAGAAACATTCTATTCCAGAGAAAGCAAAAAACGAAAGCAAACTAAAGCTAAAGATATTTACAAGATAACCATTAACTAATAATAGACATCTTATCTATTATTGTAATACCCTCCCTTAATGGTTAATCTATCTAACACACCAAGCTGTCCTCTGAATTTGACAAACTTATCAGGACCAAGAGGCTTGGTGAGAATGTCTGCAGTCTGATCTGAGGTAGGAACATACTGCAGATCTATAGTCCCGTCTTCAACCAGCTGTCGTATGTAATGACAACGAACATCCACATGCTTGGTTCGTTCATGGAAGACTGGATTTCGTGCTAACTTGATAACGCCTTCGTTATCAACAAACAAAGTAGTCGGTCCTGCTGGTGACATCTGCATATCCCCAAGCATCCGACGAAGCCAGACAGCTTCACATCCTGCTTTAACAGTCCCTCTATATTCAGCCTCTGTAGAAGAGAGAGAAACTGCCTACTGTTTCTTGCTGGTCCATGTGACTGCACCGGATCCCAAACTGAACACATATCCAGATGTTGACTTTTTATCATCAACAGAGCCTGCCCAATCTGAATCTGTGAACCCACTGAGTTTAGGATTAGAACTCCGAGAATACAGAAGTCCATAATCAGAAGTGCCCTTCACATAACGAAGCACACGCTTTGCTGCCATCCAATGATCAGCCTTAGGAGCTGTCATAAAGCGTGAAATATAGCTGACTGCGAAGCTGATATCAGGCCTAGTAGCAGATAGGTAGATGAGGCTGCCTACTGGTTGCCTATACGTAGTATCATCAACGGAAGGAGAATCAGACTTGGCTGATAACTTGAGACCTTTCTCCATAGGTGTAGCTGCAGGTTTGCAATCCTGCATTCGGAATTTGTCTAACAAGGCTCTGGCATATTTGGACTAAGAGATGAATATACCAGAAGACTGTTGCCAAACTTCAACACCTAAGCAATAATGCATGAGCCCAAGGTCAGTCATATCAAAAGACTGGCATAAGTGTTGTTTGATTCCCTGAATCAAAGATGCCGAACTGCCAGTGATGATCAGATCATCCACATAGATAACCAGAAGGATGATGTCACTATCAGTAGTCTTGATGTACAGATTTGAGTCTGAAGAACTCCTCTTGAAGCCTTGATCACTGAGGTACGTATCAATCTTGATGTACCATGCCCGAGGGGCCTGCTTCAAACCATAGAGAGCTTTTACCAATCTGAGAACCTGATGGTCTTTACCAGCAACCTTGAAACCAGGAGGCTGCGTCATGTAGACCTCTTCATGGAGATCACCATTCAGGAAAGCACTCTTTACGTCCATTTGATGGACCTTCCAGCCAAACTGTGCTGCCATGGCTAAGACTAATCTGATGGTGCTCATCTTTGCAGTAGGAGCAAAGGTCTCCTCATAATCAATGCCCTGACGCTGAGAAAAGCCTTTTGCCACTAAACGAGCTTTGTACTTATCCAAAGTACCATCTGATTTGTATTTGATTTTGTAGACCCATTTGCAGCTAATGGGTTTCTTCCCTGGGGGAAGATCAGAAAGGACCCAAGTGTTGTTCTTCAGCAGGCTCTGGTGTTCAGATTGCATGGCCTGTTCCCACTCTGGAATTCCTTTAGCCTCGGAATATGTTTGAGGTTCAAACACACTGTGAATGTTGGCCATAAGAGCAAAGTTAACAGAATCAATAGTTTTGCTCTTTTTCCAAGTAGTTCTCCCATCAATGAGCTCATCATCATGAAGATCAGCAAGTGTCTTAGCCCACCACTTAGGCTGGAGAGGAGAATGACCAACAGTAGTACTAGGAGATGCTTGATCAGCAGGATCATGATCAGAAGAATCTGGATCAAACTCAGGTGAAGCATCTTCAAAACGAGGTGATCCTACAGGAGAAGCCGGAGGTGGCTGTACAGGTATCACTGGCAGGACTGGAGCTGTAGGAGCTACTGGAGCCCTCCCATCAGGTGGACCTAATGGAAGTCGAACTCCCAAATCATGAACCTGCATAGGCTGGTCTGCTAGATCAGGAACAGGAGAAACAGGCATGAATGGTCCTCGCTGCTCATCAAAGACTACATCGCGGTTGTATATGAGACGAGATGTCTCAACATCAATAAGGTGGCAGGGTTTGTGAAGACTGCTATATCCAGCAAGCATCAGTTTCTGACTCTTGGCATCCAACTTGGTGCGTGAAGCATCAGGGATCCAAACAAAAGCAAGAGAGCCAAAAACCTTCAGGTGACTGATTCTGGGCTTGCGACCTGACCAGGCCTCTTCCGGAGTTTTACCTTTGACCGCCACTGTGGGTGACTGGTTCAACAGATAAACTGCAGTGTTAACTGCTTCTGCCCAAATACGCTTCGGAACATGTCTGTGTTCGAGCATGGAACGAGCCATCTCGGTGATTGTCCTGTTCCGACGTTCAACTACACTGTTCTGTTGTGGCGTGTGGGGTGTGGTGAACTAGCGTTGGATGCCATGTGTATCCAAGAAGTTGGAGAAAACATTAGAACAAAATTCCCCCCCATTGTCTGATCTAAGAGTAATAATAGATTTCCCAGACTCTTTTTCAACTAAAGGTTTAAACTTCTGAAATACAATAAATGCATCGGATTTCTTTTTAAGGAAATACACCCACATTTTTCTACTGAAATCATCTACAAACAACAGAAAATACTTGTACCCAAGAACAGAAGGAGTGGCCATAGGGACGCAGATATCAACATGAACAAGCTGAAGTACTTGAGAAGCTCGCCAAGAATCGCCACTGGGGAAAGGTGTGCGATGTTGCTTCCCAGCCTGACATGCGTCACAAACTCCAAGGTGTTGGGTTTGAATCTCTGGCAAACCAAGAACAAGCTCATCCCGAGCAAGTTGTGAGAGATAATGCACATTTAAGTGCCCATATCGCTGATGCCAAAGTGTGCTGATGGAAGATCGCCGAGCAGCCATAGCTAAGTCCTGAGAATCACCAGAATCAGTAAGTCTGAAAAGACCATGATCCTCAAGACCAACTGCAACAGTAGACTTAGTCACCCGATCAGTGATGGTGCACTGATGTGAACTGAAGGTGACTGTCAAGTGTGGAGAATGTCGCAGCAACTGACTGACCGAGAGTAGATTTAGTTCCATCCCTGGAACGTAGTACACATCAAGGAATATGAGCTTCCTCCCAATAGACTGAATTTGAATGTTTCCTTTACCAACAACCGTGTACTCTTCTCCACCACCAAAGATAACAGAATCTAAATAAGGCTGGTAGTCAGTAAACCAGTCACTGCGGTGAGTGAAATGTCGAGAGGCACCTGAATCAATGTACCAGGCAGATGACTGTACATGATCTGCAGGTCTTTTAGCCATGAAGGCGTAAAAGGCAGATTCCACCTGCTCAGTGTGCTCTGCACTGTTTGCTTTGGGTTGCGAACCTGATTGCTTAGACTGGGCAGCTAAGCATTTCCGACATGCAACCTTCATGTGACCATACTTGTGGCAATAGTTGCATTGAATGTTCTTCTTTTTGGTACCATCGGATGCTGGAGCAGAAGACTTCTGCGGAGATGGTTGCTGAAACTTGCCCTTATCCTTCTGAAAGGATTTCACAGCAAAGGCTTGCTCAGTGGAGGTGGAACTGGAGCTGCTACCAAACTGTTGTTTCCACTGATCTTGCTGAAGTAGCAGGGTGCAGAGATCAGTGAACTTTAGATCAACACCAGTAGATGTGATGTTGAGAGTCTCGATAAAATGCTCATAGGAATTTGGTAAACTCCGAAGAGTGATTACCACAATATCCTCTTCCTCCATCTTGCGACCGATGGCAAGTAACTGATCGCGGATTTCCAGAATCCGATTCAGGTGTGCCTGGAGCGAGGTGCGCTCATCTATGACAATAGAAAACAGAGTGTTTTTCAGAAAGAAGGCTCTGCTCTTGTCGGAAGTCTCATGAAGACCTTTTAGATGTGTCCAAATTTCGGCCGCTGTCTTGCCGGATGGAATCTGAGAAAGCTGGTCATCAGCTACGGAGAGTTTGAGAAGCATTACTGCCTCTCGATTGTTCAAATCCCATGTATCTTGATCAGGACCCGGAGAAGTCGGACGCTGCTTAACACCCAGAACAAGTTGATCGGTGTTTCGATATTCGAAGATTGCGATGATGCGCTGCTTCCAGGTTCCATAATTGCGACCATTGAATTTGGAATTATGCTCGAGCAGAATATTTGTCAGAGATGCCATGGCACGTTTTTCAATGAAAAACTGTGAAAATTTGTGAAGGCACGTTCTTCGAGGCAAAAATACGGAAGACCCAGAAGAATCAGAGAATGACCCAAAAGAGAGCTCGAAAAACCCAGAAGGAATGTGTTGTCATTTTCTGAATCCGCTGGCTCGAAAATCGAGGCACCCAAAAAAACGGACGACAACCCAGTTGAGCTCTCGAAAAACCCACCAAGAATCTGCAAACAAAAAAAAATTTCGAAAAACCCTAGGTGGGTTTTGGAGAAATTAGCTGAAATAATTTTGGAAAAATTTAAACAAATAATTTCAAGAAGAAATTATAAATTTTTCCGAAAAAATTTAAGTATTTAGCTCTGATACCATATTACGAGGTAATTGGTAAATACTTGCTTATTAATAACAGAGACCGAAAGGTCAATTTATACAAAAGGAAGAGACGATGTTTCCTTAGGAAACTATCGTAAAGAATAGAAACATTCTATTCTAGAGAAAGCAAAAAACGAAAGCAAACTAAAGCTAAAGATATTTACAAGATAACCATTAACTAATAATAGACGTCTTATCTATTATTGTAATAGTACTTGGGTTGCAACTAGAACAAATGGAATCTTGAAATGATGTTCTCTCCAAATTGGAAGAGAGAGAAACTAATTTGACCAATGTAGAGCAGGCAAATTGTAGACTCTTAAATTGGGCTTTACAACCTTCAATGGTGACCTTGGTCCAGCGCAGGTTTATGGAGCATCCAAATAAACGGGTTAACCTTGTGGTTGCTTCTTGTCTCAATGAGATTATACGGATAACATCTCCTACAACAGCCTATAATGATGTGGTGTTGAAGAAAGTTTTGCAACTAATAGTGAAGAACTTGAAGGGTTTACAAGTTAAAGGAATCCCTATGAGGCAGGAATAGATTTGCTCGACATGTGAGGATACTAATACACCCGATCCTGTTTGTAGGAATCGTAATAACAAAGAGGAGGCTAACGAAATTCAGACCAGCGTAGGGAAAAATGTAGATAAGATGATTCCAGCTATGGATAAGGAACATACAAGTATCTACATTGGTGATTTGGAGGTTAGCTTTGACAAACATGTTGATGAGGCCGGTAGTACTCAAAGTAATATCATTTTGGAGTCTTTGTATGATGAGCCTTTATGTACAAATGATAATATAGCAATACTTTTGCCTTTACATGCAAATCAAAGGAACAAGTGAATGGAGACCTATGATTTTGAGAGGTGTGATGAACCATATGTTTCTTATACACATGATATAAATTTAGAAGAACAATCCAAGATGACACTGCAAGATGATGAGTTGCTTCAACATGACAATAATGAGATGCATGCCTTAAAGAACCAGTTGAAAGTTAGTAAAGACATGGTTGTGGCATCCATGGTACGTTATGACAGCACTCACAGGATGGTTGAGGATCTCTATAGGAAGGCTCAAAAGGGAGTGGAAGGAGATTGGCTGCTTGTTGATTTGCAAGTAGTCAAAACAGCCCTTGAATCTATGAACTCAGATTATTTATGTTTGCTTTTCGACAAGGATTATATTATTAAGGTTGCTGAAATATATGTTGATCAGTTGAGTAAAGGAAAGAATGAGATTATGGAGCTCAACAGGGAGCTTAAGTATGATCATAAGGCATTGGAGGAAATGCAAATTGTTCTTTAGAAAGCAGAAAATCAGGTTAGGATTACAAATCATTCTCGACAACATGAGAGTAAAGAGAGGCAGGAGTTTTTCGAATAAGTAATTAATGAACGTGATAGCATTCAGCAAACTTATAATTTGGATAGTTGTAAAGACCAAGTACCAAAACTTCAAATCCCATTCAACTTGTAGACAACCTTTTGTTTGAAGTAGATGTTGAATGGATAATGGAGAACTCGTTATTTGAGTCCGATGATGGTACAATCATTGATTTTGGTCAAGAGTTCCGGATTGACAATTGTTGCAACCAAGAGGTTGCTGCCTTGACAAAAGGACATAGCGCTGATTACAAATCAGCTTGGGACAGCGATGTGGTGAGCAATATAGCTAGAGTGCAAACATTGAGAGGGGCAACGTCATGGCAGTTGAGCAATTAAAGTATCCACCCACTATGGGCACAAAGCAGCAATATAGTACAAATAGTTGGGAAGATGGATAGCCCTGATGGAACTCTAAATTTTAGCAAATTTTAGAGTCTTAAGCACCATGGAAAAGGGAAAATCCTTAGATCTTACCCACTACTTATATCCAAATAATATGTTTCAAAACACGGAGAGCTGTGATAAGAAGAACGTCAAGAAGAGGACTGGTTTTGAACGCTGAATGCAAACTATCCCAAATACTTCGCCAATACAGGCTCCTATTTTGATTTTCAGAATATAATTATATAAATAAAGAGGTCAAGCTTCAGAAACATGTCCTGTAGATACAATCTGTACACCTGGACATATTTTAATGACAGTAACTAAGTTTAGGCAGTAATCACTGATCAAACAGAAGAGACAACAAAAAATAATGAAGTCAATGGATAAAAAATTTGATGCATATCTTACTATAGGCATCGAATAAATATTATATTCAGTATTGTGAATCTATCCAAGAGACATAGAGGTTTGTTATACTAGAATCTGGGAGCGCAGCAGCAGATAATCACAAGAATATTGTGCTTTTGGCTTTTGAGGTCTACCACTTTCATTGATTGTGTCCAATGTCTGACAGCATCTCTGAACAATAGAGTCAACAAAGAGTAATGAACATCTGATGTTCCTGTTTTAAGTGGTGGTATTGGTCTGATATAACTTTTGTAAAATGATAGGTCTGTTGTTCTAAAGGCCCAATCAGCAATGAAACCACTGGCATCAATTTCCAAAATTATCACGGACCTCATCGTAGGTCACAATCAACGTGTATGCTCCCAGCTTAACTCACCAGTCTCTTCAGTGGTGTAAATTGAAAACCTCTTGACCAGATGTTCACAGTTTGCAAATGAGAATAATAATCTCTGGAGAAGAAAGTGATGGACGTATGTGTACACCAAATAGTGCACAGTTGCAATCACAAATAGTCCAGATCATGAGAAGTTTCAGAACTTAATGTATTTAATATTACGATTTATCATTAAAAGTAACAGATGAAATATTGCTACAGCAAATTAGAATCCTCATCTTGGCAAGGTATGTCTCACAGAAAGGGATTCAGACCTAATCATACAATTCATTAAATGGACAAAAGCACAAAGTATCAAGTTTGAACAATGTATGGTTGGATATTGTAACTATGAAGCGATCACGATGGGGATGCTGTCCGCCAAGTCACCATGATTCAAACAACGAATGAATCGCATGCATACCCAGCGCCATTAAAACTTGTATCTGGATTTTGGTGCTATGTTGAAAATGTAAGGAGATCAAATTATTTCATCACACTTGACTTTTCCCTGTCTTTGTTTGCAGATGCTCGAGTGGAAGGTGAAGAGATGCAAATGGAAGATATAGAAATTTGAAACAAGTCATCATACAAATAGAGGGATTTCAAATATGCATTGAGTGTTTGCACTGGCCCGTGATGAGCAAAGGAAGTTGGACGCCAATATACGAGAAGCCAAACCATTCATTCTGGTTTGATTTAACATTACTAATTACCCCTTTGTGTTTGTTGCAGATTTAATGAAGCACATACAGGCAAGCAAATGAACAGGACCTGCGAACAATTATGCATCAGAGATCACTCAACTGCAGATGTATAGAAGAGAATGCCTCCATAGGATAACGGTTGTGTTGCCAAAAATGATTCTTCATCACATGGTCAGAAGGATTACAATTCTGAGAGGAAAGAGGGCTCTTGCAAATGGAGTTATGGTGTGGTACTATTCAAATCGTATGCATAAAAATAAATTAAATGTGTGCTATATTGCTTATTGGTTGTTGTATGTTTTGCCCAAACTTCAAACATCATAAAAAAGAATCTGGCGTTATATTATCCTAATCCAAGTCTGTTGATTATGAAGAGCCGATGATTGGAAGGGATTTTGAGGATTTAATTTAATAACATAAGATTAGTTTCTTTTACGAAGAGGTATGATGATTGAGGTATGTCTCTCCATCTACTATAAATTTAAGATGTAAAAGCCAAACCAAAGGAGATACTTACAATACAATTAATATTTATTTTAAAATTTTAAATATTATGATGCACCTATGATGTATTATATTCTCCGATTGGTGAAGAAATGAATTCTTGATCACAGCGCATGGATTGAATCATTGGGTGAATTGTGTGCGATCCGGATAAATTCGCAATAGATTGATCATTTGTAAGGACTGTCTTTATTGTGATTCCATTTCTTGCATAATTATTTATTTTAAATTTCAGAGTTTTAAATTATTATTAAGTTGGGTCCTTTATAAATATTTTTATTTATTTTCTATAAACATTTTAAAATTTGGATAAGTGGATTGGGTCATTATTGCACTTTAAATTTGATATACATAGATATTGTGAAATATTTAATTGTTATCGTATTTATGTCTAGTTCGTCTCCATATCACAAGAGTTAAAGTGCATCCTAGACTAGTTTAGAATTGCGTTCATATAATTGACTCATCGCATCTAAATTGTTAAAATTATTTATTGTTTTAATATATTGAACTTTATAAAGTTGTATGTTTCAACTTATAAATATTGACTCTGATTGCACATTTAATTAAGCACTGGTCTTTTACTCTTGATTCATAATCCATATGCTGACAATTGTTTCATTTCTTTCCATTGAGGAATTAATATATTCATTTGTTGTTTTCATTCTTTATTTAAAACATTATCACATTTACTTATTAATTCATAATTTTCAAGCTTAAAGTTTTTCTATAATTCTTGTTGTTAGGAAAACTCTCAATGCATTCGTGTTCTAATCAATCAGCTATAAGCATCTTGGATTGAAGTGTTTTTTCCACGATCAGGTACACATGCCTTGGTTTTGCAAAGCCAGAAGTGCAAGGAACTTGGACCATGTTGTTCAGTTCCGTCAAGTTGGCCATAATCGGTTGAATATCCCAACATCGAGTTGGCAAGACTCATAGGATTCCAATATGCGGTTTTAGGAACCAACAAGCCCTTTTGTTTGTGGGATCTAGTAGGAACATTCCCATGGTTCGTAATGTTTCCAGGAGTTGGTTGACACACAGTTAAGTTCCCACGATTATTTGACCACAATGGTGCTTGCAATCTCAATTGGAGTAAGATTCTCAGTCGAATTAGGGATCTTGCAAATGATGGTAACACACATCAATTCGTTCTAGATGAACATGCACATGGGATGGTTTGGGATCTAGGTGTTGACCGTATGTGGTAGCACACATCAATTCATTCTAGATGAACATGCACATGGGATGGTTTGGGATCTAGGTGTTGACCGTATGTATATATGACATTTTAAGGATTTTGTTGTAGTTCTACATACTCTAAGACTGGATGCAAAGATGATCAGAGTTCTACGGCCTACTAATGCAGTGATACTTCATTCATTCACATAGGATCCATGGATTTGGTTGATGGAAGGGTTGCATTTGACACCTTGCTTTGCAGTGTGGCAAGATTTGTTTTTAGATTGGGCTATAGAGCTACCTGTAGTTTTATATGGGATCCCGGTACTGATTGCTTGAGGTCAAGCAATCTCGAGGTAAGATTTGTAATGTCCCCTTTTTGGGACATTAGAAGATTTAAAGACATTCATATAATATTAAAATTGACTATGAGAGCGTGAATTAAAATTATAAAAGGTCAATTTAATATTATAAAGTGGGCTAAAAGTGACAAGAAGAGATAAGACGAAAAAACAGGAAGGGAGTCGAAGAGTCACAACTTTGAGGATTAAAAGGAGAGAGACTCATTCATTCGGATTATGCTTGGTTTATGATTCAGATTTCATTTTCTCTTGAGAGAGAGTTATTTGGAAAGCTTCAGCTTTCATCCAGCGTGAGGACATAAACCCTCAGTGCCAGTAGACAATGGACGCAAACCCATTGTCCGTGGAGACATCACATCAGGTGTCTCGCGTGTGCTTACAGGTTCTTTTTTTTAGTATTCCAATTTGACTATAAAATTGTGTTTAAGATTGGACTTTTAGATAATAGTTATTGTATTGCTGTTGTATAATGCAATAATATATTTTAAGGTATTTTATGAGACTCTACAGGGTTATATTGTTGGTTTATAATGTATTTTCATATGTTTATATTTGAAAATTATCTTGAGATAAAATCAGGTAAATATCCATTTCGGATATTACAGGTTCTAGCCCTAGTAGTCCATTGTGGTTGTGGTCGTGACTTGATATCCATCCTTGATGTAGCTGGTGACAGCGGTGGCAATGAATCCTCATCATTTGTATTCTCACTCTCAATGTCCTCACTCTCACTGCCCTCCTCCTGAATGTCATCCCATTCCAATGCAAAACCAACCTCCTTCGAATCTGGATTTGCTTGAATATTCTCTTTGAATCACTTCAAATCCACTTGCAATTGATCTACAAGGCTGCCAATGATTTTTTTTCTCCACCAAAACCTTTCTCCTCTCCTCCAAAGGCTGCAAATTGTAGAATGGGCCACTAAACGGTAACTTGCTGGCCGTCACAGTTTTATTGGTGCTACCTATGAGATTTTTTTCAAGTTATTGGGAGAAGTATACAACTTCTCACCGAGAATTTGAGAACTTCTCGACATCAACTTCTCGTGAGAAAACTCTGGTTTTCCAATACTCCTCACGAGAAGCAGAGTTCCCTACCACTTCCCAGCGAGAATTTGATCTATGAAAAGAACCATATTGTCATTATGCATGCCTGCTATATTACTAATTATACATATGTTGTAGGCAATGGAATATCTGCAATTTATCAATGAATACATTTAACAAGTTAAGCAATCACTATCCTTCATACCAAAATATTAGATCACTGTTCATATTTACTGCATTTGCAGATTGTATTTAGTGCTGATCAATCTTCTTCTTCACTTGCTGTAAGTAATTGAAGCTGATCATCCTCCTTCCTTGAAGGTTGAATTAACATTAATACCTTTCAATGGGATGAAGGTGTATGGCTCTTCATACAGAGATCTGTTTGCAACATAAGTGTCTCCTGTTGATCACACCTTTTTGGAGATTAATCCATCCTTACTAATCTTCACTTAATCCTATTTTTTTTCATTTGACTATTGGTGGGAATTACTGCTTTAATATGATCACTTCCCTCAGTCCTTAATAAGTGCTACCCTAATTCTTATATCTGCTGTCCTGATTTCTGACTGCTGTGCACTGCTGCATGCGTACTGATTTTGGAGAGGCAGAAAATGGTGAAATCTTATCAATAAAACCATTTTCATGAACACTGATATGGCAGGTGCATGACACAATGAAGAGCCATCCTCGGTAAAATTATCACCACTCTTCCCAAGTGCTGCCATATTGACAGTGTGCTCCTGAATGCTATCCTAGAAGAGAAAATCCAAAAACATGGGGTGTGATTGAGAATGGTGTGTGGTGAAATCGTCCAAAGTGCAGATGAAATCGCAAAGCAAAACACATTAAATTAGAGGAAAAATGAAACAAAGAATCAGCTGTCAATACGATCTACAGATTTTTTTTTCAAAGGTTAAAAGGTATTTTAATCTTTTTCTCAGTACATTGTCTTTACATCACATTCAAAATAGAATAAGGTTCATTGTTAAGGACAATGAAACAAAGAATAAGTTGTCAATACGATCTGCAGATTTTTTTTCTAAGGTTAAAAGATATTTTTTTAATCTTTTTGTTGGTACATTGTCTTTATATCACATTCAAAATAGCATAAGGTTCATTATTAATTGAAGAGATAAGTCAGTCATTGTAATTTAATGTACGGCAAGGTGAAAATGCATTGAATATATTCTTGTGAAAACATAAGGATACTATATTAATTATTGCACTAAGATCTTTCTTTTACAAGGCAATTTTTTTCCAAATTTATATAATCTAATAAGCAATTTTTAGTGTGTCCATTGTCACATAACAACTTTAGTAGCATTCAATACCAGCAATTTCAGATTTGGATGCCCAACAATTTCCAGAGCTTCCTATTTTGCATCATTTGTGCTCTCATCAAAGGCCACCTCTGCATAGTGTATTTGACCCTTTCTAAACACCTACGCCCTGGTTGCCACAGCTCTCTACATGTCAAGCGCAGTCCTTTCCTTCACAACTCATTCTTAGACACCTCTTGGTTTAAAAGTAATTCTTTGGGAGGTAGTGTGCTCTTCTAAATAGGTTTCTTTGTCAAAATAGGCTTGGAATTAAATCTGTACTTGGTCACTGAATCTTCAAAATTTAGAGTTATTTTTACACCTCTTGCAACAAGCTCAGATAAAATGCCCTTACAAAGAAAACTATAAGCCTATTCTTCAACACATCAGAAATCACCACCACGAGCCTTCAAAATTCTGCTACAGTATTCCACTTTATCCACTTGCTTTGGCTATGCTAACTACTTAAAATGACTTTCTAGATTCCTCCTATCAAACCTTTCTACCAATCTTTGGCTAAGGTCTCAAATCAATTATTAAAAATGGGCAAAAAAAACCTAAGTACACTAACTTGGGGCTCCAGCAAAATATGGCAATGTTAGACAGAGCCAACAGTCACTGTAGTTGAAAATGTGTCTCTTGAAGACACAACAAGAATTCAAATTTCTGGGAGCAAACCACAAGAGAGGCACAAAGAAGGGATTGAGACAAAAGATGCTTCATCTTGACCAACAAGAGAAATGTTTACACAAAGACACAACAAAACCATATTAAAGATAGGACATTTTACTCACATGAGGTAATGTTTAAGACGCTATCAACAAATTGGTGTGAGATCAAACTCTAGAGTTTCCCTTTCTTAGTAGGCTTCTACAAATTCAAATGCAATACCTTTTGTGGGGTACCTACATTTGTCGAGCTATGGAGACCATCTTCACACATCACAATTTCTAGAAATTTAATGCATTACAATCCTCTTCTTTAAGAACGTGCCTTTGCAATTTGCCTAGCACCATGAGATATATTAAGAAGATTTCAAGGCATTTAGCCATCCTAGCTCCTTCGCAAACAAAAACACGAAAAACCAATACATGTTCCCTTTTTCTCTTTATTTTTCAAGACATCCAAGGGACCCCTCAACATGAGGAACATCTCCACGTCATCACAAGGAGGACCAAAACAAGACACTAGAGAACACCTAGCATCCTTGTAACATCTCAAGGAACAAGAATCCTTGTCAACAGCCCTCCACTTTTGTTCGAGTGCAGCTAAATTTATAGGGCCATGGAAACCATCCTCACATCACTATTTCGAGATATTTAGTGCATTAGCATCCTTTGATTTGAGAACATGCCTTCCACCATTAGATATATTGAGGAGATTTATTCAAGACTTGTAGCCATATTGAGCTCTCTGGAGTACAAAAACACAACAAACTGACCCTTGTTCCCCTTACCTTTTTATTTTTTTAGACATCCAAGAGACACCTCAATTGAGGAACATCTCCACATCAGCACACAGAGGAGCGCATCAAGACACTAGAGAACACCTAACATCCTTGCGACATCTTAAGGAACAAGAATCCTCATCAACACCCTCCCACTCTTGTTCTAACCACCACATCACTAAGTTCCACCAACATAACGAAAATTTCCCTTTCCTCAAAAGACTGCCATAACAGGCTGCAAAATTTCCCATCTTGTGGTGTTTCTCTTCATTACCATTATCCTACATGTCCTCTCCTTTCCCCACGACTGACTCTATATGCATAAACATTATACTTAAAACAAATGAGCTCCATTCTTCCTATTAACATCTTAGGATCTAAATATAGCTACCAAATATTGCTTCATGCTCCCCTTGGAAAGTTGTTTCACTTTTGTTTGTACATCATAGCCTTGGTAAGACAAAAAAATGCATTGGGCACTGCATTTCATGGACTTAATTATCTCAAAAAACAAGTGGTTCCTAGCCATTGATGTCACATTTAGATAATTTCTACTGCTATCAATTCTCAAACTTTCTAAAATAGAACACAGTTTTGGGAATGGCAATTATGTTTCTAAATTTTGGTGACAACTATATATACATAAAGCTCTAGAACAAATATTGAGAATGCATCTATGCATAAACTTAGTTCAACCTAGCAACTAGGTTACAATTTGCCAAATGATTCATGGAATCATCACACTCATCCTGAATCTATTTCTCCCATTCATGTTAGCAAGTCAGGTATCTGATATACAGCAAGTGAAATAGAGGTTTTGATTTCATGTTTTCATATGTTACCACATTCGCTTGCCAAATAGGGAATTCAAATTTTGGTTCAAATTTAATTCAAAGTCAGTGTGAATTCTGTCAAAAGTCAATGACAGTATGAGAAAGTCGCCCAAAATTTGTCAATCATGATCCTAGGCAAACATCCAATGAATTTCAGCAATGCCAGAAAAAACACATGAACTCAAACAGAATTTTGTTGAATTTGGGGCGAATTTGTATGCTACGTCTGTTTTTATTGACTTTTGATAAAGTTGTTTTTTACTTTTTACATATATTCGACCTTCCAAACCTAAAACTCACTTTTACATAAAGTTGTTTTGCCATTTTACATCTCATTTGTGCATTTGTGAATGAGAAGAAAGACTTCTTGCCTCCATTGCTGAACTTTTTATTTGATTGCCATTGTTGAAGGAGTGATGATGGCTGATTGTTGCATGCTCTAAGCTTGTTTGTGAGCTATTACTATGTAATTGCAAGTGTCAATAACTCCTCAAAGACATTGAAGAGAAAGATTTCAACAAAGGGGGAAGGGTTTTGTTTGTTTTTTAAAAGTTTTTTTGCATTGTTTTACAAAAAGAATTGACTTTTTTAATTTTATTTTCCTTTTTTCCACTTCAATTTTTTTGCTTTGCATGTTGTTTGTAGATTCATACAATGGCAAGTGTTTCTAGCACTAGAAACCCCTGATTCAAAAAAAAAAATAGATCCTCTCCACTATGGAAATATGTACCAAGTGGAGGAGGTTTTTTGTGGATTTGCAGCCATTGCAAAGAGGAATTTAGTAGCTCTTAGAGTAGAGTGAGCACATTTGTGCTTTTTTCCTTGAAAAGGCATTATATTTTTAACAAGGAAACCAAGAGTTAGTGAGGTGGCTACCTAAAACCCTTCTTCCAAAACACATTGTGAACAAATATATTCAAGCCCAAAAATAAGCAAACAAAGCAATTAGGAATGCACATTATCATCCTTTGCAAAAGTCTCAAAACAAAACAAAAATATCATCTATGGCTTTAGTTTCCACTCCAATGAACCACCCGCAGAGGGTCATCCATTCTTGTGTGCTCCTCAAGAACCAATTGCAAATAAGAGAGCAACAAGTTCCTTTGAATATCATTTCAGAATGAAGCTAGAGACATTGTCAAGGAAGACATAGTGAGATACATCTATGCAAATGGATTGTAATTTAATGTTGTTCACTCACCATATTGGCAAAAAATGGTGAAATCAATTAATGAGGCTCCAAAGGGGTCAAGGGCCCAAGTTATGAGGTGTGCACCACTTTATTGGATAAAGAGGTTATCAATGTAGAGGTTGTCATGCAGCCCATCAAGGATTCATGGATCCAAACAACTATGACCATAGGATTTGATTGATGGAAGTATGTGAGAAATTGTCCTTCCATCAATGTGATTGCACTGTCCACAAGAGGTACAATGTTTTTGAAAGTTGTGGATTGTGAGGGTGGGGTAAAAAATGGTCCCTTCATTGCAAACATTCTCATCCAAGCCATTGAGCAAGTTGATCCTCAAAATGTTGTTTAGGTAATAACCAACAATGCCAAGAATTGTAGGTCTGTCAAGTTATTCAATGAAGACCACTTCGAACACATTTTTTGGACAACTTGTGTACTCACTCACCCTAATGCTGCAAAAAAAATGGGACTAAACTTGAGAGGATCAATAAAATGTATGAAGATGCATAAGAGATCCAAATGTTCTCGAAGCCATATTTAGACAAATCTCAAAATTGGAGTTGAGTTCTTGAAGCTAAGTTAAATATTTAAAACATTCTATGTTTTATATAAACTTAGTCACTTTAGTTAGTAAGTTTTCTATGTTTTTAAATTTATTATTTTTTTGATTACCTTAAATACTATTTCTTTGAGACGCCTTGTCAAGGTTAGAGAGGCATTATCTAGAATAGTAATCAATGCTAATTGGAGAGTATGGAAGCAATCTAATAGTACAAATGTTTTTGTCATTAAGGCATTGATATTAGATGACTCTTGGCGGGATTGTGTTGAGTACTTCTTGAGGTTCACTAAGCCTATATTGAGCATGATCTGATACACAGACATGGATAAGCCTTGCTTGGGTGAGGTATATGATGGCATAGACTCCATGATTCAAGATATTAGAAAACAATTAAATGAAAGAGAGAAAGATCCTAAAGAAAAGTTCTTCAAGGAACTACAAATAATCATAGCAGAGAGATGGAACAAAACAAATACACCTTTGCATCTCCTTGCCTTTGCATTGAGCCCTAGGTTCTACAGTCAATAGGTGCTCAAGAGGAATACCACTAGAGTTGCCCCATACAAAGATGCTAAAGTTTCTAATAGGTACAAGGCAGCCCTTCAAAGGCCCTTGCCCAAGCACATACAACCTACAATAACTTTTGAATTCATAAGTTTCGCAAGGATCAATGATTGTGGTCTTGAGGCTCTTGAAGACAACAACAATGTTGGTTTTCCATTAGTAATGTGTTAGCTTTTGGATACGATTGTGTCTATATTTTAGCATCAACATTTTAGATCATACTCTGTGATCCATCATCAAGACGAGAGAGAAGGACATAAAAGAAAGAAAGATGGTGGATATTCTTGATGATGGATCATAGAGTGTGATCCAAAACGTTGATGCTTAAAAACAGACACAATCGAATCCAAAAGCTAAACACAAAGCTTAATACTTTCTTCCACAATGTTTCCTTTCTAATTTTATGCTCATTACCTTGTCAAGCACCTTGAGTTTGAACATAGTCCTAATCAACTTGAGTAAAATCTTGTGTCTCCTATTTGTGTGCATGCTTTCAATCATTGTAATTGCTAAGATAGGGGAAAGGTTCGTCTTATATGGATTCACACCCCCACACCCAGTCTGCCCACTCACAAACACATCTCTCAACATAAGTGTGATGTTCATCAAATTAGTATTACTTAGCAAAAGTCTAACCGTCAGAAGAAACGATATTAAAAACACACATGGCAAGCCAAGAAAGTTTATCCTCAAACTGAGTATTGTTCGATGGGAACAACTATGCATTTTAGAGTATAAGGATGCATAGTTTATTGATGGCTCATGGATTTGACATATGGCAATCAGTTGTGGATGGCTATGTGATACTGTCTACTCCACCAACGAATCAAGTCGGAAAGAGGACAAGTGAAAATAACGTGTAATATACAACTCCGGTCTGATGTTTTGCACTGACTCGATCTTCAACAGGCAATTTGTTTTTTGTAAAGTTTTGACTTCTTTGGAGTTTTGGTAGTTTTTTTCCAATTTTGGGGGGCGTTTTAAGATTGTAATTGAAAAGCAATGTAACTACAATACCAAACTAATTCTAAACCACTGCAACTCCCAATAGATACTTATTTTATTAAATTCTGGAAATGACAATCACTTCTGAAACACTGCAAATCACAATTCATACAGATGGTACCAGGCTAATTAAGCTTAATCAGTTTGTTTTATAGCTTGACCTTAACATACAGAGTCCTCCATCTATTTTGCTGAAACCCTCTTATCAGGTTGCAAATATAATCAGCCAGCTGGCCAAGGCACTCCATGTTCACCTGGAAGTTGATCTGCTGAGTCTGGACTTGGCAGCAAGTATCGATGTCTTCCCCTTCACTATACTTCTAATTTCAGCCCTGCAAATGCATCCTAAGCTCCCAATCTGTCACAGCTGGGAATACAGTTCTAGAAAGAATCACCTGACAATGTAAACTCTGATCACAACAAACTAAATTCTCAGTTTTTCCCCTTCCATCCGCCCATGTGGCCTCCTGAAACCAATCTGATATTCAAATGTCTGAAAACTTCATGCCAAAACCCTCCTGTGAATCGATCTGCTATTCCTGTAGATGAATCAGCATGAATGGGCACCAATACCCTTACCCTTACAATAATCTGTTTGGGGGCCCTTACCCTTACCCTTATAATAGTAGGGGTAGGGGTAGGGGCCCCTTCTATATTATTGTAGAAGCCCATTCTAGATTATTGTACGGCCCCCCCTTCATATTATTGTAGGGGTAGGGACCCCTTCTATATTATTGTAGGGGTAGGGGTAGGGTTAGGGGTAGGGGTCCCCATGCCCTTTCACCCTCACAGTACTGCCCAGATTTATCCTGCAGGCCCTTTCATAGCACCCGATCTGCTACAAGTAAATTGGGAAACCCTCCAATTACACCTGGAGTCCTTCTTGTCTCACACTAGCCAAATTTTATTCTCTACAGCTCCCAGACAGGCTACCAAAGTCCGGATCTGCAATTCATAGAACTTACTACAGCCTGCATCTCCTAATCATCAGTCTGGTATGGCTGCAAATAGACCGATTTACTTCACAAATTATCTCCTTGAAGCTCACACTTATTCTCCTTGCCCTGAGATGATCTTCCACAACTGCAGGCAAGTTTTCAATTAGAGTTTTCGTTCCCAAGTGGACAAATCTGATGAAAAAAGTCCAGCAACAAGGTTCTCACAGCTGCAATGCCAAATGAATGTTCTGGATGATTCAAATGACCTCCTTCCCTATCTTTTAATCAAAATTTTTCCAGGTTCAAGGTTTGAATCTTTTACGGTTCTCCCTCTTAATTTTACTAAACATGAAATATATTTATTTGATTTTCAAATCCTCTCCTATAGAAGTCTATCATATGAGGGAGGGTTATTTCATCATTGAGGGGGGCATATTAAGTTATAACTTAATTTTATTCACTTCTAGGGACTGGTGCCATAAGGGGAGCACTTATTAGCTTATTATAAGCACTTTATTTATATTATTATTTTATCCTAAGTGGTTACAATAATCACTTTATCATTATTTTCTAAATTCCCAAAATATTCAAATTGTTCATTATGCTTCACAAATTCATATCTTGCTGATCGGTCCTCCAGTCTGAGTTCTGACAGAAGCTACTGGCAATCTATTGTTCTCTGACCATCATGAGCTGACTGGCAGTCCTAGAATTTAGGAACTCTCCTAAATTTTAGGAATTGAACGAGAAACATCCAAGATGATCCCAGAGGCCAACTCGAGGATTCCTGCTAACTCCCTGCTCATCCCTAGAAAACAGTGACTCCTAAAATTTAGGACTGTTCAAACTGGCTCCAGAAGCCCCAATATGTTGCTACATCCCCCTGAATGGGTTTCCTATCCATCTCATTGACCTACGGTATCCCACTAATAGGTCAATCCTGCTAGCTGGTACTGAGACTAATGTGGGGTTCAAATGAGGACATTACGTAATGTTAGAGCAATGAGTGCAATTCTAAGTGGCCTAATTAAAACAAAAAAAGTCAAAGATATCGATTGCAAATCAGCAAAAGAGATGTGAGATAAGCTTCAGAAGACTTATGAAGGAGACACCAAAGTAAAAAGGGCAAAGCTCCAAACCCACATGAGAGGATTTGAAAGTTTGCAGATGGACGAAGACAGCGTTGTCTATTTTCTTTGCATGGATAAAATTGTAACTATTATCTGTGGTCTTGGAGAAAAGATTGAGGGTGAAATAATCATGAAAATCATATTAAGATCTCTCCCCATGAGATATGATGCGAAAGTTTCTGTCATCGAAGAAATGAAGGATCTGGACACCTTGAAGATGGATGCATTGTATGATATCCAAAGTGCATATGAAACAAGGACTGACAAAGGAACAACATTAAAACAAGAAACTGCCTTCAAAGCATCAAAAAGGATGAAAGACAAAGGACCAATATCAAGTGATGACGAAGAAGCTAACTATGTAAAGAAATTCAAGAAAGGATCTGATGCAGGAGCGCCTTGGGTTTTTGAGCAATCTTGCATCAACCAAATATATTCCCAGTTTTTTTGTACCAGTCTGTTGTTCATGAAGTAGCCGTTGCCGCTTTTGTTTTCAGGTTGTGCATAGTTGGCATCATATCGAGCACCTATCATATATCCTTGTTCTAAGTACGCGATTTCCTATGTTTGGTGATTCTGGAATTTTGTGCCATTCTTTGTGGTTCAGATTTCCTACTGTTTTCACCTTGCATAACATGTTGAACTGATTGGCACGGTTTTGATTGCTTACGTGGTGTCTTGAGCAATTAGAAGCCAACTCCTAACACACATGTGGACCTACCTTCAAGTGCGTGTGGTTCTTCATGACCATTTGCGATGGTTTTTATTTACTCTTCCAGGTATGGTCCTAAATTGTAATTAATGCTTGACTAGCCAACTTGTGGCTTAGCTAGCTATAAAAAAAGCTTGGTTAGAAGTAGGAGGATAGCGAAGAGACAACAAGATAGATAGGAAGAAGCAATAAGAAGATCAAAAAGGATAGATGAAGTGAGTTGAGGCTCTGACTTTGTATATTTCTTGTTTTGTTTAAAGCCACAACCCAGAAGGCCTTGCAGTGAGGGAAGATGGTGTGGTTGTTCTTTATGCAAAGTTAAATAATCACACCTAAAATATGTTGCATCTGGCCTTGTATTCTCTATGGATTCATTTGTTTTATGTATAGCTTCCGTGTGTAACTCTGAGCAGTGGGTAGAAGGTTGCAGATTGAGTTTATCCTACATGTTGTTGAAGGTCTCTTCATGCACCCTCTTTGCGTCAGGATCTGCCAAAGCACAAAGGTAAGTCTACTCTTTTTAATTGTTTTAATCATGATAATAAAGATCATTTTGCTACCAAATGTCCACACAGCAGAAGTGATAACAGAAAAGAGGAAAAACACCAAAGCAAGGGAAAAGGGGGAAAAGCATCAATATAATATGAACATGTACACTTAAGGAAGCATGAGAAAAAGAAAAAATTTCGAAGACATGGAAGAGCTTACAGGTTACAAAAAGTAACAATTCATCCAAGAAAATAGACAAAAGTTTTCTCCAATAGTGATAGGGAAGAAAGTATAGGCTATAGAGACAACAGAAGACACGCAAGAATATAAAGATAAAGAAAGGAGGAAACATATGGAGATCTAGAGCAAGGCTCAAGAAGCAGAATTTTAAGCTAAAAACTCAAATTTGAGAAGACAAATAATCTGAAAAAAGCTACTTCACGAATCAAAAAAGATAATTGTGGATCTAAAGATTCGAGTTGAAGAGGATAAGCGAATGGAAGAAGTTTTAAGAGATCAGCTAAAAGTAAAGGGGTCAGATAGTGAAAAGTTAGAACTTGAAATTGTTTCCTTAAGGAATTGGAGAAGACAAAGATCAAATTAAAATATGAAGTTTGATACAAGTACCAAAATGTTGGATGATCTTGTCAATGTGCAAATATCAATATTGATCAAAACCAATCTTGGATGTTTTGTAAGTTAAAAGGTAAAAAAATGTTGCAAGTTCTAATGTTGTGGGTCAATTGAAGAAGATGGATGACCACCAAAGAGGAAGAGAACAAGGATGAAATAAAGTCACGTAGAAAAAATGATCAACCTCCAAAGGTAAACAAGGATAACTACAAAAGGTGCTTTCCTCAAAGACAGCCACACACAACCAGGTTTCAATATTTCTTCATGTAATCGGCTTGGTCATCAGGCTGTAAATTGTAGTGTTAATACAAGGAATGACCTTTAATGGTCATTTTCTGAACATGCAGAATGGTTGTAGAAGTACCTTTGTTGAACCTCTCAGACAGAATAAGGAGAATGCTGACAAAAAGAAAAAGGATAAATCAAACAAAGTTTGGAAGAACAAGCAAGACTGAGAAATGAAAGAAAAATCCATGTCTGTACAAGTTACACTACATGCTCAAGACAAGAAAAGACCAATGGTATGTCAACAATGGTTTCTCACCCCACATGACTGGTAATCAACAAATTTCTCACCCTAAAGATAGTGAGCAGAAGGACCATAAAATTTTGGGACAACATACTATGGAAAATATAGAAGTTAAATGCGCACATAGGCTCGACAAAGGAAAAACAAAAACTAAGAATGTTTTATATGTTGAAGGGTTGAAAAATAATCTCCAAGTGTAAGTCAAATGTGCAAGCAAAGGCACATTCTCATATGTTATTTTGAAGGATGTAAAATCAAGAAGGAAAGGAAATTGAAAGCAGATGCATATAGAACAAGCAATAATCTCTACATCCTAAATGAAATCAAAGGTGACATTGGGCAAAAAGATGAGACTTAGCTGTGGCATAAGAGAATGGGACATCTGAACTTTGGTAAAATTGTGAATATCAGCAATAAGGAAGCCATAAGGGATATCTAAAAGATAGCAAAGCCTTCAAATATTATCTA
Organism: Cupressus sempervirens; assembly: GCA_028749045.1. Classification (NCBI taxonomy): domain Eukaryota; kingdom Viridiplantae; phylum Streptophyta; class Pinopsida; order Cupressales; family Cupressaceae; genus Cupressus; species Cupressus sempervirens. Next base: position 510,568,332 of record CM053787.1, on the reverse strand, counting down.
CAAACGATATCAACAAGGTAAACAAACAAGGACAAGCTTCAAATCCAAGGAGTACTCTATGTCAAAGAATGTGGAACTTATTCGTACTGATTTGTGTGAGCCAAAGAGGAAGAAAAGCTTGCTAAGTAGAGTTAATGTTGTTGATTGATAATTATTCCAGGATAACTTGGGTAGCATTCCTTAAAGCAAAAACTGAAGCATTTGAAAAGTTTAAGGCAGTCAAAGCCTTAGCAAATAATGAAATAGGATTAAAGATCAAATGCCATAGATTTGATAGTAGAGAATTTACCTCAAATGGATTTGAAGAATTGTGTAGGATAAAAAGATAAATTTTAGCTGCACGTGCCACGAACTATACAATGAAATTGTTGAGATGAAGAGAACAATTCAAAAAATGGCAAGAGTCGAGCTAAATTAATCCAATTTATCCAATACTTTTAGGAGATAAGTGGTTTACAATCAAGGTGAGATATGAACTTTAAAATGGGAAGGCTGTATGAGTAAAGTATTTCAAAGGTATTAAAAAGCAGTAGTTATATTAGAAGAGACCATGAAGTTTTCAGAAAACATGAAGCTAGCAGTGATGAAGGTAATCTTCTTTGGATATTCCACAAGGAGTAAAGCAAACCAATGATATAATAAAGATTGCACAAGTTGTTGAAAGTGTCACTTGAAATTTGATGAACAAAGGCATCAAAAGGAGGAAAGTTGCAAAGAAGAGAAACATTGGAAGAAATTAAAACTAGAGAAGTTTAACAAAGAAATCTGAAGACACCATCAAAAGCACCATCCAAGAGACCATATAGGTTTGTTCAAAAGAATCATCCCAAAGATTTGATTATTGGAGACGTGAAGAAGACTTGCTAATACATCAAAACATGCAAACTTTGTTGATAATTGTAGCTCATAAAGAGAAGTTAAAAGTAGAGTTCAAGTAGGACTCTACATTGAGGAAGTAGAGTTCAAGTAGAACACTACTTTATCCACCTAACTAATTAAAGTAGTCACCTAAGAAGAAGACTTCAAGTAGGACTCTACTTTTCCCAACTGCTATTATAAAAGGAAGCTAAGGGTTAAACAGAATTCAATAATCTTTCTCAAGAAGGACATTGAGAGAGAGGGAGAGAGAGAAAATCAGAGAAGAGATTTCGAATTTTCAGCAGGGCAGAAAGAAGGAAGTTTACAACAAATAATAGTAAAGGAGAAGGTAGCAATACTGAGTATATTCTAGGTTTGTTATTTTGTTTGTAACTTGTTTCAGAGTCATTTTCCCATGTATTGAAAGCCCTTGTAAGTTCTGAAGTTATATTGAATCATGAACCGATTGAAAAGCATATGAAAATGTGTATGAACTTTGTATCGATCTAGTAGTGTTAATCTAGATCAAATCTATTTACCTAGATACTAAATTTAAGAAATTAACATGGTATCAGAGCTTTAAGCTCTAAAAGAAAAGCACTGGACAGCTATGGCAGCCAGTTGTCTCAGGTTCGAGGACAGGCTAGATGGAGTTTCAAACTTCTTGCCATGGAAAGCAAGAGTCATAATGCTTCTCAAAGGACAAGACATGTAGGAGAACATAGAAAAGATTCTTCCACTACAAACAGATCTTGCACTTCAAGCGGCATAGGATAAGGACACTAAAGGACAAAGGGTCATTCTAGATGTTGTAAAGGATCACTTGATTCCGCATATAGCAGAAAAGACGAAAGCCAAGGACATGTTTGATGCCTTGGTCTCTTTCAAAGTGACAATATGAACCGGAAGATGGTTCTGAAGAACAAGCTCCGAGAGTGTTGGATGACCAAATCTGATAATGTTACCAATTACCTTATGAGGATCACACAAATTCGTGATCAGCTTGCAACAGTTGGAGAAAATATCTTGGATGAAGAGCTAGCAAATGTAGCTCTAAATGGTTTCACCAAGTAATGGAAACTATTTGTGAAGGGAATTTGTGCTCCAGAAAACATTCAAGATTGGCAGAGGCTATGGGATGATTGTATTCAAGAGGAGACTCATGAGGAGATTAGATCCAAAAAGCAAGGAGGTGGCGATGAAAACTTGGTTATTGGATATTGTTTACTTCCCTTCGAGTCCTACGTACCACTGTGGATATTGGTGATAACCACGTGATTGTTGTTAGTTACTCTGGCTTGAGTCTTAGCACTTGTCCACGCTATATGACTATATCTTAACTCTAGCTCTAAATGCATCAAATTATTACACCCGTTCCTTCAACGATGATAATAATTCCTAAATGGATGAATTCCACTGGGTCTAAAGCTTTTGCGTACTCCAGGACGACGTCTAGTGTATGTTGATGCGGATGGTAACGGGGTTCAGTCTTCTTAATATCTTCGGATGTAATTAGTTATGCCGCTAGAGTTATAAACAAGATTCTCTTCCTCTTCAATATCACTTAATCGATTCCAATACCTCTGCTTACTTCCATAAAAAAAATGAAAATCTCTCTATCCTCTTTGATAGTTATCGATTACCCATTTGTATGCACATGTGATCACTTTGGTGAATACCTACGTCTTTTGCATGCATCGGTTTGGCTTTTTCAAATGGTATATGTTGATAATTATATTGAGTGTTAGCAATTCGATTAAGTTTGATGGTTAGGTATTAAAATAAATTAATTTGATAATTATGTTAAGTATTAGAAAATTAAATTAATTTGATAATTACTCAAATTTAATTTATAATAGGTAAGAAAGAAAGATAAATGTTTTTATTTATAATAAACATCTATGTACATGTCTCTTATCTTATTTTGGGTTTATTACTGTCCTTCTGTCTCAATATTGCTTGTCTTCAAGCAATTTATCTTCAGTTGGCAATCCCTTCCATTTGATTAAGAATTCTCTAATAATTCTATTACTTAGTGTTTTCTCTCTAGTGTCCAGCTCTACTTCTGGCTCCAAAACGAGTTGTCCTTCATCATCAAGAGGAGGTAATTCTGCACAAGGGGCTATCTATTGGCCTAGGACCTTTTTGAGTCTGGATACATGGAACATATTGTGGATCCAGCTATTGTTAGGTAATTCTAACTTATAGGCTACCTTGCCAATCTTCTTGATTACTTTATATCTATGTTACCCAAGGACGCGTTTCCGGCAAAAATTGACCCCGTCCCCACATCCCCCCGTCCTAGAAACTCGGAAACTTTCGGAAACCTTTCCCTTGGCTGTCCCATAAAATTAATGTTTCAATTTTGATAATTTGTTGATTTCCACTCTCATGTGAACTCTAAAGTTAAATTATTTAATACAAACATTATATGTTAAGGTTCTATAATTTATATAAACATGCATTATCCATATTTTTATATGAATATTTAAAATTTTCCTTTATATTTTAAACTTTCCCTACTTTTTATATAGTTGTTCCCACTGCCATCCCTTGCTTCGAGAAAAAAAATCCGTCCCGGAAACCTGTTTCCCCGTCGCCCCGTCCCGGAAACCTAGGGTAACATAGCTTTATATGGTCCATAGAATCAAGGTTTGAGTTTCTTCATCCAATTCTTCTTAATAGATGATTGTTTATATTGTTGTAATCGCAAGTATACTAGATCTCCTTCAATGAATGAACATTCCACTCTATTTTTATCTGCATAAAGTTTTTGCTGATTCTGTACAATATGCAAATTCTCTTTCAATTCTTTTATAATATCAATGCTTCTTTGGACGAATTCTTGCACACCAGGTGCCTTGCTTTCTGGAATGATGATGTCTCTGAATGTGGCGATTTCATAACCATATAGTGCTTTAAAGGGGCTCATCCCTATGGACATGTGATGTGTTGTATTATAACAATACTCTACTAGGTGTAACCACTTGATCCATACAGTTTGATGTCCGGTGACATAATTTCTCAGGTACCCCTCTATCCTTTTATTTACAATCTCAGTCTGTCCAACAGTTTGTGGATGATAGTTGGTGCTAGGTGTGAGTGAAGTTCATACTAATTTAAACAATTCTTGCCAAAATTTGCTAAGAAATTTCTTGTCTCTATCACTTACAATGTTCTGGGGTAATCCATGGAGACAGAAGATTTCCTTAAAAAATATTTCTGCTATTTGAGGTGCCTTAAATTCAGTCGAAACTAGGAAGAAGTGTGCAAATTTTGTGAGTCTATCCACTACTACATAGATATTGTCTTTCCCTTGAACCTTGGGAAAACCTGTTACAAAATCCATAGATATACTTTCCCAATTTTGGTTTGGAATGGGTAATGGCTGTAGTAATCCTACAGGCTGAGATTGTTCAGTCTTATTTTGTTGACAGGTTATACATTCCTATACATACTTTTGGATGTCTCTTTTGAACCCTTTCCATGAGTATCTTTCTCTAATATGTTTATATGTTTGTAATATTTGGGATATCCTGCTAATGGGTTGTCATGGTATTCCTTCATAACTATCCCCTTCATCCTTGATTTTGGGGTCAAGTAGATTCTTCCTTTGTAGAAGATGATGTCATTCGAGACTTTGAAATCTCCATTAGGTGCCTTCCCTTCTAGTACTTCAGTTGCCAATTGATCCTTAGCATAATCTGATATTATTTCATCCCTCCAATCTTCGGAGATGCAAGAGATAGTATTGATGTGGGGTCTCATGGATAAGGCATCCACGGCTCCATTATTTACTCCTTTAACATACTCTATGTCAAAATCATATGCTTGAATCTTGCTTACCCGCTTCTGTTGCCTGTCATTTAGATCCCTTTGACTTAAGAAGAAGCGTAGGCTATTATGATATGTTTTGACTATGAATTTTCCACAAACTAAGTATTGATGGAATTTTGCCAAAGCATGCATTCTTGCCAACATCTCTTTATCATAAATGGAAAAATGTTTTTCAACTCCTGTGAGTTTGCAATTTTCAAAAGCTATAGGGTTTTTTTTTGCATCAGTACTACCCCTATCCCTTCTTTGGAGGCATCACATTGTAGTTCGAATGGCATGGAGAAATCTGGTATGGCTAATACAAGGCATGAACTCATAGCAACCTTAAGTTGTTTGAAAGCTTGTTGTGCTCTTACGTCCCAAGTAAAGGCTCCTTTCTTGGTCAAATCTATAAGAGGGGCTACAATTTTTGAGAAACCTTTAACAAACCTTCAATAGTAACTGTAGAGTCCCACAAATCCTCTAAGCTGTGTAAGACTTTTGGGTTTTGGCCATTCCTTGATAGCTTTGATCTTCTCTTTGTCCACGCTTACTCCTTCTTGGTTGATTTTGTGCCCTAGGTAAAGTATTTCCTTGAGTCCAAATTCACATTTTGAGATTTTATCATATAAAGACTCTCTCTCTAAAATATTTAAGACTTCCTTGATGTGTTCTAGGTGCTCTTCCCATGTCTTACTATAGATAAGAATATCATCAAAAAATATGAGGAACTTCCGTAGCTGCTGTCTGAAAGTATGGTTCATACAAGATTGGAAAGTTGTCGGTGCATTTATGAGACCGAAGGGAAGCACTAGGAATTTGAAATGTCCGTAATGGCATCTAAATGTTGCTTTTAGCACATCCTCTTCTTTCATTTTGATTTGGTGGTATCTTCACCTCAAGTCAATTTTTGAGAAATAACAAGCCCCATGTACTTCATCCATCAGCTCATCAATTCTAGGAATAGGGTATCTGTTTTTAATCATTTTCTTGTTTAATGCCTGATAACTGATGCACATTCTCATAGTACTATCTTTCCTTTTGACTACCACTGAGGATGCAAATGGGATGCAACTGGGTTGTATATTTCCCATTTCCAAGAGCTCTTTGATAGTTTTCTCTATTTCTTCTTTGTACTTGTGGGGGTGTCTATAAGGCGTAGTGATTATTGGTTTTGCTCCTTCTTCCAATTCAATGGAGTGTTCAGAACCTCTTGGTTTTGCTCCTTCTTCCAATTCAATGAAGTGTTCAGAACCTCTTCTAGGGGGAAGCCCGGGGGGTGTCTCCTCAAACACCCTTTCATATCTTTTGAGGATAGGTATCTCTGTATGGAATGTTCTCTCTTTAGTGGGACTATTATCCAAGATCATACATTGGACTATCATCTCTCCTTGGTCATGTTTTAATATTCTCTCCATTTTATTACAGGATACTGTCTTCGCTGCTCCATCGGGCATTCCTCTCAAGGTTATGTCTTTCCTTTCATGTTTGAAGCATATTTCTAGATTGGGCCCATCCATGATGAAACGTCCTAGGGAATTTATCCACGACATTCCTAGGATGATATCATATTGTATGTTGGCCACATGAAAGTTCCTTTTAATTATGTGTCCATTAGTGGTGATTTCTACTTGTGTGACTATCTTTTTACACCAATCTAGGGTGTCATTTGCCAACTTGACCCTAAAACCTTCAAAATCTTGAGTTTTTAGCCTTCTTTTTGCTACCAAGTGTTTGCTGATAATGTCATGAGAAGAACTGGTATCCACTAATGTAATTACCTTTTGTCCTCTAAGCACTCCCTTAATACGAAAGGGCCTATTTTCATCTTGAGATATGACTGCCAAAGTTCCTTGTTCCGGTTTCTCTACCCTTGCTCTCTTACTTGTTTCTTCGATTTGATTTACTTGTCCCCTTTGACATCGGTGACCTCGCTCCCAAGGTTCCCTACATTTAAAACAGAGATCCCTTCTAGTGCCTTCACTTTAGGGAAAAGTTTTGGAGGGAAAGTTTCGAGTTCTTTCCCTATTGTTGGATTCAACCATTTTTGCTTTTATTATTGCTTCTTCCAAATTTTGTGGTTCGAGGGGTTTTATCATAGCCTTTGTGGAATCTTTAAGCCCTTCTATAAACATAGATGTGAGTCTCTTTTGGGATAGATTGGGAATCATGACTCAAATTTCTTGGAATTGTTTGACATATTCATGTAATGTCCCTATTTTCTTAAGGTGTGTTAATTCTTGGAAATACCATTTAGTATCTTTCTCATCAAATCGTTTCATGAGTTTTTTGGGAGAATTCCTCATAAGACTCCACATCTTTATGCGCTAATGAGATACGTCCTTGGGTCCACCAATCATGGGCAGCTCCCCCCAAAAGGATTATGGCAAACTGGAGGGCTTCTTCTTCCATCATGGGGTTAAGGATGAGGAATGTATTTAGATTTTCTAGCCATTGATGGGCTGATATCTCGCCCGATCCATTGAAAGTTGGGATCGCAACCTTGCTTACTTTGCGTCTAAGTTCCTCATTCACATAACCTCTAGGCATTTCTCTTCTCTTATCAGCACAAAATTCCCTAAAAGAGACTGCTTTCTAAGGGCGGCTCTACCCCTTCCTCCTCTCTTAGGTTTGCTCTTCTAGGTAGGAATGTAGGTTGGGGCAGACTCGAAATAGAATTTATATTATTATTTTCGGAATAGATTGAACTAGTTTTTCTCCCTACGTTTGGCTGACCCCTTAAATTGTTAATGGAGTTTCCCACGTTTTGTAAGGCTTGCAGGAGGGCCTAATTGGATTTCTCCATTTGGTTTCATATGGTTTGGTTTGTTTGATTAGTTTGCCCCATATATGATCTCACTTCGTTTGCTAAGTCGTTCGTTGTAGTTTTTGTTCTCTCATAAGTGTGCATAGGCCTTAACTCACAGGGTGGCAAGATTATTGCTCTAATACCACTGTAATGTCCCCGCTACTAGAGTAGATGCTGACTAGCTCCTTGTGTATGTTCTACTTCGGTTTGAGTATAAATGTTGTAATCTGCAACCACTAGTTAGTGAATAATTGATAATTAGATATATACAAACATATACATAATATTGGATTAGCTAAAGGTTAAATTGAATTCTACCCATGCTACCCTTCCTAATCCTTTAGAAGAGCCTCTTTCTCAAATTACCTAACCCTCTGATGAGAACTATATCTCAATTAGGTGATTTTCATAGAAAGGAGTGTCTTCCTCAGGCCTCTTTTGGGATCTTTGGTACACTACTTGGTAGAGATCCCACCTCTAACCAAGTCTCTTGTCTCTGACATATGCATATGTTTGACCACTACAATATATATATATATATATATATATATATATATATATAGTCCTTAAAGAATTCTCTATAAATTCCTCTCTAGAATCCATTTTGGATCTTGACATTCAATTATGAATGTCCTCTGATCTCTACAATCCTCTATAGGTTAATAGATACCCTCCGCCGAGGCCCACTTGGCCTCTATGAATATGATCTCTAATTACAAACTATACATCATACCTTTATCTGCAAGGCTTAACTTTAATCACCTGATATCAATCTTAAATGTTTGATTTGTTATTGAATTGATGGCAGCTCCTTCTTACATGTATGGTGTCATTCTTACTTGACTGGATGGCAGTCACTGAGTATTATTTATGGAACCAATGTTAATCTTTTGAATCTCATTGTGATGTTGGTATCTACAAGCTGTTTACTTCCCTTCAAGTCGTATGCACCTCTGTGGATATTGGTGATAACCACGTGTATTACATCCCAATTTTTTACCTAATTTGAAATATAGCCATTGAGGTTCACATGAAGTCAGTTGACAATTTAATTTGTTATAATCTGGCGAAATGGTAAGATAGTTAGTCGTTATGATTTCAAGTTAAGATAACATGCTAGTTGATCGTTAATCACGAATTCATGGAATTGAGATGAAGGTTAACCGTTATGATTATTTATGATTAAGTAATTTATAATTTAATTATGGAGAATTTCCTTGCAGAAAACATGTCGAAGGGGTGGAAGCATTGTCAAAAAAAATTAGGTAAGAGCATCACCATCACTAAGCAAATGGATTGAGGACTTGGTGACTTGAAACAGGATACATCTGTGGAACCCACATGAGCTATTTAAATAAATAAACTGAGAAAATAATTGGGTTAAAAAAAAAAATTGGTTAAAAAAAATGTATCTCAAAGGATTTTAATTTATCTTTCATCATATTATTTTAATAAATATTTATATATGTGCATATAATATTAAAATGATTTGGCACCATTATAATTTAATAATTTAATAACGTGATGTTTATATGTACATATAAGATTTTAATAATATTTGAATTATAATAACATTTGAATTATTATAATTTTTGAATTACAACCTTTCGACTCTATTCTTTCTAATTTAATATTCTTTACTTTTAAATGGTAACGCTTGGCAAGATAAATCAATTTAATATTCAGCAATTCAAATGGTCTTATAATCTTTCCAACTTCTCTTCCAACCTTTTATTTTCTTTTCCCTCTCTTTTTCAATCGATTTAATACTTACGGGCATATAATCTTTTTGGTAACCAGTGGGAGCCAAGGAGTCATGTTTGCTCTCCATTTAAGAAGCTATGAGAGAGAGACAAAGAGTTGAGAGAAATTTTTTCTTGAAACCCGACTTCTTCCTCATTCTGTCATTATGAATACTATGTTCTTAGCTCCGATTTCATAACCCTCTGCAGATATATGTATTGACATCTTGCTTATGTTGCCATACCCATTTCTTCTTCTGAAGTAAAAGCCGTGAGAGGAGACGGGGAAAGAATAAACTGCATGCTGGCTACGATCTTACTTACCCTCTCTGCCACCTTCAACATTCATCTACGCTTCCAATTACAAGCAGCATTTCTGCCATGGTACTTAGCCATTGAGGAATGGACATTCTGTATTTTGGATATGTTTGTAGCGTCCAAAGGAGAACAGATTTTACCAATTCAATTTGCAAGTTTTTAGACACATTAAGAATATTTAATAGGTCATGAATTAATCCCCTACATTTTAATTTCTTCTTTTGTTTGAATGAAAGTTCTACTCCTGCCGGCTAGGCATAAAAGTTCATTTATTTTCTTAAGACTGTGATCATCATATGTAGCTTGTTGACAGACTTCAGAGACAGTTATGGATTTATATCAGGTTGTGGTGTCCATTCGCAGTTATTGATATATTCCTTTGTTATTGCAAAACAATTTCCATAGTTACAACTGAAGATTATAACTCTAGGGAGCTGCTTACCATTAGGCATAGTAAAGAATCCATATCATCAAGAGTTGTTATTACTAATTGTCTTCAGGATTGGGATGGTATTATTTCTGCATGTTTTAAAGAATTTAATATTTCAAATTGCAGATTGTGAAAAAGCTGGAAGTACATAATCATTCATGTTCTAAGCATAGTTGTATACTCTTTATCATTTTCCTTTTGTTTTCTGAATTCCATAACAGCTAAACTGTAGTTACAATCATCAGATAAAATCTCTTTGGGAAAAGTTGCTGAAGTTGTAATAAAATCATGATAAGAATCAATGATATTTTTGCTAGTTTTTAAGAAATTAATCTTTGAGACACAGTTTGAGATAAGCTAGAACTTATAATATTCTTTTACCAAGTTATGGATCAATAGAAAGAGCGGGTTGCTCTGAGACTTCCAACACCTGGGAATTCACCAGCAAAAGTGCCATGGAATGGTGAAGAGGTGAGAAGGAGTCTGGAATGACTTAGAAAATAAAAGTCAGTTACGATACAATAATTCTAGAATAATGAATAAATATGCATAATCTTGTTATTGTAATCTCCTGCTGCCAAGTCGTATGGTGTGATAAATACCAAGATGCCCAGTGGATGGCAAAATGACCTCTGTCACTTCCGGGTAGGGAGGGCCTTTCTCGATAGAGATTGTGTGAGGATAAGATTTGGTCCGAGGTTGGGTAGTTAAGCCCCTGACAATGTCTCACCTCTCCCCAAGTTCTCGGATGAACAATAGATAAAGATAAGCTATACATTAATTTGTTGTCGGAAAACAGATATTATCACTTTTAAGATGTACATGCAAGATGAGGGTAAGAATAATTGAGTTATATCATCATTATAGTTATTTTTACAATTAGTTGCGAAGGATATAATTATTTGATAATTGATATATCAACTTCCATTTATATGAGCATATCTCCTAATCTTGAGTTCCTACAACAGTTAAGTAATCGGAAGGAAAGGAATCGGAAGCCCTAAATAATTCAGTGGTAACTAGAACCCTAAATGATACAGCAGTCTCGGAAGCCCTAATTGAATCAGTGGTATCAGAAGCTCTATTTGAATCAGTGGTATCGGAAGCCCTAAGTGATATTGAGATAACTGAAAGCCCAAAATGAACCAATGGTAAACGATGCCCAATTGATACAGTGGTATGTGATGCCCTAATTTTAAATATAGTGGCATTTAATCGTAATCATCATTTGATTTTGAGATAGCGGTTTTTAGATGATAGTCGTCATGTGATATTGTTATAGTGGTATTTATGGACTTACCCGGATGGTTGTAGAAGCATCCCTAGTTTTGATTTCGATTTCAAATTTCATGGTATGTGGTTTTTAACTTCTACAGTAATTTTCATTGATGGTATTTTCAGCTCTTTGTTAACAAATTTTGTTTAATTGATTTAACTGTCAATCCCTTTTTCATATGATTGAAACTGATTTAACTGACTTCCTATGAGATTGAAGTGATAACTGTATTTCTTTGAGTATGTTATTTGTTAATTAAGACCCGGGAAAACAGGATTTGTTAGTTACTCTAGCTTGAGTCTTAGTGCTTGTCCACGCTATATGACTATATCTTAACTCTAGTTCTAAATGCGTCAAATTATTACACTTGTTCCTTCAACGATGATAATAATTCCTAAATGGATAAATTCCGCTCAGTCTAAAGCTTTTGTATACTACAGGACGACGTCTAATGTATGTTGATGCGGATGGTAACGGCATTCAGTCTTCTTAATATCTTTGGATGTAATTAGTTATGCTGCTGGAGTTATAAACAAGATTCTCTTCCTCTTTGATATCACTTAATCGATTCCAATACCTTTGCTTCCTTCCATAAAAAATGAAAATCTCTCTCTTTGTCCTCTTTGATAGGTATCGATTACCCATTTGTATGCATGTGTGATCGCTTTGGTGAATATTTACGTCTTTTGCATGCGTCGGTTTGGCTTTTTCGAATGGTATATGTTGATAATTATATTGAGTGTTAGCAATTCGATTAAGTTTGATGGTTAGGTATTAAAATAAATTAATTTGATAATTATGTTAAGCATTAGAAAATTAAATTAATTTGATAATTACTCAGATTTTATTTATAATAGGTAAGAAAGAAAAATGTTTTTATTTATAATAAACATCTATGTACATGTCTCTTATCTTATTTTGGTTTATTACATCCAACAAGCAAGGAGGTGGTGATGGAAACTTGGCCCTCATCACGAAAACTAAGAAAAGCAAAGGGACAGCTTTCACCAAAAAAGGTAACAATTATGGAGAAGGACGTTATCCTGAAAAGAAGAAAGATTTAAGCAAGATCAAGTGCTTTGTTTTCCATAAGCAAGGTCATTGTGCTTCTCAATGTCCAGCGAAGAAGAAAGCCACAAGAAAGACACAATGAGTAGCAGCAGCAGCAATAGAGACACAATTGAGTGAATCTGCAACAAAGTTTGAGAATGATTTTTCCCTTGTAGCCTGTCTTTCTACCAGCACTATAGTTAGAAGTGCTTGGTACTTGGACAGTGGTGCCTCCCGTCATATGACTAAAGCACGAGAATTGTTCAGTCAACTTTCTAAGTGTGAATCAGGGATCGCTGTGAAACTTGACAATGATGCCTTGTATGCAGTTAAGGGACAAGGAATCGTGTAGTTTCAGCTTAAGCCAGGATGATCAATTAATGCTCAGGAAGAGTTGTATGTACCTGGTTTCAAGAACTTGTTGTCCATCTCAGTTATGGAGGACAAAGGTTACACTATTACCTTCCAGAAAGGGCAAGTGTTTTTATGCCGAAAGGGAGTCGATCTAGACACAGCTGTGAGGATTGGAGTTAGGGAAGGAAACTTATATAGGCTACAAGGTAACTCCATTCAGGCACTGGTGCATAACAGTGAGAGCTTGTGTGAGTTGTGGCACAAGAGGATGGGGCACTTGCACCATAAAGCACTACATGATGGAGCCCTGTTTAGGACCTCCATTTATGATGTTGGAAACTTGAAAATATATAATCATTGATGTCAACTATCATGAGAAAATGAGTATGAAGAATCCTAGACTAAGTCTCAAGGAATGAAGCAGCAACTATCAGTATAAAATGTGAGATAAAGTTTCCAATTATAATGAATTGCTCTGGTGAAAACCCTTACTCAGAGATTTGTTCTGTTCCAGCTTAGATGTCTATATAGTTCTTTGGTACAAATACATAATGGGCTTGCAAAAGATTTGAGATATGACTAATCATACCTAAAATGTTCTGAAACATAAATATCAAAGTATTTTGGACTGAGAACTGATCACAAAAGGCATTGAAGGTTATCTCAGATCTACTTGCTACAGGGGCTCTTCAACCAAAGAAAGATGATGGATTTGGCAGAGAAGCCAGGTGGTCTTTACACATACACAGTTCCCTCCTCCAGATGGCTTATGTTATGTTGACTTTGTTGAAAGGAGATCAGTTGTATTTGAAGCAACTGGCTTCAAGAATTTTGATATCCAGTCAAAGCTAATGCAGACGAAGCCTTTTGTTATCTAAGACACCTTTGATATCGGATTTCTGCTGAAAGGGTGTAACGTTTGTATCAAATCTACCTTTGATATCAATCTTTCAGAGAAATACTGTAACATTGTCTGGGAAGATTCTAGTAGTATTGATAGAGAACAATGGACGCTGCAATATGATGTTTTTGTCTATTTCTTTCCTCCATTGTAAGCAGTTTGCATTACTAGTGCCGTAGGAGACACTGTGGCATTTGAATTGGAGTGGCTGTTGCACAACAAATGACCCAGAAATTCACATTTTACAGACCAGTTGTTTCCTATTACAAGCAAATTGTATTTCATCAGATAAAGCTTAAACTAAAGACACAAACCAAGGAAGTGACGAGATTGAAAGGACTCAAGCCAGACAATAATCAACGGATACCGGTGTACAGGAATTCGAACAAAATAATAGTTCCAATGAAGATATAAGTATTTGAAAGAGTACAGGACCGTTGCTCTATATTCAGATGACCTGCCAGAATTACACAGCCATCAGAAATAACTTTGGTCAGAGGATTTGATTTATTTCTGTGTCATGAATTGACAGAGTCACAGAAAGCCTGATATATAAACCGGGGCACAAAAGCGTTGAACAAAGATGAGGCTGTGAACAAGATGAATTCAGGTTTGAATCAATGGCAGCGAAAGATGTCAGTAAAATATGCATCTCAGCGATGGTAATTTTTTAGAGCCAACCATTGATATGAAAATGAGACACAATCAGGTAGGGAGTTTACACATTAGTGATGAAGAACGACATGCGTTGAGGACATAAAGAATATTATGCAGATTCAAATTAATCTCTGTGCCTATGTGCCATCTTGAAAAGGCAAAAAATGCATGTCGTTGGAGGCATAAAAGGTCCCATTCTATACCTGCTAAAGAGACTCATAAAATCCAAAGTCAAACTCGATGCTTATTGTATAGATGCCATAACATAGAAACGAATAAATGAATACACACGGCAATTGAAAATGATGTGGACCTGAAGAGAATGACATAAGGACAACAGTGAAGAGGAGTATCGGGTTTCTAAAGCCACATCTAAGGTGTCGTCCAGTGAAACATCTGGTTGTATGCCATCTTTACACCACAAATGGGGCGATTGAAACAATAGATAGATTTATTTCCTGGAGTCTATGTAGAAGAATGGACAGAGCAGCAACCACAATGATAACGACAAATGATTAAATTCCTCATATCATCGACTATGGTTATTAGATGTGAAGATGTGGTTATTTTAAAAGAATATGATAAAAGATTTAATTACAATTAAAGATCAGAAAATAATTAATTTAAAGGAGACACAACCTTTCCTTCAAAAGTCACAACCTTCTATTTTCAAGATATAAATATGGGATGAATAACAAACAACAAGACACATTCGAAAACATTCAAGAGGAAGTATTTTTTATTATTTGGAGCAATAAGGAGCTTAATATGACTTTATAATGTAAATTCAATTATTTTATTTTAATAATAAAATAAAATGTCCTTTGTTTATTTCTAAATGGCATGGAGATTTAAACTGCAAATGATTCATCCTTTGTAATTATTTTTTGAATTTTGTATACAATTTAAATGTCAAATAAGTGGACGCGGTCATTTAGCATCTTAAACTCGAGCATCACAGATATTGTACAATATTTAATTGTTTCTGAATCTATGTCCAGTTTGTCTCCCTACCAAAGGAGTTGAAGTTCAATCTAGACTAATTTAAGATTGCATATATATTTGATCTATCGCATCTTGATTATTTAATTGTTGACAGTATAAGTGCATAGAACATTATAAAGTTGTATGTGAAAATCTTCACTGAAGTTGACTCTATTGCCCGAATGAGCAGAGACACTAGTTTTTTATTATTTAAGTCAAAAAATCTATATCTTCCTTCTTACAGGCATCAAATGCATTGTTTAAAACATTATACAAAACATCCAACAATCTAAAAGTACTCAGTATTCAGTTTCATTTTAATCGAGTTTGAAGAGCTTACTAGCCGCAGAACTCAAGTTTAAATTTGTTATAGAAAATCTCTGAACCCAGTGATCAGGTTCGAGGAGAAGGTCTACCCGCCAAGGTGTAGCGGAGCCTGAAGTACAGGGGAATCAAGGTGATTCTCATTTGTTGGCCAGAATTGATTGATTGTGGAATCCTATCAGAGAAATGGTAAGCTCTTGGATTTCCAATCTGCGGTTTTGGGAACCAACAGATTGGCGACTCTGATGGGGAGAGTTGCTCACAATATATATTGTGAAGTTACCCGGAGTTTCAAATTTCGTAGACAAGAATCAGAAAGCAATTATATCAATTTGTTTGGAAGCATACTCTACTGGAAGTGAGAACCCAGAAGATCAAAACATTCCTCGAAAGAGGTGGCGACTCTATTTAAAAGAATTTCAGTTGGTAGCTCTACTGAGGGAGAAGACTTGAAAGGAAATGATTTGATTACCTAACATGGAGAATACATACTATGATCAGGAAGCAAGTCTATGCTACACCATGGAGGAAGTAGACATACACCCCCTAGATACGTTTTTCAATCTGGAAAGATATGAAGGCGAGACATCAGCACATTTATTCATAAGAATGGTGAATATTTTTTGGGAGGTACCTTCAAACATCATGCCTCCACGTAAGGAATTGATAAGAAAATTTCGTGATTTGGGAATCTCACCAAATGACCTTGATTTGAAGCTTCTCTTCCAAATATTGGATGAAAGTCTGAGTTATATATCTCCTTTGGATGCATATTTGAACTTAGAAAAACAAGAAGATAAATCTGTAGTACAATTCTTCATGAGGATGTTTAATGCCTGCCAAGAAATACCTTTGGAATATAGACCTCCATCTTTTGATCTTCTCAACAAAATGCTCGAATTAGGTCTCTTATATAATCATCAGTTTCTTATCTTTCTCAAGCTTATGGATAATGAACTAGTTGCAGAAGAGAATGAATGCAGGATTGAAGTAACATATGAATCTAATGATATCTCAGACTTGAATGGAGAAGAAATTTGTCAACAGTCTGAGGAGGAATTCGATTATGATGATATAAGTATGACTACAGATGTTAGCGAATGTGAAAGAGGAAGAGGATTCACTCAGTGTGGAAGAAATTTCAGCCTTGTTAGATCTAGAGTATATATAGAGCAGCCACAGGGGTTTGAGGTACATGACAGAGAGTCACATGTATGCAAGCTTAAGAAAGCCTTCTATGGACTCAAACAAGCTTTGAGGGCATGGTACTCCAAGATCGACAGCTATTTGCAAAGCATGGGTAAGAGATCAAGTCAGATTTGGTAACAGAATTTGAGATGAAGGATATTGGATTGATGCATTACTTTCTAGAACTTGAGGTTTGGCAAAAAGATCGAGATAGATCTTTCTTGGACAATGGAAGTATACATTGCAGATCCTTAAAAGATTCAAGATGGAGAACGTCAGATCAAAGGCTACTCCAATGGTAAACAACTTGAAGAAGGTTGATTCTTCTAAGTCAAAATTAGTAGATTCTAGACAATACATGCAATTAATTGGCGCATTGATGTATCTCATCAACACTCAACCAGACATTTGTTTTGATGTAAACACCTTGAGTCCGTATATGGTAGGCCCAAGGCAGGTTCATTTGATCACAGCAAAGCATGTGCTCAAATATTTGTAGGGCACAGTGGAGTATGGTTTAAAATACCTATGTGCAGATGGAGAAAAGTTGCAAGGGTATTGTTTACCGTACTGGTAAAGAAATCAATGCATACAGACAATGGAACAGAATAGCAGAATTATATTCGCATATGCCAGAACATACATTATGCTTAATAAGATTCGCAATAGTAGATGATTGATGCTTTACAATGATCCCAGACGGGATATAAATACTACCGCCGAACCTTCCCGAAGGAATCCGTCAGCCACAACATTACATCCGCTACAAACTATTTACCCGTCGGCTACAAAATACAAAACACCGACGACAGTCAATCCGTCGGCTACAGAAACACCGCTGGACCCATCCATTCGGCTAACACCATCCCCCCCAAAAAGAAAAGTCGTCTCCTGACGACTAAGAAAATATCTAAGACAAATTAACAAACAAAATACATTAACAGAGTGACTACAACAAGAGAAATCTGCTTCTGACACATCACTGTCACCTTCGTCCCGTGCCTGTAGCCTCTGCTAACACAACACTGCCTCCTTGATGAAGCTAACCTTGATAGCCACCTGTGCTGCTTTCTCTGCTTCCAACACTAGGTCCACTGAGCTAAGTGTCGCTGCACTGCCTCCAACTAGATGATTAGCTCCTCCCGAGCTCTCTATGCATCCACCAAGACAGCCTCCCAGCCAACACCTACTCCCAGTGCCTCGGTACACAAGCAGTCCATGCCTGCAGCAACTTCAACTCTTTTGAACTGGTCAGACTCCCACGACTGATATCCGCAATGACTGGGGGTCTAGGGGGCAACGCCCCCGTGGGGTCCTGGGGCAGGGTGGGGTTGAGGGGTAGCGCCCCTCGACACCAAGACCAAATTAGCACTTCGCAACCCACACAGAAATGCACGGAACCCACCATTTCTGTCGATTCTGCACTCTTTCTAGCAACCACATATGCGTCCCCTTTCCTTTGGCATCATCTGTAACTCATTCTGAACATCTTGAATTTGTCGTCGTTTTTTTTTTTTTATTTTAGCAACCCCTCTCTTCTGTTTGTCTGTTACTGTTTCGCCAACTTGTCACGGCACATAGAATCGATTCTCCCCAGGCCTCCGTTCGAACGACTCGGGGAGGTAATAGAAAAAACTTCATCTGATATTGGCTACTGGCTTGATGTGCACGGAATAATGTCCGCCAATCCCTAACAGCAAACACTTGACACTGCCTTTGCAGTCTTCATAAATTAAGTTTTAAGCTCGACTCTGTCTCTTCTTAATGCACAGGAACGTTGTCCTCCAATTGCAACCCGCGAAAGACTCTTAAGACGGCGGAGTCCTTTTTGTTATAGCCCACGGACCTTTCTTTTCACCGGCGGAGGGAGTTATAAGTTTGGAAGAAACGATTATGAGCCCACGGGGCTTTCTTCGACGAAGGAAGTGTGAAAAAATTTACGCCCGCAAACATCTGCCCGCGGGGCTTTTAACAGCCCACGGACAGTCTCTGCTTCTGTGCCCGCGGACAGGCTGTGGTCCACGGGACTTTCTCTGCCCGCGGACAGGCTGTGGTCCGCGAGACTTTCTCTGCCCGCGGACAAGCAGTTGCCCGCGGGACTTTTCAGTCCGCGGGCCTTTCTGTCCGTGGGGCCCGCTTTCTTTCTTTTCTTTTCTTTTTTCTTTTTCAATTTTTATTTTTTTTTTTTTTTAAATTTGAACACGTCAATTAACAGAGTTACCTCCGGATGACGTCGCCACCAAAGAGTGTTGTAATGACGACGATGGAGGATTCGATGACGGCGAGAACTTTCTTGCACGATATGGTTTCAACTTAGATCCGTTAACTGACTGAGTCATCTCCTGTCCGTCCAAGGTCACCAGTTTGATTGCTCCATTGTCGCCGACCTTCCGAATCTGATATGGTCCAACCCCTCTGCCCTTAAACTTTTCCACTTTGATTTCATTCTGACCGTCGTATGGCTTACATTTGTTTTGTGCCACCTTCGTCGCCCAATGTGCCTGCGGTCGTCACGCAATTGGATTATTTCCTTGTTGTCGGTGCCCTTCCACTAATTTTATGCTGCGGTATAACCTTTTCTTTCCGCACGGTCCATTCACCATGTACCGGACAGTGGGATCTTTCGTTTTTCTGTGTTCAGACTGTATGTTCTTCCCCTCAGCTTCAGCAATGGCAGCTTTTCCTTCTTCCGCCTCCCTGCATTCCTCCAGACATTCATTTTCCTGTGTTTTGTCACGTTCATCGACCGTTAACATATTGCAACTCGGAAACAGTTTGTAGTATTCTATCTGCCAGTGGAACAAGCCATTCACCGAGTCCAAGTCGTCGTCATTCGATCCTCCATCAAGTCTCAATACTCCCTCTTCGTCTGGTTCCATTCTCCTCTTTGCTTCGTCATCACTTTCGCCGTCACTTTCTGAATCTGAAGATGCTGCCTCCTCACCGACCATTTGTGTATGCAGGTCAATTGTGAATCTTTTGCCTCCGCGCTCCATTGATAGGGTATTTCGTTTCCAATCATGTTTTACTTTTGCTTGTACCAACCAATCCCGTCCCAGAATAGCATCATATCCTTTTCTTTTTAATGGAATGACCACAAAATCCAATAAAAATTGTTGCGTACCAATTGTTACCGGCTGCGCTTTCAAGATTCCCAACGGTTTGATCCCGTGTTGGTCTGCCGTGAGCAACTGAAATGCAGGTGGCCACAATGTCGGCTTTCCCAACTTCTTCCAAGTATCCTCCAGCAAGACATTCACGTCGGACCCTCCATCGACAATTGTGTTTGTCAAAACATTTCCCAAAATCCCCATTTCGACGACCGCCAGATGCCGTCCGGATGTGAGTGCCAGCAACATTGGGTCTGTTGTCATCACTTCCCTACTATCCCTTCCTGTGTCCTCCGATGCTTTCGGAAACGGTGTATGATTCAGAATGGCCGTCCGTAACTGGGGCATTGTGAGGAGGTTACTTATTTTGACCGATATCTCCGTTTGTAAGATCTGCCGTACAATGTTTTGTTCTGCGAAGTTCTTTGCCAAGGTGTCGGTGATGTCCTTCAACTGAGATGTCCCTGCCAACAATCCCTTTGCAATTTCCGCCTACGCTTCCCCTAATTTCCTCTTCTCCTCCGGTTGCCTCCGTGTAATTGCCAGAACCTCCTCTACATCCATGCCGACAATGATCAAGTTTACTCCAGACTTTGGACACTTGGAATCTTCGTGATCGTCGGGTCCGCACCATCTGCATAATAATTTTGGTGTGTTTGCCGCTATACAATCCCGCACAAAATGACCCCACAAATTACATGCTCGGCATTGAATGATCGGCCGTCTGTTTGCATCATACTGGGTTCGACTTCGGCTTCCATTATTGTTGTTATTATTTGCATTGTTGTTATTTTGCCCTCTGCTATTATTCCTATACCCTCCGGATGTGGCACCATCAATGTTTGCATTTCCGTTACTGCCCAACAGGGAAGCCTGCTGCATAAGAAGCACCTGCGGAGATCCTCTTGTTTTTGTGTTAAAGGGACAGTCCTTTGTCAAATGGCCCATGATCTGACAGATGTCACAGAATTGGTTCTTCAAACACGATCCCTTAATATGACCGTCGGTCTTACATTCCGTGCACCACAGTTCACTACCTTTTGGCTCCTTCTGCATATTTTTTAACTCCTTCATCATTCAAACCATATCCTTCTATAAGGCACGAACCTTTTTGCTACTACCTTCGTCGTCACTGCTATCATCTCCAGCAGATTCGTCGTCATCAGAGTCAGAGGAGCTAGTTTTCTTCTTCTTTGTTTTGTGCGCACTTTCAAGGTCCTGTGCTCTGTTATAAGCATCCACATATGACAACAGTGGTACAATTTTTATTTTCCTCCGCAACTGTGAGCGTAGGCCGTCCACAAACCACCTTTTCTGCAATCCGTCCGCCGGCTTGCTTTCCATTTTGTTTATTAAGTCTTTTAATCTCCTGGCATAGACACGGACAGTTTCGTGCTTCCCCTGCTTGGTATTGAAAATTTCTGCTACGATTTCATTATCATCCCGCAAGAGTTTAAACTCCCCCAAGAACTCCTTTTTAATCTTATCCCATGTATCCAGCTTCTGCGGATCCATATCGGAAAACCAATCAATCGCGACACCCCGTAGGGTTGCTGAAAATTGCCTGACCCATTCGTCGGCATCTATGATTCCATTTGCCCACCAGATCGTCTCACATGTCTTACAATGTCGAATGGGGTCGGCTGTACCATCACCTTCAAATTTCGGCAGCTTTTCTTTGGGTCCCACCATCACAACACTGGAGGTCTGCACTGTCACATCGAAGGTCTGCACTCCCGCACCAGCGGTCTGCACTCCCACACCAGAGGTCTGAACTCCCACACCGGCAGTCTGCACTCCCACACCGGCGATCTGCACTCTCACACCGACGGACTACTCTCCCACACCGGCGGACTGCACTCCCACACCGGCGGATTGCTCTCCCACACCGAAGGTGTCGATAGCTGCGAACCTTGGTGAAGAAGAAGGATCTTCTGAAGTTGTTTCCCGCGGAAGTCTATCGCGGACGAAGAGGTCACTCCACGCTCGTGCTCCCTCGGCACTGCGAGCCGTGCGAGTTGATGCTCTTCCGTCTGAATTTTCTTCCCTCGGCGAACACAATTTCAAGAACTCATCCCGTGCTTCTTCCACCAATTCCACCCGCTGCCGAGTCTCCTCCAACAATTCTTCTGTGCTTCGGTTTCCATCAGCAATCTTCTGAAATCTCCGTCGACATTCGGCTTGCTGTGCCAGAATTAAATTCTCTTGCATAGTACGGGTTCCATCTTTTTCCTTGACCTTATTCCGATCTTTGTTAAGCTGATTTGGCATTAATCTTCATTCCTCCCACCTTCCAAATTCATAAGGCAACGGCGCCAAATGTTTACCGTACTGGTAAAGAAATCAATGCATACAGACAATGGAACAAAATAGCAAAATTATATTCACATATGCCAGAACATACATTATGCTTGATAAGATTCGCAATAGTAGATGATTGATGCTTTACAATGATCCCAGACGGGATATAAATACTACCGCCGAACCTTCCTGAAGGAGTCCGTCGGCCACAACATTACATCCGCTACAAACTATTTACCCGTCGGCTACAAAAACACCGCCAAACCCATCCAGTCGGCTAACAAGTATTCTGATTCAGATTGGGCAGGAAGTGATACAAATCAGAAGAGTACTTCAAGGTGTTGTTTCAGTTTAGGTACAACCATGATTTCCTGGTTTAGCATGAAGAAAACCTCAGTAGCACTCAGTTGAGCTGAAGCTGAGTACATGGCAGCCAGTTTGGCAAGTTGTGAAGCAATTTGGCTTCGTAAGTTGCTTACAAGTTTATTCGATCAGGATTTGGAGCCTGTTGTGATTAAATGTGACAATCAAACTTGCATAAACTCTCAGAGAATCCAGTGTTTCATGTTAGGTCAAAACACATTGAGATCAGATATCATTTCATCGAAGACAAGGTCTTGAAGAAAGCAATTAAGCTTCAATATATTTTGACGGATGAACAACTTGCAAACATACTCACCAAACCCTTGGTAAAGGGAAGTTTGTTTTTTTTCGAGACAAGCTTGGAGTGGTGGTGAATACCTTCCTCGCTAAGAGGGAGTGTTGATAATTTTAGCTTATAAAGGTAAGTTAGAAGTAGAGTTCAAGTAGGACTATACTTTGATGAAGTAGAGTTCAAGTAAAATTCTACTTTGATGAAGTAGAGTTCAAGTAGAACTCTACCTTATCCACCTAACTAATTAAAGTAGTCACCTAAGAATGACTTCAAGTAGGACTGTACTTTATGGAACTAGAGTTCAAGTAGGATTCTACTTTTCCCAACTGCTATAATAAAAGGAAGCTAAAGGTTAAAACAGAATTCAATAATCTTTCTCAAGAAGGACATTGAGAGAGAGATAAAATCAAAGAAGAGATTTCTGATTTTCAGCAGGGCAGAAAGAAGGCAGTTTACAATAACGAACAGTAAAGGAGAAGGAAGAAATACTGAGTATATTCCAAGTTTGCTATTTTATTTGTAACTTGTTTCAGAGCCATTTTCCCATCTTTTGGGAGCTCTTGTAAGTTCTGAAGTTATTTTGAATGATGAATTGATTGAAGAGCATATGAAATGTGTATAAACTGTGTTTTTCTTTTCTAAGTTTTCCGCTGCTTTATTTCGTTAAATAAATCTAGTAGTGTAAATCTAGACATGGTCTATTTACCTAGATACTAGATTTAAGAAATTAACAAACTCGTGCTTGCTCTCCAAAGTATAACCAAATAACTTTACAAAAGCAAGTGAAGACAAGCAATGTATAAAGGCTATGGAACAGGAATTGGATCAAACAGAGAAAAATGAAACTTGGGAACTTGTCTCGAGACCTACCAACAAAAATGTGATTGACACTATGTTTTCATAAACAAAATAAATAAGGATGGCAAAGTTGTGAGGAACAATGAAAGATTAGTATGCAAGGGATGAGCTCAAGATGAAGTAACTGATTTCGAAAAAACATATACTCTTGTTGCTCGTGTAGAAGCTATAAGGATGTTTTTACCCATTGCCAGTTTTAAGAGCTTCAAAGTGTTACATCCCAATTTTTGACCTAATTTGAAATATAGCCGTTGAGGTTCTCATGAAGTCAGTTGGCAATTTAATATCTCATAATCTGGCGAAATGGTAAGATACTTAGTCGTTATAATTTCAAGTCAAGATATCAAATTAGTTGATCATTTATCACGAATTCATAGAATTGAGAAGATGGTTAACCGTTGTCATTATTTATGATTAAATAATTTATTATGATAATATGAATTTAATTACGAAGAAATTCCTTACAGGAAACACGTCGAAAGGGGTGAAAGCAATGTCAGAAAAGAATTAGGCAGGGCATCACCATCACTGGGCAGATGGGTAGAGGATCTAGCGATTTCAAACAAAATACATCTGTGGAACCGCATGAGTTATTTAAATAATTAATTTAATTAAAATAATTGAGTTAAAATATAAAACATATCTCAAAGGATTTTAATTTATCTTTCATCATATTATTTTAATAATAATTTATATACGTGCTTATAATATAAATAAAATGATTTGGCATCATTATAATTTAATAATTAATAAAGTGATGTTGCATGTACATATAAGATTATAATAATGTTTGAATTATAATCTTCCAACTTTATTCTTTCTTTTTAATATTTTCGCTTTTAATCGATTAACACTTGGCATGATTAATTGATTTTATATTTGACAATTCAAATTGTCTTAATCTTTCCAACTTCTCTTTCTACCTTTTTATTTTCTCTCTTTATTTTTCTCCTTTTTCAATTCCAATTTATGATGTATTCGAAGAGTTTTCTTGAAATTGAAGGTAGCCAATGAGCCAAGCCAACCATTTAATAGAGTCTCATTGATCGAATTTGTATAACTTTCTCATATCTGCAATCCCATAACTCTTCTTGGTCTTTTCTATCTTTTTCTCTCATACATCCGATAACAAATACCAAGCAAAGGAAACGAGGAAGTTCATCATTTCGGTCACTAAAATAGGATTCCGAACTTGTAATCAAGTCAGAGTTGCATACAGCTTGGTCTATTTTCTATCCGCGAGGATAGAGAGGAGGTTATCAAAATGTGGAAAACAATATATGTCCCTGGCTGTCGACAACCCAAGGCCACTGGAATAATACAGCATGGCGGTGTAAGTTTTTGTTTGTTCTAATAAAATGTTTCATATTAATGGAGTTTTGTTTGGATTCCCATTCGATTGTGCAAATGAGCAATCCCATCTTCGTTTCATAGTTATCAGTTTTGCTGTTATAAACCAAGTCAAATTTCTGTTTGAATTTAAGATCTAAAACAATTCAAGTATCAGTCATTAGAGGTTAGATTTGTATCTCTGTTCGGAAAAATCCGATTCATGGTTTAAACCTTTGAAGAGACTATTTTATGGATCTGTTTAAAATTCAATTTGATTATGTTTTTCAAAGTACAGATTGAATCGACATCTATACATGGTTGAACCAGAGAAAAATGTAAGTACAAACCGATTTGGAATCGGTTATGAGTTCAAATTAAATTCCATGAAATCCGGTTTATCGATTCATGGACCAAGTTGAAGTTTTTGTTAATAGTTATTGGGTCTTGCTTGTTGATTGTGGTTTTCATATATATGATCAGGTTGCATAATCTGATTCATGTTGAAACTGAGATCTATATTTTGCTTGGTTGCATGGATGTCATAAATCCATCAAACAAAAACACCCAAAGTACCGATTCAATATTGGTTGAATGGCTTTTTCTTTTATCAATATGTTTTGATTGATTATATGAAACCACACCATTGCACATGCTGAATTAGAATTTCCAAGCTTATTTAGAACACTTTTGACACCGAGGAATTCACTGGCAGTGAAGCCAAGAAATGGTGAAGAGGTGGTATTAATCTACGATAACGCGGAAGATAAATAAGTTATGATAAAATTAATTAATTTAACATTCAATTTTGAAATCTTTAAAGAACACAATTATGTAATCACAGAGTGTGAAATGCTGGGTGTATGTAATCTTCTTGAATAATTGACAGAGCCATTTGCTCTGAGAATTTTCGAATACCTGGGACTCACCCGGTTGTGTAACCAAGGAGATGGGTGATGAGGTGAGAGAAAGGAATCTTCAATAACATGAATCAGTACCAGATATGACAAAACAATGTTTATCATTTTAATATGAATTAATTAATAGCTCATGCATAATCCTTTTAATGTAATCTCCTGCTGCCAAGTCATATGGTGTGTTAATTACCAGGATGCCCAGTGTATGGCAAGATGATCCCTGGCTATTTCGAGTGGGGCGAACCTTTCTCGTTAGAGATCGTGTGGGGATAAGTTGTGGTCCGAGGTTGGGTGGTTAAGCCGCTGACAATGTTTCATCTCTCCATAAGTTACCGGGCATGCATTGGACAAAGATAAGTCATACAATCAATTGGTAGACGGAAACAGGTATTATCACTTTTATTATTAATAAAGCCTCTTCCAAAAGAGACTTTTGAGTACCTAAAGGAGAAATTGGGAGTGATGTCACTCCCAGTCATTAAGCTTTTGAAACGAAAGAAAGCATGTGATCAAGGGAGCTATTCATTGTCTTACTCAATTAAATCGAGATACCCCTTGCCATTGATGACAAAGAAGGTGAAATCAAGTAAGGGGTAGACATTTTAGTTAAGGAGAGTTCTGTTATATAGTTGCAATCAGAAGCTTGACATCAACAACTAGGGAGAGATTGTTGGATTATTCCTACTGATGTCAAAGAGAAAATCAGTGACATGATGGATAGAGGATTAAGTTTTGCAAAATTTATAGCACGATGATCCAGATTTCAACAATCAAAGAGAGAGAATTTAATTATTGACTGCACAAAGTCATTAATCAATGGCATCCACACTTGAAGGGAGGTAAAAAAATCGAAGAATGATATTTTATTTTGGGGTGGCCCCTCATAGAAGTCACCCCTTACTAAGGGCAATTATATTGATTTCTAATTAGCTTGTTTGTTGCGTTTGTGAGAGGACGATCTCCTTGCAGCTAGCACCCACATTGGACAACACCTAAAAACTAAAAACAAAACATATGTTATGCTTTCTGCCTTGGCAGATCTTTTAAAAGAGGTGTAACTTTTGGCGAAGGGGTGGGTTAAATAGAAGACTTTTGAGGACTAGTTTAACAAGAAATTCAAGAATATCTTTGTGTATGAAAAGCAGAAGTAAGAGTCTATTCAACCAAATTCGTAAGGAGTATTTGAGCAGATTTATGATTTCAATTTTAACCCATTCTTGTGGAAGACATTGCAGATATTTATGCAAGATTAGTGGAAGAGATTTTTGTGAATAGTTAGAAAAGGTTATGAGCAGATTTGTGAAGATATTCTAGATCAAGTTTGCACATATTCAATTTTGTAATTCAAAGGCTGGTGCTTTCCATTCTAAGGGATCAGGAGGTTCGTGCCTCTCAATAAAAGATGTCCATGTCTCTTGATGCATTGGTGTCCAGTTTTAAAGGATTGGTGTCTCTTGTAGGTTGGTGCCTGCAAATAATTACGCCGGAGGCGTTTCCCTATATGAGATCCATGCCCTAAATTTTCACATCAACAATGGAAAGATGTTTAAAATCAAAAGACAACCATAGAATACATCTCTGTCGCCCATTTTTCTTGTCCACACCATTGGTTCCTTTTCGTGATTGAGTTGGGGGCATCACGTGGCCTATTTGATCATTTGAAGTGTCGCTTTTTACTGTTGCATTTTGTCTGTTTCCAACGTCACAGCCGAACCAACTTCTTCTATGTCATGCTGCACTTTTGCCATTTTGCAATTTTTTCTCAGCAAGAGATCCAAATAGTCCTTTGAGTCAGTCTGCAAAATGCTTTGGTAGGAATGGGAGAGTCTTTCACATGCTTGGCTGTCTG